>CM042320.1:20600682-20923182 GCA_023566125.1 Zingel zingel
CCCTGGATGTCACGTTGGTATGATATCTCCACATTTGTTTGGGTTTAGAAACCTTTCCAGTGTGCTGGTTAAGTCATTGGACAAACACAGGCCACTCTACAGATCAGAAGCAGATAGCAGATACATGATTTTTTAAAGATACCCTTCAAACACAGGGAACAAAATGTTCTTGCAAACATACTGCAAGAAGGAAATGATCATATGTCTACAACAGTGGTCTCTGACCACTTTAAAAGCAATGTCTACTCATGACAGGTTGGATATGTTTGATGTATGTATGAGTTGTGAGCAGTTCAACCAAAAACTCTGACTCAGATTGTTTCAATTAAATAATTGTAGAAGGCTGCAGAGGTCTGTCCAGTATTTTATGAGACTAAAAGACTTCTGACCTGATGATGTCGCTACAGGAAAAGTCAAGGGATTAAATGTTATTACAATTCATCATAAGGGGAACATGAATGTCTAGTTTTTTAGATATTTTACTCAAAACCACACACATGAGTACCTGATGATGGCACTAGAGAAAATGTTAGGGAATCACCAAAGTAACTGGGATGCAACATCTGGGAACATCTGGGAACTTTCTTAATGGAGAAGCTGCATTTTTTCTTCTATAAAGTGTTTTGTAGCCATGAAGTCATGAAAGACATTGTTATTGTTATTAGCTGTAATTCATTTCATACCATTCCCTAATATGCTCAATATATCGGGTAAAATGCTGAAGTATTGCCAGTCGATGTAAAACAAGACCTCATCTGTTGTAACAAATATTTAACACCTCTGGTGTACAAATCTCTGCACAGATTGAGATCTGGTATGTCCAGTTTTCTGGACAGCACCTTTATGTGTTTGATACAAGTCCAGATCTCTCTGTTGGAGAGTGCAGAGCAGTGCTGAAACCACAGCTCATTTAGTCACAACATTAACAGGGAGACAATGTTACACAGTGTTCACTGACATGAATGGAAACCCCTGACAGATTTGGATTTTTAAAATGTTTTATATGCTCGAGTGTAACCTAATTTACATCACCAAACTGTTTCACCTATTGTTCACCTTTAAATGTTCTTCCATTATCTTCAATTAGTGGCCTTTGAATTTGCAAGGCTGACAAAACAGCCTCCATTGTTCTTTTGATGTACTCTACAGTCCCTCACTCTCACGCACACTCTGTTCTGTTGTGGCAAAGACATGGAGTTCTGCTGAAGCCCAAAATAAGCCCACAGCTTTAATATCGGAGCAATTTCCAAAGCTGTGTAATAATAACTCAATGCCCACAGTTGATGGCGGCTGCTTCGACTTGAGTCTTCTGACATCTGGATGCTCTTCAGATAGTCTCCCGAACATGGCCTGGTCGATTCAAAATGAGGCTGCCTTTCAAAAGACAACAGAAGGGGCTTTTGTTTCGTAGTTTGACAGACTTCCAGGCAACATGTGGACAGGGTAGCCATTTTAAGGTATGTCTTCCTGCAAGTCTGAAAGTTTTTTTTTACCCCTGGACAGCCTAATGTGAGCCAGATTGTTGGTGCTTTGGGGAAAATATAGATCTCATGATTACCAACAATTGACCAATTCATTTGAGGCCTCCTTTGACATGGCATATGTGCAGCTGCATTCGGTATTGGGGTTACTGTGTGTGTGTGTGTGTGTGTGTGTGTGTGTGTGTGTGTGTGTGTGTGTGTGTGTCACTCCCACAATAATAAATCAAAAAAGGCTGGTAGCCTTTAGATCATGTTGGGCCCCATGCTTGGAAGAATGGATTGGCACTCAATTTGAGCACTGATTGAGCCACTGTCAGGGTGTTTGGATTAGAATGAGCCTATACATTACACAGATGGGGATCAACCTAAGTGTGTATGTTTGTGTGTGACAGCCGGCATATACTTATACAGTTTTGGAGATACTGCACAGCGTCATTAAAGCCAGCCAAATACAGTGGATCAGGCAGCACGTGCAAGCAGTGGCATTAAAAGCAACAAAGGTTGTGTGATGAACGGTTAAAAAGCTCAACTGATCACCAGCCTTTGTAGCTGAAAGTTTAAGCCCAGATAGCTATGTGTGGGCTGCCATAAAATCTGTTTGGAAAGGCAAAAGGAGGCAATAGAGTAACTTTACTGGCTTGAGATAAAGTGCTTGTGTACAAAGGGATTCCAGAAATGCCAGGGGAGATGGAGACTGCCCACAGGCCAGGTAGCTCTCTGAAACGTCCTCTTTTCTCATCATGCAGCCATTCACAGCTGGCATACAGCTGATTCTTTACACTGGTCTGTGTTAAACCACTGGCACAAGTACTTACACACAGTCTAATATAAATTGTATAAGTGGAGAGTACTCCAGATAACAGCGAAGATACATCTGAAACTTATTTTTTCATTTTATCCTAAATGCATTTTATCACCTACTGCTGACTAGTGCAAGTCTAAAAGAGGCAACCAGTGACTGCAGTAAATGGATGAAGAGACAGGTTTCTTTACAATATAGCCACTTCACTTTATACATGGGTGTATGTTTATAAAATTGTGGCATGAGGGAAGAGCTTGTTATCTTAGAATCACATAAATATAATTATTGAGTTGTAAGGAGCTTGTAAGTAAGGATTTTTGAAATATTTAAATTTCCTGCATTTATGTAATAACATTCACTCAACAGTTAAGCCCAATCAGCCACTACAACAGAACCAACTATAACAATGCATGCATGGAGAATATCATCGTTACACACAAAAATAGTATTAGTATATGTAAAAGTATATATGCCACAAATGTATGATATTTACAGAGATTCATAGAAAATATGCATTAGCTGCAATCAAGAAAATTATGTAATTCTTTCTAATGTAAAAATGGAAATCCAACTATTTCTTATAGTAATGACAAATACAACTAATCTTGAGTTGCTTTATTTGTTTTCATTATCTTTTCCTAAAACTTAATATTACATTTTTGCTCAAAAAAGGTGTCTGTTTAGTGAGTCGTGGTTCTTTGAGTTTCAATATTGATAACAAAATGTTCTTAAGACTATCTAGTCATAAGAAAACAACTCTCCATCAGCATCAGAGATGTTTCCCACCATTTAACTCTTAAAAGATCGGAACCGAACGCCTGTTGTTCCACTGCCTGTTTGCGTGCGATTCCTTGATCCTTCTGTAACATGAAGCTTGTGTAGCGAGCCTGGACCACATGGGGAGTGCGATGTTGTGAGGTGAGGTATTTTTCGACTGGGAGACAGATATGTAATGCATTCCAGATACTCTGGCCGCACACGGCTTTTCTCCCCTGCTACCTATAGGCATCAATCCTCTCCCCTTTCGCTAGAACAATAAACCCACTGCCACTAAGGAAGAACTCATTTCAGACCCAGAAACAAAACTACCTCTTCTGTCGCTTCCTGGGGCCTGTGGAGAAGGATTCTTACGTTTTCTGCTGGTTTGAGGTTGGTCTATAAACACTGAACACTTTCTTTGGCCCATAAACGTCAACCCTTGACACAAAATTTAAGACCTTGTACCCATGTTCACACGTTAAAGACCCCAAACGTTTTGCTATTGACCTTCAGCTCACCCACAGAGCCAGCCAGGACACTAAATCTCCCACCCAGCCCCCCCAAAAGAAGTTGCCAGTGATTCTCCGATATGTAACCTCTTGGATGATCACCTCGTATAAAGATGTTTCTGGTGATTCTCCTACATGGAGGTCTACGCTGGTTTAACTGAGTTGCATAACTGGGATGATATTCAGGTTTCTCTGTCCAATGAGGTCCAGATGGAAGATGGCGTGTTTTAAAAAACAAAGCCCAACGGGACCTGCTTGTCTCCCACCTCTTATCCTTCCTGACTTCCTACCCTCTGCCCTCAATCCTTTCCTCATCTCCTCCACAGTGCATTAAGGAGCACCAATCAGGTTTGAGCCTAAAACAACAAAAACAGCCTCTGCAAAAGCCGCTTTTTTTCACCTTGTCAACACTCAGTGTGGAATGCAAAGACGTATATGAAACACAATATTCATAATTAATGTCCAAGGGTTGTTAAAAAAAATCAACATTGTTGGTTTTATTATCGTGGCCTTTCCTCCCATGTTTGAGTGAAAATTTCAGCGATGCTAATTGGCAAAGCAGCTTTCTCCCTGTGTCATTTTAATGTTATTCTCGCTATCTTTCTCTCTTTATTAAATCAGTTTCATTGAATTGTATTATGTCCGAGCTGACTCGCCAAACAAAGCCAGAAGCGAGTGGGGGCGGCAAGTAAATTTGATATATTTTACATTTTGGTAAAAGCAGTACTTCTACTTATGCTTCTTCAAACTGCTGCCGAACAACAGATTGACAGCTCTCCCTGTGTGAGACGAACACTCCCGCTTGGCCTTCATTTAATAGGAATGCATGGGTGGAAGCATGGTGCATGTGTGATGTCGTGTGTCTCCGCTTCCCCATGTCGTTCCAATGTTCTCTCCTCTTTCATCCCTCCATTTTTTGTTTGAATTCCTCACCTCCAAGGCATCTGATCCTGCAGACCTTCGGACATGAGAGCTGATGGTACTTTGAACTGAACTGCATGAGACAGAGTCAGCAAGGCCAAAATGAGCTCTTCTATACTGGGCTGCATTATACCTGTATTGTACATGTCCATACATCCTATCCCCAACTCCCACAGGCAAATCCAAGTCAAGTCACAACTATTTATAGTCAAGATCAACGTCTTGTTAAAAATGTTGAACATTGCCTTCAAGTTTGAAGTCAAGTCTGGGGATCAAGTATGTCAATTCTCACAGCAGTCATTTCTAAGTCAAGTCTGAAGTCTTCATTTTCAAGATTGAAGTCTAAATTAAAGTTTAATGTCTCAAATCAACAGCTCTGGTTTTGATGGTTTCGAACTATATGGATGTACTGTATTCATTCCACTGTATACCTAACTGTTTACATTTCAAATTCACTTTATTATAAAGAGCAGCAACAAGGCACTGAAATGGATTGGCTAAATGAGTAAGAGTGAAGAGATTAATAGCTTTTCTTAGTACAAAAAAACAAAAACAGGTAGGTGTAAAAACAAAGCTCTTCAAGCAAGACTGTTCTATGATATTGATATTCACCTAGCCTGAGAAAGTCCTACCAATTGTTACATAGCTGTGGTTTAGCTATCAACAAATTTTACACGGACATACACCTTTAAATCTGACTGAAAGTAAATACAGTTGGTAGTCCCTGGAAATCACAGTAGCTGCAGCGAACTGCATAGCACAGTGTATCTACTGTATGTGTGCATGCTAGAGAAGTGGCAGTGGCAGAAGAGACACATTAACTGCAACTATACGATAAACGGAGACGTGTGGCTAATTTCTCTACAGCTGTTATGCAGATCCACTGGGGTCTCACAGTTGACAGTATAATAAAAGTGATACTTCAACAAACTTTGGATAAGAATTAATAAGTATGTTTCCTTCTTCCTTCATGCAGAGGACGGCCTAAAAAACATGTACACCACACTAGGTTAGGTCATGCTCACTGTCCTATTACACACTCAACTACCTTTGAAAGTTTATCCTCTTTTAGTTTCTGAGAACTGCAGTCCAAACTCTCTTTTATTGACCTACTTTTGAGGTGGTGCACAGATGATATATGGAGCAGGCCTATTTGGAGAACAAGGCTAGCCAAATGGTGGGGGCTGCAGGGGGCTGAAGCGTTGCATACCTCTGTGTATGTACAAGGAGTAGCCTTTCACCTCTCAAGCTCTGTGCTGCCTTTGTCTTTGCACAGGGAGGACATAAATCAGCAGAAGTCCAGCACAGGAATCAACAGTCACCAAAAGCTCTAAATGACTACAGCAAGAGGAGGGGTGAGGTGAGTAGAGAGGTAGAAGTTCTGCAGAAAGATTGTGTTCAGTTGCTAAATCGTGAGATTTATTTTAGAGTGAGAGACAACTCACAATCCCCTCTTCCACCCCCATATGTATGTAAGTGCGGAGGCAGGAATTATGTTGAATCTACAACATGTTCACCTCACAAGTCTGGCAGGCAGCTCGGGGACAGAGTGAGCACGAGACGAAGATAAAGCAAGAGAGAGAAGAAGAAAACGATCCAGCAGGAAAACATGGACGGGAGTCATCACGAAAAAGAATGTGTGAAAGCCTAACCTTCGAAAGAAAAGCCTCCGGCATCATCTAATGTTTTGTCACACAAAGGTGCAGAATTAAAGGGTTTTGTCTTATGGTCTTAACCTCTAACCTTTTTCACCAGTCTGTCAAAAACAACTGACATGCACTTCTTATAACTGTCAACAGAATACAGGAGAGTACTGTCTTTTTGACCCGGGGAGACTGACACTGTCTTCAGGCTTTAAAAGTTAGAAAAAAAGATTCTTTACGACAATTTGCTTCTATGAATTTCAAAAGAATATTCCCTACAACATGCTTTCATTTATCTTTTTAATCAATCAATCAATCAAACTTTATTTGAATAAGACCATTCATACAAGTAAGTGCAGTGCTTTACACTTGAGTGAAAAACTAATAGGACTAACAATACATTAAACAATGACTATAGAGATTTGGGATTAAAATGCAAATAAAAATGATAAAATTGAAACAAAAGCAATAAAATATATATATATAAGACAAGAGAAAAACAATGAATAACAGACATAAAACAAGTTACATTTAATCTAAAAAGGAAGGCAGCTAACCTGTTCAGTCTTATCTTCACATCTCATGTGGATTAAACAACCTTTTTACCAATAACAATTAGATTTAGACATTGAATCAGCAAAACAGCTAAAAATAAACCTGAAGAAACAAATATTGACGTTTGTCAGACTGACTACATTATAGCCACTGTACATACAAACGTTATGTGATTAAAAAATTAGAAATGATTCAGATGGCATCAGTTTTTCTTTGAAGAAAAATGAGACAATCCCAGTTACAAGAATCTACAGCCAGCCATAATCATATCAGTGCTTTAAAGCTAACATGCTCACAATTACAACGCTAACATGTTGGTGGTGGCAGGTAGGTATAATGTTTAATATTTTGCGTTGCTAACATCTGCTAATTAGCACTACAAACAAAGCACAACAGAGGCATATCATTAGTGTTTCAGGTATTACCTTTATTTATCATTCATAAACCAAAGTATTGGTCAGATTAAAACTTTGACCTGCTGGTGGCACTAGACGGAAAGTTAGGCGATCACCAAAGCCATAAGGATTCTTCCTCTGGGGGACCAGGGATGTCTGTACACAAAGGCATGGAAATCCATCAAGTAACTTTTATTCTGTCTGAACCAATGTGGTGCTGTTAGCATGGCTAAAAACTGGTGCAGTCCTTGTGTGACTTGTAGCCTGTAATTGTATACATAGGCTTGGCTATGCGTGGCTTTAAATAATATTTTTTGTGTATTTTGTCCATTTATTTAGCACTGTATTATTTATTTGTGATTTTCCTGTAGGTTAAATGTATATCATGTATCGTAGACCTGTCAACATTAGAGCATCATCTTCAACTACAGCCGTCACTCTTAGAGCTGTGGGTTAGAAGCGATGACTGTTTATCAGCCATTACATACACAAACACACAAACACACACACACACACACACACACACACACACACACACACACACACACACACACACACACTGTAACCTACAGAAACATGTCCCGACAGGCGTAGACCCTGTACCCCGGGAGGTATTACATGCTGTCGCTGTGCCATTACTTAAGAGTTTTCAGAAGAGGGTAAAGCATTCTTACAAGCTGATTCACAAGTGTAAAAACATTATAAAACATAGGAATGAGCAGTCTGCTGAGGGCGACTTGGAAAAGGGAGCAAATTAGGAGACCTTAAATCATTTTAAGACCTGAGCAGGGCCAAGACAGGTATGAGCAGCATCCCAGGTGCACCTCCACAGGCCATGTAGCACCAGTAATCAGCAGTCAAGGATCGTAATGACAGGGTGCTGTTGTCAGAGAGCTGTACACTGACACAGAAGCACAAACAGTTACAACTCAGAGAGACGCTTGCACGCACACACTTATCCTGTTTCATCAACTGGCATTTTGCTTTCTCAACCTTCTCACACATTCTCCCTCTCCCTCATCGACCACTCAGACATTTTCACACCTCGCTCGGATCTCTCACTTACTAAACCAGGCCAACACATACGCAATACAGTCAAACAGCAGCTGTGCGGTTATATAAGTAGCTCTCTAACCTGTCTGCAAACCTGTTGACCTCCATCCATTAGGGTCAGATCAAAGGTCAACCAACAATTCAAAACAAAAAAAGAATGCAAACCAAATTGATGATGTGGGAAAGTGTTATTTAAGTTTAGTTTTTCAATCGTTTACTAAAGTTGAAATGAAATTTGAATCACATTTGGTGTAAGGAAATATAAACTATGATCTACTCTGCCTATTGTGGTATTTTTCTTTTTTTTCTTCAAAAAAGGGTAAAACCGTTAGAAGTACATTCAAAATCACATTGAGATTTGTAATGATGCAAATAACTAAAATCCAGACTTAGAACATAACCTTACTTAACAGTTGTGTGGTTTATTTCATATTGATATATTATATATCAAGTTTCTTATTCAATATTTCTATTTTTGGCTGTCTTTGATAAATATTACTTCCCATAAGCCACTTGAAATGACGTATGTACAAAGAAAAAGTTAAAATCTTTGTGTAATTTTGTTTTTGGCCACAACTGTTTCTGACACTATGAGAGGAGTGTATGTTTGCGTTCTGTCAAAGATAAGATTGATGTAAGAGATTTGTGAAAGGTCCATTGATAGATGAAATGAACATTTGCCACCTGTGTGCTTTTATCTTGAGCTGCTGTTAATCTGAGGAGGGGGGGAAGTACCCCGTCTGTTACGGACTACAGGTATGTTAGGACATGCATCCCCTGCTTTCCCCTTAGAGGGGTGTGGTAACAGTGCTGGCACATTATGTCATCAGTTCAGAAAAACCACCCCATACCAGCACCAGCACCGAATACCTCTCAACTAGTGGTGCACTTTTTTCCCCAGAAAGATTTCCCTCATGGCAATGTCAGAAGTGTAGCGAAGCGAACAGCAAGCGGCTCTGGCCTCTGGTCTAGCCAGGATGTCATTATGAGATACCAGCGACACCACATGCTATTTTGAACTCTGTCCTTTCCCAATTAGACCACAGTCACAGCTAGCAAGTCAGGCTTCATGTGTGTTTGTGTACTTCTGTGTGACCCTAAAGTCTAGTTGGTTACGTATCAGGGGGGCAACTGTCCAGCAGCTTGTCTCGGACACATCTTATATAATATATGCCTGCTGATTACAGGCCCTGTCAGGCCTTATTCAACAGCGCTGCTGCAGTGGAAAGCTCTTGTCCCTGAGATGCTGTGAGCTCATGGAGCTCTCAATGTGGAGGTACGACCACAGTTACCATCCTCTGCAACCCTGCTGACTGTAAACACACCAGGCCTAATCTTCTGGGCCTCCATAAGCTGCAGAGCATACAGGACCCCTGACATAGGAGCTGTGCTGAGGAAATAATGAGTTTACCATAGTGGACACTGAGTGTGAATCAAAATTCCACTGAGAGGTGATAAAAAATAATACTAAATTATCACTAAACCTTAGTGTTAAGGCCTTTTAAGTAACACAGGGATGAATGGAAAAGACCCATTAAGACTTCATCAAGAAACACAGAAAACTAAATACACAACTCACTCTGAAAGTGAAGTAGGGGATGTAATTACATATATCAACCTATGGGCTGCCCTACACACTCCCCTCCATGCTGACAGGGTCTCAGCAGCCCTCAGGGCCATAACTAATGCTCATGTCAGATTGGGATCTTTGATCTTACATAACCTGTTTAAATTCTGCAGCTATCACCACTTCTGCTCCGCTGCAGAGCTCAGTGCAGAAAGAAAGCTTTTGTCTCTGAACAAAGCCTACATCTGTCAGAAACACTTATTTGTTTTGAATTCCTCTTTTTATCCTTTTACATCGATACCAGGCACAACTCGGGCAGCAGGCCCGGATTGGCTAATTGAGGCCGGTCAGGTTTTTTGGCCGCAAGGGCTGGTCTTCAGTCATGGCACTGGGTTGAAATCATAGTTGAATAATTGAATAATATAATGGATGCTGTCCCTAGGCTGCCTCCACTTGCAACCCACTCTTTTTATTCATTTATTTTTTCATGCAGCCAAACCGTCTCTGATGCAGCCATATGGATGCAGCCCACCGTTCTCTACATGCATGCAGCCCACCCACAGAGTGCAGCCTGGTTAATGATGACGTATTTACAGCACCTTGCTAAATAACAGAAACAAACCGTCACATTTAAAGCTGTGAATGTTTTTTGTCAATGCTGTAATGAGATGAGAAGTTGCCCTACCAATTACTAATGTCAGAGACGGTTTAGGATCTTTGCTAATGTCTGTATTTATTTGTTATATATTGTTGTTTAATAAAGTTTGTTAAAATAAAAAATAAAAACATCACCTCGTACACTTCCATAGATATATATACTGACTAGATGTCGCCTTAGCTACTGCTGTTCATTGGAACAAATGCGTCAATAGAGCCGCCATCTTGGCGCGGGGAAGCAACTCCTCTTTAACGCATCAGCGTCAATGTAGGCAAGGGTCTAACGGAAATAAAATCACCATAAATCGTCAAAATCTCTTGCGATTTTCTAGTTTTTTTGGTTCGTTCCAAAGGTCAGACATGTATTTATGATCGAGTCCAAAGCAAATTTAAGCTTTTGATATTAATATAATATACTTCATGTTCAAAATAATGCCTGTACATCAGCAAGCCTGCAATACAATGTATTACAACAAGGACTCATTTTTTTTTCTGATATTTTAACTGATATCAAAACATTTCATATTTATTACAGCTTCATAAATGATTACAGTTTATAACACAGGTTAACCCTTCTTAAAGGGGCGCTATGCAGTTTTGGCCATTTCTTTGCTGTTTTCTTGCTTTTTGCTCGCAGGTTTCTCTGTAGAGCTCCCCCTACAGCTTCGGAATAGACATTTTGCAGCTCCTATGTTTACTTGTGTCTGAGTCCTTGCTCGGTCAGTCTGCGGTTTCCTCTTTCTCTGTTCCTCCGACAATGCTTTCCTAGCTTACTGCTTCTTTTTTGCCGGCTCAGCCATGACGATCGTGTGAAAAACTCCATCGCTACCTTGTTAGCCGGTTCCTGAATGGGCGTATGTGTGCAGTGCCGTGAAGCAATTCGTTACATTGCGAGACCTGATATCACGCGATACTTCCTGACGCTGAGACCGGCGGCTCGCCGGCCAAAAGTTGCAAGGGTGGTTTTTACGCTCACAGGCGCTGGGGGGAGCGAGACGACCACCATTCGACTCAAAAAAAGTCATATAACTATTCCAATGACCCCGAAGCTGTTCAGTTAAGGTAAATTAAGCTAAAAAAAACTGCATAGTTCCTCTTTAAAACTAAGTGTTTAGTATCCCTGCAACAACACTACATTACTCAGTTTCTTCCTTAGACTTTTGCTCTGCAGTTGCAGAGTATGAACCTTTGCCCCATGGTGTTGTCTCAACTTATGAAAGGTACAGACAACCAGTGAAATTAAGCTAAAGTGGTGGTTGTCTATGCCATCTTGAGTCTCAACAATGTGATCACGAAGACCAAATATGTCCTCAGACCCTACTTCTGCTTTCACAACTCTGTTTAACAGAGACACTGGGCACTGACGGGCTGCTGAGTTAATAATAGAGGCCCTTCGGATGCAGTGCCTAGCCGAGCGAATTTCCAACATCTTACGATCATATTACATTGATACAAATACATTCTGTTCATTGTTGGTTTTCCTAACTGGCAAAAACTAACTAGCACTAGCATGGGTAACTAACTAACTGGCATGAATTAACTACATGTGGTCGTCGACCAAGGACTGAAACATGAAATATCATTTTGTAACCAGAAATATAATTTCGTAACATTCAATATCATAAAACACATTCTCACCTGTGGAATGTTATCCCTTGCTGTTTGTTTTTTTCATTTATTTCGTTCGAACATCCATAAGCAGCACAAAAGTCCGGCATCAGTATATATATCTATGCGTTACAGGCGGAGATAGCAGAGACCCCCATTCCAAGGTGGCGGCGGTGTAGATGCATGCTTAGAAGCCCAAGGCGACATCTAGTCAGTATATATATCTATGGTACACTTCAGTCAGCGGTGCTTGTTGGAGGTTGCGACCGCGAGCAAAAAGATGCTATAAAAACAGATAATAGAAAGCGCAAAAAACGGCGCTGAAAAGGAAAGCTCTAGAAAGTGACGGGGCTAGATGATCTAAACTGAGCAACGTTTTCATTAAAACCAGGGCGAGTGAAACGCTAAATGAAGACGATGAGACGGGTAAGCTTAGCTAGTTCAAAGCAGTGCAAGATGCTAGCAACCGTGCAAAATACAATACGTATAAATACAACATAGCCTGCAAAAAAGCGTTCATGTTTATGAATCAAGCATTTTCTTGTAGCTCTTCAGCAGCAGCTACTAGTCCAGTTTGCTGCTAACAGTGACAATGAAGAGCCAGTATCAAGCACTAGCCATGAGCCCCTGGACTCCAGAGTGGGTAGGTAGGATTGCTCATTAAATTAATATTATAAGAACTAGAATTAATATTAATGAAGAGTATGGTGTAGACCTGCTCGATACAATACAATGCCCTGAGATAATCAACAATGCCAGATGATTAAGTATTACATTAATGAAACTGACTTGACTTTATCAGAAAGCTTTGTAAAAAGCTGCTGTCAGTGTGGAAGGCCCATCTAAGCTGTTGTATCACAGTGTGTGAACAAGTAAACATGATCAGAGTAGTTACAATAACCACTTTATATGCCCAAATGTTACTAGTGATCCATTATTTATTTTATCATTGAAATAAGGATAGTAAATATACAAAGCCCACAACTGAAAGGAAATAGAAAGTAATATGAATGCACTATTCAAAGTGCAATATATTTTATCTTTATTTATTTTTATTTTATATTTTTATTTATTATTTTATTTAATTTCAAAGTTTGGATATTTGCAAATAAAATAGATTATGATATTGTTGAACATTACATTGTGTAGTTGGAAAGAATAATATTGTTAACTGTTATAATAAGCCTACATTGTGAAGCAACACTAACTGTATTTGCACTGATTTGGAAACAATATTTTACAAAAATGCACTGAATTACGAGGCTGTAGTAAAGTGAAGTAATGTGGGCCGGTCTCAGGCATGAAACTCCAGGGCTGAAAATGAGTCCCACTCCGGCCCTGCCAGGCAGGGTTAATGACCTACAACTCAGAGAAGAAAAGTCTGTTGCCATGCAATTGTGTTTGTATATACTGTGGGTTCCGCTGAAAGGAAGCTCTGGGTGGCAAGAGGAGGAGGAGAGAGGTGAGAGGATGTGGGGAGGACAGTAGTGGTTTGGCACAAGCCGCTGTGGGTGAGCGTCGGCCCTCGTTGGCTGGCTGATGGAGAACATCATGCTATATAGTCCTGTACTCAAGGGTTTTTATAGAGTGAGAGTGAAAGAGGGAGAGAGTGATCATTATGGCTCCTGGAATAGCATAATTAGAGAGAAAGACCTCGCTGTCTCAGTGTCTGTGCATGTGTGCACGTTGTTTTTATCTTCCTCTTGGGAATAAATCACTATATAGCATCCCAGGTACATTTATATAACACTGGTTTACTGATTTTCTGACACAAATGGTACATTGTGCATTTCTAGAGATTCATGGCCATTTCCTATTTACACATCTAGCAGACACATTCATTGGAATCATGTTTCTGGTCACCTGGTGAATGTAAGTCAAATATTTCCTCTCCTTTCACAGTTTTGGCCTCTTCTAACTCCTGAGGGAAATATATGTCTCTTTAGCTACTAAGTGCTCCACTATGCTACCAGCTAGTCACTAACTGTGTCTGTCTGCTGTTTTGTCCTGGGCACGTAGCATATGGTGAGGTTTTTTAGAAAGGCTTCTGTTGCCAAAAACAACACCATGAGAGCGGTAAGAGTGAACCAATACAGTAAAGTTGTGGAGCAGAAAACCAAAACAATGAGCTGAAAACAGTTCTCAAACTCTGTAGAGCTGAGGCCTAGTTAGGTGCAAATTTTCTATGCGTTCATCACTATAAATGACCCCTTACACATTACACATCATATGCCTATTTACAGTCATTTATCCATTTATAATGTAAAAATATATAGTTGCTGCTTTGAATTATAGCGGAGATCCCAAAGTTTTTAAATATACCATCTATGTCAGGCTGAATGTTGTGAAAATGTGTAGGCATATAATGATACACAAGAAATATAGACTATATTCATGTGATTGAATGACGAATGGTGCAGCCATATAAAATATGGACTTTTGGGTTTGAATATTTCACTCAAACATCATATTCAATGCTTCAATGAAGAGCTGGAACAAGCTGCTACAGGATATGTACAGTATGATACTGTCAGACAATCACAAAGGATTAAGATGATTTAACAATGACGATTTTAAAGATACCCAGTGGAGTTTTTGACCACTTGTAGCGCTATGGAGCAATGTTTTTATGAGCGGGTGCCTGATTTGTTTGTTTTTAATGCCTATTTAATGCCAACCTATTGACTCTGTTTTGTTTTAATTTTGGCTGAATTGACCATTCACTTTTATTTTGTTTAATTCAAAAAAAGTCAAGACATTCTCTTGAGTTAATACCATGTAAGTTGATACACCAATGACTAATTATATCAAATATTCTCTATAAACAATGGTATGAAATGGATACATACACTTCATATCTCCTAAGTGGGCGTGGCCTTGTCTGTAAGTGTAATGCACGTTGTGATGAAAAGTTATATTTGCATTATTTATATTTTCATTTGCTAACATTAGATATTTAAACAGCTAAAAGCCATCTTTGGCATGACGAAAATTAATTATCTGTGGCATTTGAACACATTAGTTGATGTAAGCTTAGCTGTGTCTCCAGATCTTGCGAGAGTTTGCTGCTGAGACAGAAACAGGTCTCCAACAGAGATATGTGGCTTGTGAGAAATGAGTCCGATATTTACTTGATGATTGGTCAAAAGAATCGCTTATTATTAGGGCTGTCAAAATAACGTGTTAATTTCGATTAATTAATCTGAGAAAAACAACGCGTTAAAAAAAATAACGCAGATTAATCTATTCCATATTGACGTTTGACCCGGAGCCGTTCTAGCCACCATTGGACTGTAAAATGAAGGAGGGAGACGAGAATGTGCTGCCTGGATCATTGATTGGAACATTTACTTATACAAATCTTCTTCCTGAATAGGGTTGGGTACCGAAATCTGGTGCCACTGATATGTCTGCACTTCTCTCTGATGCTCTGAAACAGACGATACAGGCAACACAAACACCACTGCACGTGACGCTAGTTAGCACTAGCTATACTCGACAGCAGCTAACGTTAGCCTACCGCTAGCTAGTTCACACCAGAGCCATAGAGATAGTAAGATAGTGTCTTTCTCTATCACTCTGGTTAACAACAACAATAGCTAGTAGCTGGATTAAAAACGGTTAAAATGCTGACAGCTAACGCTAAACGGTGTAAAGTTTGTCTATATTTCACTGTAGAGGATTCAACACCAGGGTGTAACAATCTGCAGCTGCCGTCGTCGGTAAAACACAATGAAACTGGTAATTTACATCCTCGTGGTGCATTCGAAGTTATTGTTAAATGTCCTTTTCCCATCTGTTGGTTGTTTTTGTCGTTCAACAGCAATTTACTAGTGAAATAAGTTATTAGTTATTACATTATTATTAAATCATTTAATTTTGACCATATGGCCTTAGCAATAAACAAGTTCTTTAATGTCGCCAACTGTTGTTTAGTAGCTACCTTTCTTTTTTTTCTTTTTTTTTACTTTATTAAAAAGTATCGGTTCAGGCACCGTTAATTATGTATGCGATTCATTTAGATTAATTAATTACAGAGTATGTAATTAATTCGGTTACATTTTTTAATCGATTGACAGCCCTACTTATTATCTGTGTTCACAGTCACTTCTCAAACTGGAATCAAAACACGCGTGGCAGCGTGGCAGTGGCGAAACCCACATGACACAGATTCAGGAAATTACTCTGAGTTGCGCTGTTTCGCTTCTAAACCCTCTCTGATTATATAAAGATCTTTAGGTCTTTCGTATCCTTGTTTCTGTCTGTAAACGCAGGAAGCATTTTATTAACTCTCAAACCCAAATTCAATGGGCCTTGATTGAAATGAGCCCATTAAGTGAACACCAGACTGATGAAGAAGCCTAATAATAACATCTAATCAAGAAAATGTGGATGCGATAGTGGTTAAACGCACGTCAAGACTGCGCTCAGGAAATAGGAAGTGAACACTTAGTGCAGCTGTGAACGGCAAATTGATTTTCTCCTCGGAACAAGAGCATAATCCTACTGCCTGCAAATGTAGTGCTCCACCATTTCCGTTAACAAAGAACAGATTAAATGCTTACAACTGAACATACATGGTTTAAAACACACTGTGAGCTAATTGCATACATGCATGTGGTGTTCACACTCACCATTCTCTACCGTCAGCTTGACTTGATTAGCTGTTGTGGTGTGTGCAGCCGCTCTGCTGATGAAAGACAAGGAGCTTGATCTGTCACGGCTGCACGGGCATTACTTGCTCAACAGTTTACACAACAATGGAGCACTAAAGTTGGCCTTCATTAGAGGGATTAGAGGCCTAATCTAAAACACTGTTCAAGTCTCTCATCTCAAACCCTAAACAGACTATCTAGGGGGGCCCTTCTCTCCTACACCAACCATAACATCTCAGACTTCAAACACTCCATCTGTAACCTCAACCTCTGGGTGCTATCCCCTCTCTCATCGACCCCTATCTCAGAGCAAGGGGTTGCAGAGGGTGATGGACCCCATGTGATGGTGCAGCTGTGGAATGATTTATTGCTGGGTTAATTGTTAGGTGAATGGGAATTGTACCCATAGGCTGCTAGCTCTGCTTTGATAACAGGTTCACCTGTTATCAGATTGTAGCATACAGTTCATTAGCGTAGTCTCTCTGGAGGACTGAAGGCCATGAAGGGAATGTTAGAATCCAGGTAATAGCGTGTGTGCTGCTCTATTTCAGTAATTAAGGGTCATTTGTTTTGGACGTCCTGTTCTGTCCAGCTGCATGATGTACCAACAAGCTGCAAGGATCAACAGGCAGCCTTCTGATGACTGTGACCCTCAACCCTGTCATTCTGTAGCTCAAAGACGTATTTACCCGAGTTGCTATCTCACCATGTGAATAGTTTTGGTTTTATGTGCTTGAAGGTGCTTGAGGTTTTGAGAAATACGTTCTTACAGCTGCAACCCTAAAACATTAGGGAGTTGGAATTTTGTTTGTGCATCTCAAAACATTGCTAAAATTACAACTAAATATCTCAACAGCTTTCCAGAAACCATTTTCCCATTATTAAGGATAATAATTATACATTTTATTACTATAGCACTTCAAAACAGAGTGGCTCACAATAAGAGAGATCCAAACAACAACAAACTGAACCAAAACAATTAAATTATCAATAAATCACCGGAAAGCCGATTATAAAATATTTAAAAAAAGAAACAGAGTCTAAAAAGATACACAGATTCTGCCCCACTCCTCATCATCCAGTGTAATACTCAGATCCCTTTCCATGTCTTCTTGATAGGTTCTGCATAAGCATAGAATAATACCCAGAAGCCTCATGACCTTTTCCATATTTCAACAACACGTTATCTAAACATTCTGGTGCTTTCGGGGATGAAGAACTGGATCCAAAAATCCCCATTAACAGATGTCGAAGTTGCAAATATCTTTAAAAAAAATAGAGACCTAGGGATCCCAAATTTGTATGAATTTTATGAAACACTTTATGCTAAACAAGGGCACGGGAAGCAAAATTACGAATCCCACTATGGCCACGCCAAGACCCACCCTACAAAGGTGGTTGGAGTTAGGCATTTCACCTTGAGTGGTTAAGGTTAGGATAGCCAATTGGTCATGGGATAGGACCTGAACAAATCAGGTTACGTTGCCTTGCGTAAGCATGGACGCCTGGTCAATAGTAGCTATTGAAGGGCTGGTCTTGGCGTGGCCATAGTGGGAACAGAAATATCGCGTGCAGGAAGGGGGGTGCTGAGGGTGCTGCAGCACCCCCTGCTGGCAGGAGCTGGATTTTTTTATTATTATTATTTTTTTTTATAATTACTAATTTACTGTCTGACATTATTTATATTTTTGAATATCAAATAATGAGGCAAATAGCAAAAAAGGGTTATGGATAGGTTTGAATATAACCTACAAAAAATAACTTATAGCTGCTATAATGGTCAAAGTGACAGTGAGTCAAGTGACGTGACTTGTTGAGAAGCGAGCAGGCTGAGGCTAGTTGGCTGGAACATTAGTTGTAGAAAAGAATATGTTGCAGAAAAGATACAAGATTTTTTCTTCCGGCATTGTAATGCGGCTAAAATTAGCAAGATTTCATCTGTAGATGTTACAGTTGATGTTTCCTTGTCCTCCGTTGAGGCAAACTCTGTTGGGGAAGCTGAAGTAGCAACTCGGCTAACATTAGCAGCACCATCATAGCATCTAACGTTAACTTTACAGAAGATTCATAAAGCCCTGTCAGCCAAGCAACTTCAGTTATCCTTCAATTTACCTTAGCTATACTGAAATAGGCTAATGATATCAAGTGCGCCTCTGTGGGGTTGGGGTGCACACAGTGGAGTCAGAGTGGCGAATGCTGTCGCATAATTGTGGAACAGTGGAATTTGTGGCTGCCCAGGACTTTTCAAAAACTTCTCACTGTCAAAATACGACACAATTGTCAGGTCTTTTAACTGGGGAGGGAATAAGATACCCAGATATATGATACCTTGCTTTGGCCCCTGAAATGTATCTTATTGGAAGGTTGTTACGGGGCACTGAGCTGTTAAAGGTAACACTTCTGACTTGGACCAATTTATCCTATAACCCTATAACCTGAAAATTTCAAGAAAGAGTCAATGATCCCGAGTAGACAGGGTATTGATCTGCTAGGTTCTGACAAAAAAAGTAATATATCATCCACATAAAGCATAAGTTTGTGCACTACACCTCCTACAATAACATATGGGAAGTTAGTCTGACCTCAGCACATTACACTAAAACAATGTACATGCCTAGATACTGAGGCTCTGTTCTTGTAATTTGTGTGAAGTAACCCTTTAACAGAAAGTAAGTAAGACAGAATATGAGAGAATTTGTGTAGCTCAAATTGAAACAGAGAGGGAGAGAGAGATCTGACAGGCCCTGATACTGTAGACTGAGCAGAATATGAGTTGGTATAATCAGTCCTGTGGCATAAAATGCTAATGGATCATTTTCAGCAATTTTCTGTTTCCTGATATTAACTACAATCAGCAGTCAACCTGCACTGCAATTCATGACCATTATAAAAACACATTTCAGAATAGAATTTATGCTTATATTTTTTTAACCTTGTACCAATCTTGAAATGGATTTAAATGTAATTGCCAGAATTGGGGGGTACAGAAAAAACAAATAAAGAATCTGTACTCCCTCCTGCTCATTAGCCTTACATGGACTGAAGAAGAAATTAACGTCAACTTGAATTTCTGTTTTGAACACATGGAAACCTAAACCAGACTATGGAATCTAAGAGAGTGAGGTAGAGACGGAGGTGATCGAGTACATGATGGAAAATCAGCTGCCACATTTTAAACAGTGTGATTGGATTGGTTTTGGCGTGGCTCTACCAACGCCGCCCTGGAATCTATACCTTTTTATTATTTCCCATAATGTGGGTACTGGCAGAAGCACACAGAAAAAGGTATCCCTGTGAAACCATGCAAGCTGTGAAGTAATCACCCAAATACGTCCTTGTTAGCCCAAGTCCAGTTGACACTCACTGGGCTTCTACCCAAGCTAAAAATACGTCTCCTTTTCTTTCATCTCTCCTCCCTTTCATTCTGCACGTGAGAGCTTTACTGGGTGCTGCTGGTCCGTGGCCTAACTGAGGCCTAAAGCCCCTATCCTGTAAAGTAGTGGGATGCCAAGCATCCTCTGATTTACAGCTTGGAGCACACGCTATGCCTTTGCTCCTATGGGCTATAAAAGGCAAATGAGAGCGAAATGTCCAGATCCCACTTGTTATATTAACCTACATTCTTTCCAATAGAGTAGAGTGGCTGCATGAACTGACTATAACCACATGGTGGAAAGAGGAAAAGCTTCCAGGGCGCAACAGAGAGCCCATGTGAGGGGCAGATTGGAAGGGTTGGGATAGCGGTCTGATAAGATGCTCTTGCACACTGTATATAGAGCAGTCAATAACATTCCTTTTCTGATACACAACACAGGCTCCACATCCTTGTCCTGTCTCAAATCATTTTAAATATTTACTCAGGTGTTTAAGGCAGAAACACCTGAGTGACAAGAAGTCAGCAAAAGAAGAGCCAGTGGGATCCATGTTCAGGTCTGATATGAGCAAGAGTCTACAGCTATGCTAGCAGTTCTTTCAGGCTGTTCTGAATCACAGTGGTGCTTTAAGCTAAATGCTAAAATGCAGATGTTTAGGTATAATGTTTAGAACTCTCAACTGCCTTAACCCCACCCGTTCCTCTCAGAATTAGCTTTGCTATGATTTAGCACTCTTTCTCACTGGCCTCTGGAATGCGACGGATGACAGATCTATTTTCCTACATTGTTTCACCTGCTCTAAATGGAACCACATGCTGCACAGGACCGCCTCTCCTTTGTCTGTAATTGGAAGCACATGCACAGTAAAGCCAAGAGTAAAGCAGAGCCGCCACAACCAACAGGCCCTCCACCTCCTCTCCCCCTGGGTCTGGGGTGCCACATTTTGGTCCAGGCCAAGTGGCAGGCCACAGTGCATTGAACTAACTGACCTGGCATTACACGTCAAATTAAGTTCAATGGGACGACTGTATCGTGTGTCCTGCGAGTCTTTCAAGCCCTCGGACTGAAATTTGAGTGACATTTGAGAGTCTGCTGAGGAAGGAGGCCTTGACATTGAGTCTGAAATGCTTTGAGAACACATGCAGTTACTGTATTGTACATTTGCTACGGCCTGTGATGCCTGGACAGGACAGGCCATGGATTCAGGGCAGAAGTTTCACCAACTCTTACATCATTGCAAGATTGCATAAGGGAAGAATGCATATTTATTAACCTCATCAGTCACGTTAATTTACCATGTTTGTCAATGATGTATGGAATCATTTAGTGGTATCCAGAGGGAGAGAAACAGAACTCTCTGTATTCAACGAAACCCAAGGTTTTTGGCAAGGATTTTTTAAAGATTGTATCTATTACGGTAACTGCTCAATCACATTTTCTGTATATTTTATTTTCCCACATGACGATCTAACTGCTTTCTGCACATTTGTTGACCTAAAAATTGTCAAATTCAAAGTCCCCATCCACTCAAAAATGTGTTTTGATTATTGTCTTTGGATGTTTGGATCGTCACTCTGTGAGTGATGTACTGTATGTATGATGCTGATGTATGATGTACAGTTTGACTCTAGAAAGATGTTTTGAAATTCATCTGCTGAAGGGGGGAAGTCAGGCCCGGATTATCCATAAAGGCACTTGGGCCAGTGCCCAGGGGCAATAATCAAAAGTGGCCAGTTTAACCCCCCCAAAAAAAAATGTATCATAATGATGAATGTAAAATATTAAATGTTATAAAAAATTATAAGTGGTTGGCTTTCTTTATTCAATGTAATTGGCAAGCAAAGACAAACATTTTTCACACAAACCCCCCCACCTCTGAGTGAGACTTGGTTGCGCCCAACGTTCCATAGCATGGCCAGCACGGCGCTTTGTGACTTTATTCAGTATGCAGAGAAGTAAAAGACCGGTCCACAGTCTACGCTTCTTTTCCTAGAACTCGTATTTCTTTCAGAGGACTGTGTGCAATAAATCCATATTCTTAGATCTAATATTGATAGTCTTTTGTCCATATTGTATTCATTTTAGGTCATTTTATTGTCGTTAGCTGTGATGCTAAAGCAGTTTTAGCTTTCCCTTGATGCTTGCTTTTGAAAGTTTTTGACCAGAGGAGTTGCTTTCAGGGCCCGTGGAATAAAGTCGGAAAAATACAAAGTTGACCTACCCACAATTCTGCAATACATAGTATTGATTTTGGCTTTTTGAATTGATAGAAATTTTGAATTGAGACATTTGAATATAGTGCTCACTGCTCATATGCCTACATGTATGTAGTTGGACAAGTTAGTAAATTACATTTGAGAAATCCCCTTGATTATGTCTGATATTTTTGCCAGGAGGACAGCACAGGTAAAGGGGGTGGTGGACGGGGGCTTTTGAGGTATAGTGCCCAGGGATCACCACGTTGTCTTAATACGGGCCTGGGGGAAGTCAGTACTCACCTCAAATCTAGTCAAGTCAATCATGTGCCAATATGCTACTTGCACAAGTGGGTTGTGGGAAAAAACAAACCTCTATCAGTGGAGTAGGTCGGAAACAGTTTGTGTCCAAAGATTCTGAAATGGAAAATAGTTGCATATTCATAGATTTGGGATTTTTCTAAATAAAGGAAAAGGAATAGATTTGTACGTTCATTGAACCTTTTTTTTTTAACAAAACGCAGGACACAAATTATTATTCTAAGCATATTATTTGTATATCTCAAAATAGGTCATGTTTGGAGGGGATTTTTTAATATATTAAAGGTAAAAACTTGAAACAAACAACCAATGTTGACAGTGACCTCCCTTCATGTACCTAAAACCCCCAAATTTGAAGAAAAAAAATACTTAAATCAATAAATGGTAGCTACGGTATGTCAGCAAAATAATATGGTGAATTTGATTATCAGTGAGGTAGAGATGTTTTTATGTCCTCTTCGTTCTGAGCCAATTGGGAACATTAAATGAGATGTAAGGCATGCAAGTTTGAAATACAAATGAATGAAGTTAGGGGTTGGTATTTCTGGAAATATTTTGATAAACTCACTTGGCAGTAAAGCCCTTCTTTTCCTGTTTGTCTCAGTACAAGCCTAAAAGGCTAGATAAGTCATTACCGGGAATATTGGGTAGACAAAACACCATTTTGTCAGGTTTCAGCCTTATTATTGTGAAAATCATAAAGCAGTGTCTGTGATTGAGCCTGACATCGGCTGTAAACTCATCAGAGCATAAGCTCACGTGGACCTCTAAGTGGCTTGATTACTATGGAAAAGATGGCAAGTTTTTTTTCTCACCAAAACAGTGATTAGCACCCTGTTAGATTTATTGGGCTAGATTAGTGACTCTGGCGCCAAAGATTAGTGTAACCCTCTGGGATCACAAGTCAACTGGAGAAGATTGTGAGAGCTGCTGGCTGGCTTTCACCATTGTATCACTGTATGTATAAGCAGCTGCTGAGGCTGTGGGTGCAGGAGAAGGACATGCTTCTCACTTTTCATGGATAACACAGAGGGAATGTACTGTAGATACCAACCAAACGTGGTGTTTAGGTGTCCTAATGGTTTCTTGCTAGCTGCAGGGTTGAAGCTTGGGCTGTGCTGCAGTGACATCTACTGGTAATAGTTGGAGTTACTAGCTACATCGGTCTAATTTAATTAAGCAGGACTGTTTTCTATCACAATAAATACATGATTTTGTTTTTCTGTTTTTATTTATGCTTCTTTTCCAGTGGTGACAGTATGGTACATGTTCAAGTGAAAGAAGAAATGAATGAATGTAGAAAAGAAAAAAATTAAAAGAAAAAGTCTTTATTTTTTTTTCTTATCATTTTATCATACATTTGGATAAGTGAACTAGGTTTTAGGTAACGTAGCGACAGCAGCAGAGAGGAGTTGATCAGGGGAAACACCAACATTAAATTACATTTTCAGCTGGAGAAAGAGCAGCTGTGTGGTGTGCGGATGTCTTGGTGGGCCAGATGCTCAGATGATCTGATTAAGGATGTATTCTCAATCACGTAGCTCTCACAGCTCATGAGTACCATGTTGTGGAAACTGTAGTTTGTTTTTAAAAAAAAGATTGCAAGTCAATGCCTTTGTTTCCATTGGCTTAACATGCTGTTGAGTGAAATGTCACACTCTGCAATACTTGATGCTCTAACCAGTCATGTGGTTATACAGTATAAACAAAACAAAGTTTTCATTGAATTATTAACATTCATGTAAAGAGATTGTTGAATGAAAAAGTGCCTGTCAGGGATGCTTTACCTTCCCACAAATAAGATTGAATCAGCTGTATCCCGCAACTTTCAACAATAAGATATCTTTAAAATAATTGTGTCTTTGGTTTTATTTGTCCAGCATTTTAGATATCTCAATAAAACAACAATTGAAACAGCTTTCCATTACCCATTGCCAACATGAACACCAACCAAACCAGTTTTTCACTTCAGCTATTATAGTTTTACACTGTGCAAGTACAGAAATAATCCACTATATAAGAATAAGCATCATTTTTTTATTAAAAATGCTCTTTCTTAAACAAGTTAACAGTTTTATGGATATACAAAAATACATGCATACAATGTGTGTTGTTTACAGTGCATGGAGGGGGGGGGGGGGGCAGTAGCAATAGCCTTGAATTATGTGCAATGACATTTTTTTTGTTTTTTACATCTAATGCCAATGTTGAGAATGCCACATACAATATCTGAGCATATAGCAACTGCGGTAGGTATGGGTAAGGTCGGGGAAAGGTCGTGATTATGGCAAATAAATTATTTGGTTGTGTTTCGGGAAAGAGTTTGTCTTCACAGTTAATAAAAAGGTGCCTGTTAACCACCCTGACTTCCAAACCTTGCTGTGTGCCTAGCTAGATATAGTGTGTGCCACTTCCTGCATTAACACTGAATGTTAGCATTGTGGACTGTAGATTTGTTCATAATGCATGTAATTCCTAGGGATACTGGGCTGCAGGTGCAGCAGAAATGCAAGAGACAGATGTAAAAAAATATCAAAACCTGGGCACATAAAACCACTTGAGGTAAATTAGAAAATATGTCTTCTTGTAGTTTCGATGAAACATCCTTTAAGTTTTAGATAACAATACATCACATACAGAGTAATGTATTACCATTGAGTTTTTGTTATGATACTAGTTGTGCATTTTTAGGCTGGTTGTGGTGAAATGAGTCCATTCTCTACACCTCTCTGTCCCTCTGTGACTGACCTACATTTTTCAGTGCTTAGTTACTGCACCTACTGCATAATATGATGTGGGATCACTGGAGGGGCTCAAACTGCGGCTGGGCAATGAGAAACAGGAAAGAGTTAACATCTCCCCACCACCTCCTCTATGCACTCCCAACACAGTCAATTACCGAGATGGAAATGTGATTGAACTTGTTGCAGGTGGACAAAAGACCTCGGTTAAATAATGACAAATGTTCTCCTCGGCAATCCTCACTTGGTTTTGTCAGGCAGGCTGTCTTTGAGACTCGCTAAGAACACATGTAATCTCTCAAGTCTCAGGCTTATTGATTACAAAAGGCAGATGCATTTCAACAAGGACCACAATCAATAACCACAGCTGTCGTGGACAATATAAAAGTCTTTAATCATAAATAACTTAATCAGATGTTAATGGATGAGTTTCACAGAGGCAGTCAAGTTTTTATTCTTCTCCTCATGTCAGCATCATTGATGAATAAGGTGATTAGTGATTTGAGAAGGAGTGCATTGATATTCATGAATTTGTGCATGAATGATGAAAAGTACAGTGTGAATGAAAGACACAAGAGAAAATAGCCTACAATGAACAAACCCGATCATTTCGGTCATTACCGCTTATTATGATACAGCTGTCAACAGCATAAAGAGACACTGGTGGGTTTTTAATGACCACTCCAGGTCTTTCCAGTGTGTGAAGAGGCATTTTAATAAATAAAACAGTTCACAGCTGCTTTGACCTCAAGTAGTTTCTGTGATTACCAGCATTTATGTACTACAAAACCTGAAGGATCTTATGTTTCCAAACATTAAAGGAGTAGTTTGACCTTTTGGAGAAATATTTGAAGGGTTCATTTGCAAAAACAGATGTCTTCATTTTTTAAATTTTTTTTTTATTCAATCCATGGAATATCAATTAAATTGATGTTTGGTTGTTTTAATATGAAATCTTAATTATTATTATTTTCTTTTTATAAATCATGCTTTTTTATTGTGAACTCAAGGTAATATTAATCAAATTCCTGCTGGTTTATTCTGTTTTATAATGGCTTTTATCTGTTTTTACAAATTGACTCTTTGTTTGCTTTCTTGTCAAGAGTTAGATGAGAATCTTGATACCACTCTGAGACATGAATGTGGTATCAATCTTTTAATCTAACTCTCGGTAAGAAAACAAATAAATGTATTCCCCAAAATGTCGAACTACTCCTTTACAACATATGTTACTTCTCTAAACATACACAACCTCTACAACATTCAAACAACATGCACAGCTTTTTACAACTATCCCCACAATGTGCCATGGCGACATTAGAATACAGAAATCTTGACTTCACACTGTGTTATTCATCCACATTTTGTCCCCTTCTCCCTGTTAGATTAATTGAATAGGGCAAAGGCAATGACATCCATCATATACAGGAGGAACAACCATAAAGGGCAAAGACGGGCTGATAAAAGAGGGAGAGACAGGCAGCACGACACACTGTAAAAACCAAAGGCCTCTCTTAGGGACTAACACAGGGAAACTGAGGCAGCAGCAGGGTGAAAATGTAGACATCAGAGAAAGGGACATAAAAAATATAATGTCTCAGGTGCGGTTCTAAATCAATGTGCTGTGGTGCTGTAAGCACACTGAAGCTCTTTTTATAATATGCTGTAAACCACACAATACATAAAGAAGCTATTTGTATGTGTAGTACATTCTGTTTCTACCACAGGTGAACTGTGTAAACGCTGCAACAATTTGAGCTGACAAATGACTTGCAAAAGACACTACTGTTCATGAAATCCCTTAGTATCAATGTAGCTGATAACCGGTGACACAGCTTGGCAGCTAGTGGGCGTCATTCTGAAATAAACAGACAGGAACAGTAAACAGTAAGCTTGTGTTCAGGCATGGTGAAAGAAGTCCCTGTTTTTATGCGACTGGGCAGAAAGCGTTTTGTGTAATGCGGAAAGAGCATCTCTTGAATCTCAAGTGTTTAAAGTTGGCCTATTTCCACCCTCGTCTAGGGCCCCATGGGGAGTGGAGGATGTTATACATTCATTAGAAGAGAAAGCTGTCAAGAGCCTGGCTGACAAATGACTTTGGCCCTTAATGTCCACCCAGCTGTAATGTGTTTTTTCATGGGGACTCTGTGCTGGTGATATTCTATATTTTTCTGATTGTCAACAGATTCCATGGGAAAAAGCCTACAACAATGAATTGATCCTGCTTACAAATATACAGCCATAACATAACCTTTGCCTGATATAGCTTATTCCTCTGTACCATAGCCCTCCATTGTTGTTTAAAAATGATTAAAAACACAATGAGTCACACAGTTGTACTAGTTGACATTTTCCTTCATGATGGGTATTGTAGATGATTTGTAGTCTCATATACACTGTCCTGCTGCCGTGAATACTCATTAGAGCACCAAATGTGTATTAATCCGCAGCTGAAAATAGTCCTGACTACTGTTTAAGGTACATTTGCTAAAAACTACAGTGCCCTGGAAAATAATAATAAAAACAATTTAACAATATATATTTAATATGTTTTTACCTTGACTTTTTTCTTCAGTGGGAAGAATGGGCTTGGTGCTGAGTGCCACAGAAAACCAAAACCCCAAACAGGAGAGTCATACCGGATCGGACATCGCCCGTGTCACACAAAGGATAGGACACAAGGTCAGCGGGGGGATCCCCCTACAATCCAAGGTTGGGTACCAAGCCCCAAGAAAAGACAGGCTTAACACAAGGGCAACTGAAAGTAAAGGGCAGCTGAAACACAAGGGCAGCTGACTTGAGAGAGATGATCATAAGTGAGCTGGATACCTGGAGACCACCTGGTCGATTAACAAGGCTAAGAGAAAGAGTACCCTAGAAGATATGATGTGATGAAGATATTTTCACTGAAACCAACAAGCTGATATACACAGCCAAGCATCTTTAGTGATCCTAGAGATGCTTGGCTACAAGATGAACATAGTACCCTGCATGGAGAAGGCGGCTAGAAGCTAAGATCAAGATCGGAGGGATGAGTGCTAAATTGTCCATACCAGAGGTAGTTGTGATAGATGTAGCAGCAACATCAAGAAGAAGGAACATGAGAGGCATGAAACATACCAAGGGCTTAAATTGGAGCTAAAGAAGATGTGGAATGTGAAGGCAACAGTGGTTCCAATGGTAATCGGAGCACTCAGAGCTGTAACCCCCAAACTGGGGGAGTGGCTTCATCAAATACTGCGCAGAACCCTCAGGCTCCCAGGAACCCAGCTTGTGGGGATTTATATATATATATAGTCTTTTCATGGGACTTGTTGACAATAAGAAAAATACAGCAAAGCACCAGCTTTATCCATCAAGGATTACATACAGAAGAACAAAGTTCACAATAAAGTGTGATACATCATTTATAAAATAGATTGTAATAGAATCAGTTACAAAACAAAGTCAATAAACTGTAAGAAAAATGAGGGACGATACAACACAACCACCACCTCTGCCTGTCTTAAAATGTTTCCTTTTTGACAATTTTTTTGCAACTGAACATAATTTAATGAGGCATTTTTTGCTGTTTCACAATAGATCGCATTTCATGTTGCCTGATACGAACAAACTGTGTGACTTCCGAGAAAGATTGCAAGAGCTGTGTGAATTACCCAGAAGCACTAGAATCAGAGCTCTTCAGGGGGAAAACATCATGCTGCAGAGAGCATGAGAGCGAACGAGAGATCATCTAAGTATCATGACTCATATGCTGATGTTACACAGTCAGTCCGGGGCACAAGTCAAGTGTCGACACCAGGTACGACCTGGTTGATGCACCCAGGACATTTCGGACATTGATTAAAACACTCTTGATTTAACTTAACATTTAGACTCATCATTAAAAACAATGTCATTTTCTGACTCTTTAGTTGCAGCAGGTCCCTGATTGAAATCAATTATATTTTCAATAACCCTTTGATGTTCTGTGATGCATTAACAGGAATGTGTTTGCTGCTTTCTGCGAAACTCCGATTTCTCTCGGTCTCTCTAACTCTCTGCCTCTGCCACACAATGAATCATTGATGGCTTCTGAGATAAATAACTGAGCAGTGATTATTATTGCAGAGGGCTGTTGGGAATGTGTGTGTGTGTGTGTGTGTGTGTGTGTGTGTGTGTGTGTGTCTGTGTCTGTGTCCCAGACAGTTAGTTAGTTATTTAGCTGGGTCCCCTTTCTCCTCCTGAGAAAGAAAGAGAACGTTCCAGTGCCGTCACAGAGAAGCCAAGATGGCTGTCACAATGCCCGTTGCTGCCACCCACAGCCAGTCACAGGGTGGATGTTTGTCTGCTTCCGATGCCCACATTTTTTATTTATTTGTTTTGCAGAGTGAAGGGTGATGATGGATGCCGTATGCAGACCTCTGCTGTGCGTCCCTGCGTCACTGTGCCATCCATGACTCCATGAGACAGCGTCCTCAGATTCCCGGCAAGCTGTCCACATCCTCGCTTAATGACAGTGTTAAAGCCTGAGATATTATTCAGTGTGTGGTGAGCCAGAATAGAAGCATTTACATGCTCTCTGCTTGTAATACGAGTGTCTGTAGCTGAATGAATATGCAGGATCCTGTTGAGACCAAGGACAGAGTCATTGACTTTCATGTGAGTCTTTTTACCAGCTTCACTTTAAGAGACAAAATACAGTAGAGCAGGTGATGAGCTGAACAAGCAGCCTAGTTTTTAAAGTACCTGTGTTGTGTTCCCTTCAGTATCTGCTAGTCTGCAAGAGGAAACAGAATCAGTGCCCGGATATTTATAGGACAATTATTTGACAAATTTCATGTTCTTGTGTTTCCCTCTCATTGACTGTGCTAAAAAAACACACATGCACTCTTCCCAGCAGTTTGAACTGAAAGACCTCAGTGGAAAAAAGAGTCAGTACTCGTGCAAGAGGATAAGAAAATGAATCAACTCATTATTATGTTTACCTCAATGAGCTTTTAGGACAAACATGAGACGAAAAACACAAGACACAAGAGAAAAGCCTTCAGGACTGCAAAATACAACAGCAAAGGTAGCAGTTTGTTTCTTAATACTGGTCACATTACAAAATTCAATGCCACTTTTCATATTGGTTCCATAGCTCTGTCAGAGAGCCAGTTAATTAAGTCAACAACTGTGTCAGATTGAGAGATAGAATAAGACTGTTGTGAAAATCAGTAACATGCAACACTTAATAATAAAGCTGATAGGTGTACAGAAGCCCTGAGAGAAAGCCTCTTGTTGTCGAAATAAGGATTACAACAACAAACACTAAAAAACAATTTGAAAAAATGTGCCTGAAAAAACAAATCTCACTTTCTACTCATGGCTTTTTTAAAGGTGCTTTTTGATTTAAAAAAAAACAAACAACAGGGAAATAAAATTCCTTCATTGACATAGTCAAAAAAAATGTTGTGAACTATATTCATCTTCACAGGTATGAAAACCCATACTGTAATAGTAAAGGGAATGCTTCTCATTAAGATTCAGTAAAAAATAAAGGTCAAATAAAACCAGTAATGCTGTAGGCAGGCAGGCACGTGGTTTCATGTGGTGGTGGCCCAGCCACTAAGGATTATTCCTCTACGCCCTGAACTGCTTAACTACAAGCTGCTCATCAAATTTCCAGAATATGAACTGTACAGTACAGTGTTAAAGATGTTTTACCTGTGGACTTGGACTGACTGGCAGCCACAGTGGTCAGGTCTGCTGGTAGACCTACATATACACCACCATAGTTCCTGAGAGAGGAGGAGTCGAATGGAGCAATTAAAAGACATAGTAAGGGTTTTAATTATGCTGTGGTGGTTCTCAATTGCATACAGTTTCTCCTTTTAGCAATGAATCAGCTCTTTATGTTTTTCAAACTGTTCTTGGAAGATACCACAGCTGTTAAAAAAAAAAGTAATTCACATTAGGCTTTATGTAATGTTGTTATGCATTTGATTGATAATTAGCTGTGCCTGGCTTTTTATCTCTGAGTTTTGCATCTTTTTATCAAAAGTCTTGGCATTAAATTATTACAAATAAGTGGTATAGCCATATAATCTATGGCAGGGGTCTTCAATGTTTTTTAAGCCAAGGACCCCTTAACTGAAAGAGAGACGGAGCAGGGACCCCCACTACATATATTGTATAAAATTAAGTTGCATATTAAACTGGGCCTACAATAACGAGGGCAGCCTGAAGCCTTTATGCATACCTTTTTAGTGCATAGAATTCTAAGCTATTAAAATAATGATTGTTGGCATGATTTTATAAATCATTTTTTTAATATTAAACATGTGGCACAGGGAATGCTTAAGATTAACTTTATCTGCGGATGGCTACCTTAGTGCCTACCTTACCTATCGGCCAGTAAAGGCCGTTTTATGGTTCTGCGCAGGCTCCACGGAGAGCTTTCGCCGTAGCCTACGTAAGTGGCCTGATGTTTATACTTGTGCACTGTGTGTGTGGTGGGGGGGGGGGGGGGGGGGGGGGGGAGTGTGTTAGAGCGAGGGAGAAGTGAGAGAATGACGGTGATTAGCTTCGGAGCGAGTACCGACTCTAGAGTCACAGTGAGAGAAAGAAAGTGTCTCCCCTGTGTTTTCTGACCAAGGTGGGGAAATCTGTAGCAGGAAAAGTTAACCCTATCCTTGATTTCATGTTGTTTATGGAGAAGGAGAACCAGGAAATGAGTCGGGGGAAACGCTACCAAGGCACGGCCATGCGACATGCGACGTGCGACGCTGCGACGTATAGTTACATTTTCCGAGATGTGCATGTCAGGCTACGGCGTAGGGTCCGGCGTAGACGCAGAGGGGTCTGCAGGGGTACGCCATTCTACATAAAAGCATAAAAAGGCCTTAAGCCTATCATCAATGTGTGCTTTTTTTCACAAATAGGCTTATTTATATTTGCTGTTATGTTGGACTCATGTTAAGACATTTTAATTTTTTTTTTAAACTTTCAAAAAAATTAATAATTTGGTGGCCCCCCTGCAGAAACTCTGAGGACATCCTAGGGGTCCAGGACCCCCTGCTGAAGATCTCTGATCTATGGTTTAAATGCGATAGTGGTAGGTTTTGGCTGTTAGCTATGGACAAAGCAAAGGGCCCTACCTACTGTACCAACACCAATCTTGCTAACATAGACACCCCAACACTCATTACATAATTACATTAAGATGCTTTATATATACAGATAAAAAAATAATTGGCAATAATCATATCTTAAAATTAAAATCATAACTTCTGTTCTATTAAAGTGTCTCACAAGCCAACAGTGTGACAGTGAGCCAGCATGCACAACACCAGGACCCTGAAACCAAAGCCGTTAAATGGAATTGAGCCATCATTAATCTCATTATTTACACCTGTGCTGGTCAAAATGTTCTCTATTAAAAAGGCCTATTAATATTCACATATGTATGCCACAAAGAACAGTATTTTGTTATTGCATACTACAAAAAAATGCATCCACCTGCACCATACAAACTAAAAGTGAAGAAAGAAATGCAGACAATTACCTTCTTTTCTCATCGTCTCCCAAAGGATCTTCTGTCCTGATTGAGAGAAGAAGCACAGGTCAGGAGCACAGAGAACAAACAAACATGAGTACAGTACACACTGATGAGAAACATTAAATGAATACTTCATCCTCATAATGATCATGTGTATATCAATTACTCACCCTGTGCTACCTTAAATTCTTGAAACTAAAACGTGTTTCTCACATGCCTCCACGGTGAATGAAGAATCTCCATTCACCGTGGAGAATGAAATTAAACATTCTTCTGTTAAGCACTGGACTGTGAAAGTGCATTTGCTCATTTGCAGAGCTCTTTTGGGAATTCTGCTAATTCCCATTTGGGAGTTCTGAAAAACTGATGATCAGGTTAAACTGCCAATTTTTGTTTTAGGTCTGGAACAAGGCTACTGCCAGCCAATTTCCAATTAGCCCCGTTTTTAGGGGTTTTGTTCTTGGTTGTTTGTTTTTAAGGGCTGCCATGACACTCCACCACCTAATTCACTGTTATTTTTCCAACAGTGTAAGCAACATAATTATACTTTTGGTGTGTGTGTGTGTGTGTGTGTGTTGTTGTGTAGTACAGTCTTAGAAACCGTTAGTGAGTCAGTGGTGTGCTGCTGTCAGCTCTCATGGGTCCTGTGCTGCCTGCTGAGATGGTTATCAAGGAGCATACAAACACACACACACACACACACACACACACACACACACACACACACACACACACACACACACACACACACACACTCCCTTATTCCAGGAAATGCTTTGGAAATGCTGCCCCTCCCAGAGATTAGATTCCTGTTGATGCCAAAGGACAACCTGTTCTCTACTATACGTGACATTTCACAGAAAAATTTAATTGAATTTTCTAAAGCTGGAACAAATTAATTTTTTTTTACCAAAAGAGTGGTTAAGCAAGAGTCCGTGGGCACCTGTTTAATGGTCAAGTATCTATTCATTTCTTTTACAGTCAATCGGTTTTTTTTTACAGTGAAGTCTGTGTTTTTCAGTATTGATATTCTGGTATTTTGTTAAACAGAGATGAGCCAACTTTCAAGTAAATTAAAGCTTTTACTGCATTTATCAGTAAATATAAGTATGGATCACTATAAGTCTTCATTCTGCCAACATACAGTATCTAAACAACATTCACTCTCACATACAAATATAATTAATTTCCAAATCAAATTTGTATTACATGTCATGAAGAAAATGACTATATTATTTAATATCACATATGAAGCAAAATACAACAAGTTAAAGGACTGTTTTCATGTAAGTTTTGCATACTGTCCATCAGTGTTGAGTTTATCTATCTCCAATATCTTCACTGCAGCAGGGAAGTGCACAGGTACAGGCTATTGTTGCCCGGGCAACAGCCCGTTTGCCCTGATTGGATTAGCTGCCCCCTATTAGAGCCTAAATAAACTTCTTTTTTTCTTCTTTTTTGGCTGTTGTGGCTGCATTAATACGATAATACGCCCATCATTACTTAAGTTAAATCAAATTAAATTCGCTATATCATTCAATCTTGCCCTCAGCGATGCCCTCTGCCCCGAGTCACGTGACTTTGTTTATATTCTCACACATGGAGCACTGCAAGCCCCTCTGCCTTCACGTGAGTTTTTAAAGTTATGGAGATTATGACAAATGCCCTGTGAATAGTAACCAAAAAAATCCACTTGAGCTTTGAATAAAGTGCAGCTTCAGCTTGTAACGTTTGCATCACGTCGCACAGCATTGCCTTATATTAACGTAAAATGCTACGTTATCAATCAAAGCTAGTGACATAGCGTATGTTGCAGCAACAGGGTGTTGCCTTTTTTCCAAGACAAGACACATATGTGTAAATCCCAACCTCGCTTGTTTCTTAAGTCTGCTGTATCAGTGAAGCAAATTGTACACATTGTTGTAGCAAACTCTGCACATAAAAAGCCAAATCTTGTACAAGCACATATCCAAAGAGCTGACATATTATTACAATATAAACATGAAATGGTATTCTTAATTATATTTATGCTTGAAAGGGATCTGAATTTCAATATTAAAGCTGCTCCATCTATGTTAAAATGCATGCTAAAGGCACAGTGCATAATTTCAATGTGAAAAACAAAAACAACAACAACAAAGTGTTGAGTGTCAAAACTTTTTTTTAAACGCTCAAAGGCCCAATCCTTAGCCTATTTTTTGACCATATTAATTATATCTAAATTCATATACATAAGGAATTTGTCTTACTGATTTAAAAAAGAAGAAATACTCCTGTTATAAAATACAGGAAAATGTAGGTATTTTATTGCTGTGTACAACCATTATTTTAACGAAATATGTTTTAATTAAATGCTTTTATTTGCACCTTTACTATTACTGTATAATGTTTTAGATGAAAATGTATTATTGCATACTTGCATAACATCACTGTATTGTCAGTGTGGACATAAATTCTTTGCTACAACGAATACTGCATAAATTCTACGTGGGTAGATGAATGAAGCTCTATTGAGGCGTAGTTAGAAAATGACTGATGTACTTACACATCCTTGGACACTTCTGCTGGCCCTGAAAACAGATGAAAAGACCAGATTTAATGAATCTTCATAATGAAAAGTATTGAAGGAGGTGTGTTACCTCACTAACAAAGACCACCATTCAAAAGCCATGGAATGTGAACCACACTTATAAACAACAATAACAGCTTCCACTATTTTATGTCCTTAGAGGCCCTAACCCTGATAGTGGAGATAGCGAGAGGGAGGGACAGGTCAGGCTTTATCCCAGCAATGTAAATCTTTTGACCCAGACTAGGGCAGTAGTTACAGGGACGTGTGAGGCTTCGGTAAGTGGAGAATCTACAGTAGACCGCCTGTAATTGTTAAGGCTGAATGTCTCTCTCCCTCTGTTTGTTGCATTCTCCTATCCTTATGAATGATGTGCTTCAGTTTTGCTTCTTGTGTGTTTGTGTAGCTTGTCCTCTTTTCAGGTTACATGGTGGAGATAAGGTTGTGTGGCTCAGGCTCTAGCTGTTTGCCAGTATCTGGAAGCTGCTTTACATCCTCCTGGATCCATTTTTTTCATCTTCACATTTTATGTATTATTTGTATATGGATTGTTATATGGATTGTTTATACTGCAAATTTAGTATGTTGGTTATTCTGTACACATAACATGTATTGCATTGTTAAAAATTATATATCGTATTTTGTGTTTTTTCATGTACCTGACGTAGCAAAAAATTCCTCAATGTCTATTTAGGCTTGGATTACAAGATGTACAAGCCTATTGTAGTTTATTCTGCATCCCTATATTAGCCTTTAAAAATACACAAAACTCAAAAAGAAAATGCATACAAATAGCACAAAACACAAACAATAATAATATCAAATTACCATTAACATTTCAAAGGCAGGATTTGTACTTCAGTGTAATATTTTAACGGCATTGCCACTTGTATGCAAGTCAATTTGAGTGCCTAAGTTTTCAGTATATAATGGTTTTCAGTATTTACTGTAGGCTACTCAAACTCTCTAAATCAATTTACAACTTTCCTTTGAAGGGTGACAGAGGACATGTTGCAAACTGATACAAAGCATACAGTGGGAAATGCCTCGATTCCAAATGACACCCGTTCTCATGCTCTTCCCAATACTGTTTGAGTATTTTATGATCCAACAAAAGCTCATTCCAGGCCATCCGCTAAACTTGATTTCAATCTAAATGAGATCACAGTGCATTCATTTGGAGGATAATCTAACATGCTGCTTGAACGTACAGTATCATATTAATAGTGGGAGAAGAAAAGCCTCAATTTTACCCTTCAATCATTTTTTCATGCCATTTTTCATTAGTGTACCTTCAAAAAGAACACTACACAAATAAGATGTAACAGTAGGAAGCAGGATAATCTACATTTTACAGTCAGAGAGTGAATTCCATCCTATTAAAAGGAATGGAGAGGACTATTTTCACGGTAAATGTTTGAGTCTGGTGACATGACACAGGGGTCTATTCAGTAGCCTGACAAAAGCTCATTCATGTCCAAGGGTGCACATCTGGGTGCATAAGACAAAGGATGAGCAATGTGATATAGAGTGCACTGAGGCGATCATTTGAGTTTGGTAAGCTTGAAATTTAAAATATTCTTGTATGACTTGAATCGTGACTTTGAAGCTAAGAACTTAGAATAAATGACATTTACAATGGCTTCTTACTGTATTATCATTATTTATCTGGTTATACATCAGCCTGCACTTATGGTTGCCCACAGGAATAGTTACAGTTGTTATTATATAAATTGTATAACTGCTATATCTATTAACATCTACATTATATCATGTTAGTAATGTTAGCAAGTAAATAAACACTTCAACATATAACTACAGATGTGTTGTGACACAATTATACATCTCCAGTTAAGGATAATATAAAACAGGTGATGCTGTTATCTAAACTGGACAGAATAGAATAGTGTGGGAACATTGGTTTGTGTTTCCTACCACCCCTAGGGACGCTTGTTCCTCCTGTGGCTCATATTAACAACCTATATCTTTGTGTGCTTTGGATGACTTGTTGAGTATTTAATATTATTACAGGAGTTATAGATGGCGATTAATAGACACTTGTGTTTGCTTACACCTACATTATAGTGTGTTATAAGCCATTATTACATGTTTATATACTGCTTGAGAAGCAGGTGGGTGATAAAATAGTTTTACCAAATAAACACTTAAACATAAAACACAAATGTGTAGTGACACAATTATACATCCTGGGTTAAAATAAAATAAAATAGGGGGCTTCTATCATAATTCTACAGAACACGATAGTGTCCTTTAACTCTGGCCTGGTGTCAGCTGGCATGGACAAATACAGTGCAACCATTAGTCCATATATGTCAAAGTGACAGGATTTCACACGTCCTTGTCATTGTGCTGAACGCTGACCTCAAAGGACCAGAAAAAGACCTGCTGCACTGAAATAAACACAGCTGCTGATTTTCATAGACAAACAAGCCACGCTTACGACAAACCCAGACACCTACTTAGATGCTGTTTACAGACAAAGTAACCTTAAATGTAAAGCAAATGATAACACTGGGTCACGTTTCCCAGTAGCAGTCTGTGGTTCTGTTAACATGCCTGGCAAGCACTGATTAGGTACCTGCAAGCACACACACACGCACATACTCACACGCACGCATGCATGCACGCACAGACACACACACACACACACACACACACACACACACACACACACACACACACACACACACACACACACACAGACACACACACACACACACACACACACACACACACACCATACTGCTTTAATGGGCAGCGGTGGTGAGGTAATCCTGCAGATACTTCAATCTAATTATTACCTCAATTTGACTGTGGTGCCCAGAGATTTGTTCAGTATAATTTAAAACAGGTACGTATTGTATCAGGATAAATTACTCGTGTTATATATTACACATATACATAACCACGCAATCCAGTATTTCTTCATTGAAATGTGTCCTTCAGGCTTTATGAATCAAACCTGATTGACAAAGGCAGGTGAATGTCACAAATGCTGCTTGCCTTTTTTACTCAAAATCCATGGAAACTAGCTCAAACACATAAAGAGAAAGAAAAACCCATTAAAAAAACTGTGAGCTACTGTGTGGAGGACTTGCTGTTGTGTCAATGTAGACCTTAGCAATGTAATTATAGTATCAAAGCGTAACATTCCTGAGGCTTCTACTCTGGTGTCTTATACTAGAATATATGTTATGGGAGACCCTTCATGATCGACCCACCACCCATAGCTTTAGGAGACCACTGCACGCATACAGACACACTACAGAGTGGGAGCCAGTATGCCGCAAACTGATGATCATTGGTTGGTAAAACTTAATACGTTTTACATTTATCATTTATCATTTATGACATTTATTTTGAGACACAAACATTTATCATGATATACGGCTGTCTATTTATTTATTTTATTTTATTATTTTTTATTTATCAATGAAATCAAGACACTGAGAGGCACACAGATAATGCACACACACATGGACACATCTGAGGACATATGCTAAATCCAAGGCTAACCCAACACACTTCATTTACATTCAAAACACCCTCTCCCCTTGGTGCGAATACAGTGACAATTCTCTCCCTCATACTTTCACCTATTATCACACACACACACACACACACACACACACACACATATAGATTATAGATGCACACATACACATTCCTTAAACACGTATTCCCTAAAAACACTTACCTTCTGAGGTGTTGGTGGCTGAGGAATTGCCACAACCCATTTTGCATCGATGCAGCCACCGTCCAAGCAGAGCAGAGATGCTTAAGAAGAAGACGGAGGAGGAGGAAAGGACGGAAACCCAAAACACATTGGGAGAGGGGGGAGAAAGTGAGGAAGAAGGTCAAAGAAATGTCTCCCACTGTAACACAGGGATCTCCTTTGGTCGTGTCACCCTCCCCTCTCTTCAGTCTTGCACTGAGACTGAAGTGAAAGCATGGAGAGAGAGGCTTTTATACACACACACACACACACACACACACACACACACACACACACACACACTAGGAGAGAGAACGAGAGAGAGGGGAGAGAAAGATGCTATGCCCTCACATGATTTGCTCTTTTCCTCCACCCTGACATGGTTGCCCGGGAAACCGGGGGAAAGGAGGCAGAGGGTGGGGTGAGACTCAACCAATAGGGATCTCCGTATTTTTTTCAAAGGTGGAAAAAATGTAATGCATTTAAGGGGCATCAATATATCAGCTTGTGTGTGTGTGTGTGTGTGTGTATGTGTGTGTGTGTGTGTGTGTGTGTGTGTGTGTGTTTGTGTGTGTGTTTGTGTGTGACATCCTGTAAAATCCTCAAATTGTCTTTGCATGCTCAAACAGAGGACCTTTATTCATGCTTTCTCAAAAACAGACATACACACACACACACACACATAAACACACACAAACACACACACACACACACACACACACACACACACACACACACACACACACACACACACAGACACACACAGACACACATTGCTAACTTGTTTAAGCTCCTGACAAGTGATGAGCTGAAAAAGCCTTTAACAGTCTTGTAATGGAACCTCGAGGGTCATGCTTAGGTCAGCTTAAAGACCCCAATAAATTCCAATTCAGTCACGCTGTTGTGCACTCTGACAAGACTACTGCAGTCATATGAGTGAAGTTTAGACTGCCGGACGCATTTCATTTGCGCTCACCACTAGTGAAAATAACTCTCAAAGTGAGTGGTGGTATGAAATCAGCGTGGCTGACAGTTAAGATTTTTAAATTCTTATGAGAATTTTTTAGTGATGCATGCTCCGTCTCTGACAATGCCTCCAAACAAAAATCCAAACTTTGTGCTAGACACAGACAGGCTAATTGTTCACTCAACAGTAGAGTTAGCCTACAGGATGAGCACAATTTGTACAGAAAAGTTGGTTTTCCACAGATGCATGAGATAAGATACTGTTCGATCCACCTTAAAAGAATAGTTTGACTTTTTTTTAAATACACTTATCGCTTTCTGGCAGAGACTTAAATGAGAAGATTGATAAGGCTACAGCTAGCAGTTGGTTAACTTAACTTAGCACAAAAACTGAACACAGGGGGAAGCTTGGCTCTGTCCAAAAGTAACAAAACCTGCCCATCAGCTCCCCTAAAGCTCACTGTAACATCTCATCTCATTTGTTTTGATCTGTACAAAAAAACAAAGTCTATAAAGAACAATTTACCATTTTACTGGGGTTTCGTAGGTAGATGCTACCCACCAAACTACAACACAGGCATATATTGTGCAGGCGTCAACACACAGACAATAGACGATAGTCCTATTTGAACTTATAAGTTGTAACCTTATAAGTAATAAGATATAACCGTAACCCTATCTTTTAACTTAACCCTTAAGCTACATTTTAACCCAAACTTTCCCCTAACCCTTCATAGCTAGCGTTAGCTAGCTGCTAACTTAAGTGTTAATACTTGCGTAACATGGATGTATTAAGAACTGGATGCAGCGTTCTAGGCGGAGCCCCGTTCTTTCCTATGAGAGTTGCTCAGTGGCACATGAAGCCTTCGAGGAAGCAAAAAATTACCCGGATGATCGGCGCTGCTTCCGCATAGTGTGGACCATAGAGCAGGCGCACTATGACCTCCACTGACCGAGCCGGCCAAGCTGGCTACTCAATCGTGTGGCTCTTCAAGACTTTACAAATGTTATTGGACCAAATGAATCAAATTCTGTAAAGGGAATCACATGACGGGCCGGGAATTTGCTTCAAAGCCCGGCGCACTTCCTGGGGGCCTGTTGCGTATTATGCGCATCTTTTTGTGCCAGACGCAAGTTTGCGTTTCCTAGGATAGCGAAGGCGTGACACGCCCTACTCTGCCTCTTATTGGCTAGTTCTAGTTGCCTTTGTTGGTTGGATTGGTTAGGTTTAGGCATGAGGAGTGAGATTGGGTAAGGTAAAAATACCAGGGTAAGCCAATCAGAGGCAGAGTAGGGCGTGCCTTTGCGCATTTACACACTCATACTGACCGACACTAGACTCACGCACTGGCCACGGTTACATTCGGTAGCCTGGTGCGCGGTCTCCTCGTGACAGTCTAACTACCATGTAGCAACATTCACTTCTAACATTTATCTTAACATAACTACCAAGATAACATTACATGTATTTGTATGTGATATAATACTTTCCCCTTGGTAATGTAGCCTATGAATTTCCATGAACACAATTCTAAAATACAAGAGACATAGAGGGTTCTTGGATTGGTTGATAACTCAAACTTGCCGAGAACCTAGACACCCGTTTGAATAGAGACTCATGCAGTACCCTCGGTTACAGTCCTTACGGTCTTGTTCAGTAGCCTGGTGCGCGGTCTCCTCGTGACAGCCTACCTACCATATAGCAAAATTCACTTCTCTAACATTTAACTTAACATAACTACCAAGATAAAATGACGTGTATTTGTATGTGATGTACTTCTCCATCGATAATGTGTGAATTGCCATGAACACAATCATCTAAGATGCACCAGAAACAAGGCTTGGCTCATATCTCAAACTTGCCGAGAACCAAGACACCGCTTGATTAAATTAGACTTGAGCGGTCGGTTGCACGGTTACATTCGGTCTCGTTCAGTAGCCTGGTGCGCGGTCTAGGCCATTTCCTGATTGATTCTACCACCACTGCAGTAGAGGCACTAATGAGCTAGATTACTACACACAGTAGCAGTCTAGCAGAAGAATACCAGCTACACACAACGGCACGAATGCATGGATGTATTAAGAGAACAGGAGTGAGTCAGTTCATTGACGTATGGCACTCGATTCTCCCGATTCAGTGACACGAGTCGGGTTAATTAACCGGCTCTTCGGTCAGTTCATCAACACTACTTGACAGGGCGTAGTAATCATGGATGTATAATAAGACCTGGATACATCGTTCAAGGTGGAGCCCCGTTCATTCCTATGAGAAATGCTCAGTGGCGGATGAAGCCCAAAAAGTTAAACTTCTGCGTATAAAATTACTAGGATGATCAGCACTTCTTCCGCACTATGGGGCCTATAGAGCAGGTGCACTAGAGACCTCTGCAGGCTGAGCCAGCTACTTTCGGCTTAGTGCTCTGCTAACTTAAATGGGGTTTGTGATTTTCATGTGGCTCTTCTAGACTTTCCAAATGTTATCGGACTGAAGGGAAACAATTTTGGTAGTGAAACGATTCATTGCACAGGGGTTGTGATGCTAAAAGAAATTATCCACTGAGGCGGTTGTGGCTCTGGCTTAGTTGGTAGAGCGGTTGTCTACCAGTCGGAAAGTTGTGGTTCGATCCCTGTCCCTGCAGGCCCATGTTGATGTGTCCTTGGGCAAGACACTGAACCTCGAATTGATCCCGATGCTGGGCCATCGGTGCAGGTGTCACCTTGTATGGCAACCTCGGTATGAATGCGTGTGTAAATAGTTCCTGTACTATGTAATAGCGTCGTTAAGAAAAGCGCCATATAAATGCAATCCATTTAATGACGTGTCTTTCGCCATGTAAGTCTATGGGAAAAAGTCTTTGGGCCAGAGGGCATCACATGACAACCTGGGAGTTGCAAATCCACCGTTTGGCCGCTATGTTCAATTTGCTTCAAAGCCTGGCACACTTCCTAGGGACCTAGCAGTGACTTCCTCAAGTCTCTGCTGGTTGACTGGCAACTGCTGAGAGCCAAGAAACAGTCCAGCATGTAACTTCTCTTTACCATTTCGCTATCAGGTGTGCCACAAATGCCCCCTTCAATACATACCACTGCACCCTATAGTCATCGGTCAACTGACCCTCCCTTCACATTCGCCGAAAGATTCACTGGTTCACTTTCATTTACAAGACCCTTCGTGGCCGATCACCTCCTTACTTCACCTGTCACCTGCTGCAGCCAAAGTCTGTCACATAAAACACCCGGTCCTCACTGCATCTTCAATTAAGCAATCCCAAAACCAACTCTGCCTCTGGTCTCGCATCTTTTCAATCTGCTGCCACTTGTGACTGGAACGCTCTGCAAAAGATTCTCAAACTGGACAAACTAATTTCCATTTCATCCTTCAAAACCATCATATCATCCTTGTTCACGGACATATGTAGTTGCTTCTCTACATAATCATTTTTACAGCTAAATATTTGAATGGTTTCTCCCTCTCTTACTCACTACCTGTGCACTTATTTTGTTATAAGTGTTTATTGTTTTCTGTGTAGTATTTCAAATTGTATTTTATGTAATTTCTAAACTGTATATATTTCTAATGTATTTATTATCTAGCCCTCCTTCCCTTTCCCTAAGTGGCTATGCCATTGTAAATAAGAACCTATTCTTAATGACTTGCCTGTAAAAACCACCACTATTTTTTCACATTTGTGAGATTCACATTTGTGTTTTTTTTGTAAGTGCTCATATTATGCTTTTTGGTTTTTCACCTTTCCTTTATTGTGTTATATATCTTTTTGTGCATATTATAGGTTTACAAAGTGAAAAAGCCCAAAGTCCACCCCAAAGGGACCATCTTCCAGAGAAAACACTGTTCACAAACTGCTCCAAACATCTCTATTGTAGTCCAGCATTTACTTCCATGACAAACGTGCGTCACTTTGTAATACACGTTATAATCAAGAGGGTAAGCGAGCCTCCGCAAAACCTACCTCCTATGGAGACATTTTGATGCTAATAAGCCATCACCTGCCGTTAGCATTCCATTGACTGCCATTCATTTTGGCATCACTTTGACACCGAATAACTTCTGAAGCGTTTAAAGACTCTATTTGTCCATTGTTTATTTCTAAGGCAACACGACAATGTATAAAAGGCTCCATTACCTTGTATCTCACGTTATGGCCCCGTAGCAGACGGGGCCATAATAGTTTTAATAGTTTTTAAAATAGGCTAACGATTGTGTCATAACCACGCGACTTTCTGTCGAATAGTAGATACTGTACATTATCGTATAGTCTGGAGAAACTCGCAGGCAATCGGGGGGACGTGGAGGCATACAGTCAAAATGACAAAATAATTGGACAGCTCCTACTCACGCTCTCCGTCTCTGCAAGATTGAATGATTGAGATTTCTCTTGGCACAGCTACCAGAAGACTTACAACTTTTAGACAGGTTGCTCACGTCACATCTATGTCGTCAAGCTCAGTTTGAGGCTGCGCAGTAACGCTCAGCCATCACCGGAAAAGTGCTTCTAATAGACTTCACTGGTCTCCGTGGAAGTCTACAGCGTGGCTTTGTCCATTTGTTTAACTGTTTATGGTTATAATGCTCGTCTAGCTGATAGCATGGCACCATAGACATATATATATAATGGACCAACAGATCCCGTTGCTCTGGACGGAGACCAGTGAAGGCCATTAGAAGCACTTTTCCGGTGATGGCTAGCGTTACTGCGCAGCCTCCAACTGAGAGAGACGACGTAAATGTGCTGTGAGCAACGTGTCTGAAAGTTGTAAGTCTTCTGGTAGCTGTGCCAAGAGAAATCTCAATCATTCCGAATATTGCAGAGACGGAGAACGTAGGTATATGTAAGGAGATAACATAGGCACAGGCTAATTATTGCTAACTAAAATGCTAGTTAACATTAGTAATTAAACTTAAACAGCTAATGTGAGACGAAACTGCCTGCACGCTTCTCCTTTACTATACGGTAATTTCTCTACTATGCGACAGTAAGTCGCGTGGTTATGACACAATCGTTAGCCTATTTTTATAAAAACGTCTGCTACGGAGCCATAACGTGAGGTACAAGGTAATGGAGCCTTTTATACATTGTCATGTTTCTTTAGAAACAAACAATGGACAAATAGAGTCTTTAAACGCTTCAGATGTAAAGTTTTTCGCTGTCAAAGTGGAGCCAAAATGAATGGCAGTCAATGGAATGCTAATGGGAGGTGATGGCTTTGTAGCATAAAAATGGCGCCATAGAGTCTTCGCGGTCCGAGGAGAAGCTTACCCCCTTGCATGGCACGCACTCATGTTCTGCAACTGACAAGCTAGCAGTGCTTACCTAGCTACTGCGCATGTGCGACTCCCAACAAAGATAGGAACAGAAGTAAGATGTCTCATACTGTAGATAAAACAGAGAGCTCAACACACAGGGTGAAAAGAGGAGCTGTAGCAATGTGCAGTACAACAAAAATATAGTGTTTTTTGAAAATTAAACCATGTCTGGTACAACCTCTAAATACAATTATGAACCTGAAAATGAACGTAATATGAGCACTATAACAACTATTGGATGGATTACCCGTGGCATTCAAAACACACAGTCATGTGCACCTCAGAATTAATTCTAATAACTTTGGTGTAGCTTCACTTTCCATCTAGCGACATCTTCAGGTCAAATTTTTTATTAGTTTTTACTTTGGTCTATGACTAAATACCTGCAAAACTAATAACATTGTCATCATCATCAGCTGTACTTTGTGTTTAACCCTAATTCTTACCTCGGCCAAGAAGGTTAGGTTTTCGGTTTGGTTTGTCTGTTTGTTTGTTTGTTTGTCTGTTTGTTTTTTTGTTTGTCTGTCAGCAGGATTACAGGAAACACTACTGGTGATTTTCATTAAACTTGGTGGAAGGGTGAAGCATGGGCCAAGAAAGAACCCATTAAATGTCTCCTAATCAAGGGGCGGATACACAAATTAACATAATAGCCTGCTAGCTTTGAACATACATTTTGGCCACCTAAATTATTTTTACTTTTCTACAAAGGGTAAGTGTACAATAATTGACTTGCAATTGTATGTACTTATATAATATAATGTAATATCACAGTCACAAGCTTTTGCACACAACAATTATTCTACTTTCTTCTGAGAGTGTTTCCTGGGTCAGCTAAATCCCTGCTTTGTTGAATCCAGGTTAGTTCCACTGACATTAAGCATGTCTTTTTATAGGCCAGACTTTACCAAGTCAGCAAACACAATTAATTAACAAAGCCAGTACTAAAATGCTTAATCTAATTTAGAGCCACAATTTACCCAATTAAACAATGCAAATCCACTGGGGAGGAAAGAATGTCCTCCTGCTCAGGGACCTTGATGATGAGACACTGCTTGTCACGACTTGCCTACATTATCAAGACACAACACAACAAGACATAATCATCTTAACCCTTGTGTTGTCTTCGTTTCAACCTTGAAAAAAACACTTTTTTTCTGACATTTGTGACGCCTTTTTTTCACAATTTGTTTTTGCTTTTTTCAACGTTTTAAATTTTTAAATTTTTCTTCTACACATTTTCAGTGCTTATTTCTACGTCAAATATTTTCTGATATAAAACAAAGATTTAAAACGGGCCAATGTGACCCAAAGTCAACACAAGGGTTAAGAAATCAATTATTGTAGACTAGGACCTACAATTTCTTCGATCAACTAAGTGTCCCTATCTTTGTGTTTCATTGCTTTCGAGAATTCCCTTAAGTGACATTATCCTAAGATAATAAAGTTATCTCCCTGACAACAAGGTATTACTGCTGTTCTAAAAATACATTATTGCTTTGGAGACAGGCAAAGTTACTATACTTCAGTTCATTTTAAAGTAAAAGCTTTTAAAACTTAATATTAGATTAAAGGGCTGCGTTAAAGGTGTCCGCCCTCAAAAATGTTGCTCTTTTTCAAGGAAAATCCACCCTGAAACAGGTCTAACTGGTATAAGTCAGTGCTACTGTATAAAGGCCACCTAATCATTGTAAAACGGATCAGTCCAAATTAGTCAGAGCTAAATTGTTTGAGTCAAATCTGTGTTCTGTTGTACACTGGACGTGTTATGAATGTTACATTCCATTATGTGAGAACTCTGAACAAAGCCTGTCCCATCGGTTTTAATTTATATCATAAATTGCAACACCTTGAACCAATCCTCCTCTCCTACCTCTTTCTTATCTATGTAGTCTCACATCAACTAAGTGAATTGAGCGATTGTTAGAAAATGTATATTTTCTTGTGTGTCTCATTAAACCTTGAGAACATTGTGAACTGAACCCCGCTTCGTGTCACTTTTTTCTTTTTTCTCACCACTGCTTTCAGAATCAACTCCCAGAGGTCAAGAGGTCATTTCAAACCACAAAACAATCGAGATCTGATTGTTTCACAACAGGAAGTACACACGGTGTTATAGTACGGGGGTTAAAGGACCCAAATGCAGGGAGAGGCAGGCAGGCAGGAGAAGGGTTGAAGTTGCAGGTTTATTGGAATAAACACAAAAAAACAAACCAAGGGAGTCCTTCAGCAGGCAAAATTCCAGAAAGAAGAAGGTAATCCAAAAAAACAGAGAAATACAAAAAGCCAGGAACTACAGAACTGACACAGGGTTAGCACATCAACACACACACAAACAGACACAAAACGATCCAACAAGAGACAAGGCAAATGCAAGGGCTAAATACACTGGGTAATGAGGTAATGAGGGGCAGGTGACACATCAGGTGAAACACATTAGGAGAGACAGGGAAATCAAACAAAGGCGGGAAAACACAGCAGTAAAACTAGACAAGACAAGACAGAAAACAGGACTATCAAAATAAAACAGGAAACAGAAATACACAATACACAGAAAACAGAACACAGTCAAGACAGGGTAAACTGAAACTTACACAATAAACTGGGAGATAACTAAACAGAAATATACACAACAGAATACATACACACAACGGAACAGAAATATACGGAATAAATCTTTTTCAGTTTAGTTTTTTGTAACATTGGATATGTAACCATGGGTTTTTACAAGGCACACACAGTATGGTGGTAAGTATAAATTAGATCAGATTATATGAAGTGCACAACAGCTCACTTTATCATCGAGAATGGGATGTGAGCCAGTAGCTCCAACAACATTCAGTACATCACATGCTCTGCTTATAATAAGGCAATTGTGACTGAAGAAACACAACAAAAACAAGTCAAGAGATGGATGGCAACTATTTCCAGGACTTGGTGGGATTTTAAAAGGCATTTGGTACTTCTTAATCATGTATTATATACTGCATATCCATTTATTTTGTCAAATTATTGTCTTAGAACAAAAAAATGTTATCATCTTATCTACTGAGAAATCCAGGTACTTATGCCTCGTAATTTTGACGTGGAGAGAAATAACTCTGGGTTTTGAAATTAAACTTCTCTGGAAAGTTAAAAAGTGTTGTTTTCTGTAATTTTATAGAAGGATTAATTCATTGATAACATAACCAATGATGAAAACAACTGTAAGTTACAGCCCTAATGTATTTGAGTAGAAAGGCTGCAAAATACAATGACATGGTCATCATTGGCTAATACTAAATCCAAAAGCTCTTTGTTAAAATAAAATATATTGTTAAGGAAAATGTTTCAGTGTAAATGGAAAACTTTTATTGTAACCTCTCCATAATGGACTAAACTTTTGAAAGTGTGTCCCATTCTCAATTCATTTTAATTTACAGTATCAAATCACAACAGGAGTTATCTCAGGACACTTTACAGATAGAGTAGGTCTAGACCACACTCAATTTAAAAAAAAAAGAAATACTAGACTCAACAATTTCCCACGAGCAAGCATTTGGTGCGACAGTGGCGAGAAAAAACTACCTTTTACAGGAAAAAACCTCGGACAGAACCTGGCTCTTAGTGGTGAGACACAGATACAGATATAAAGATATTGAGAAATATGAGTCATAATAATTAAGCTCCCCGGTAACTGGGACATGAAGGTGCATAGATGGAAAGAGAGAGGAGAGAGGAGCTCGTGTGCCAAAGGAAGTCCCCCCGGCGGTCTAAACCATAACTAAGACTCAAGTGTTGATATATAATTTAGCATTTATTGTAGAGTTTCTTTTTTGGTAGCGTAACTATATTAAAATCAGTGGAGTCTCCACTTCATTGATTTTAATATATCGTCGAATATCGTATTTTGAAATTAAATTCTGCAATTCTTCATATGTCCACATGGGGTCACTGTTGATACTAAAATGGTAGACGTAGCGTACATCTGCTTTAATAGTCAACCGCTAACTGCCTATCAAATCTTTGCTATAAAACAAATCGCATCTATAGAAACGAAGTAATTCAGTATTAAATCATATAAATATATAGTTCAGAGTTAAAGTGTATCTGTTTTTACTGGTCACTTGTTGCTCTTCACGGCCGTGGATGAGATCAGACTGGGCCCTCCTCCAACTCCTACGTGTTCCTCTCACCCGCGCAGAGGCTTCTGGGAAACAGAGTCCACGTTCTAAATAATTCAAGCTCCCATTCCTTCTCTTCCACCGCTAACAAGATGCCGGCCGTACATCACAAACTGCTCCTGGAGGACGCTTTGCAGGATAGTCCTCAGGTAGGCCTGTGTTAGTTTTATTACGTGTTAAGACACAGCTGTCACATACAAATACGTTACGAGCACTGAAGTTAGCTTACTAGCCCAAACAATATCTTGTTCCCGATGTAGGCGGTTTCTACTGGTCGTGACAGCTCCCAATTGACACATTGTTATGGGATTGTAATCCTATGACAGGAGGTGCTGCACCTTCCTGCTATAAACAATGTTGTACTTTATACTGCTAACCATAATGATTGGCGTCTATGTGTCTCTTTTGTGTTTACAAAGCTAGCTCTCTCTGATATTCTGCTGTACATTTAACGTTAGAATCATATCACTATGGAAAATGTCCCGACCATAGCTCAACCAGGATCACTCTCCTGCAATCTTTTTATTTTCCTATGTCGTCTGAAATAAGAATTTGGAGCTGGACCATGTCCTATAGACGAACTGGGCCTGATACACAGGATGTGGGAGGAGTTTCCATTATCGGACTCAAATGGAATTAGTCAATAGCTTGCAACAGGGCAGTTGTGGTAGCTGTACGTATTGAACACCATGTTGTTTGATGCTAATAGGTCTGGAGTGCAGTATCAAAATTGCTCACAGAGCACTACATTTCATGCATACAGTAGATACCAGTGCTGCTGAAATGGAATACAGGATAGTCTTTGTTATTATGAAGCACATCTAATGTGGCCTGTATTTTCAGCTGTCTGTTGCATCACTCTTTTCCCATACAAGGCTGACCTCTCAGCCCTGGTTGGTTCTGCTTAAGTGCAACCCATACTGGAATGTATTTCTGTCTTTACATTTTCAAAATGCAGTTTATCCTTACAAGAAATAGGCCAGGTGTCTTTCTACAATAAAATGTAAACACAGCCCAAGCAGACAGTGTTCCAGATAACTTATTTTTGGTGTGAAATGGCTCTCAATCCTTCTGTGGCGGAAGTCAACTAAAGTAAAACAGACTTTAGCCGAAGGGTGTGTTCCTTTCTGCTATATCTACCCCGCCTTGCTGCACCTGTTCATGGAAGAAAAACTACACCTAGGCAGGATTTTCTCTGTTTGCATAGCCATCCTGCAGTAAAATAATAAGGCCTTTAGTTTAACTTCAAATCTACACTTCTTTATGCCTCTGCATACTACAGCTAGCCTATTTTCTTTCACTCAGTGTCTTATTATCTATTATTAATTATTAATTATTTTCATTAAATATTATTTCTTGCTACCATCAATCTTCTTATACATCGCTTTTATTTACATTTACAGGTTCCCACCCAAACTCATTGTGTTTGTTTTTGGTTTTTTTAACCTGGGTACTATATACATTTTCCAAAAAGTAAACAAAAAGGAACATTTGAAACAATTAACAATATACCCAGCTCCACCTGAATTGTCCTGATGTAATAAACACACCCATTGATTATCTCTTATGGTTCAAACTAATGTTGGCCCAACACTATACACACACGCCTTAGTATGATTTACGGTTAGTGCTACAACTAACAATCATTTTCATTTTTGATTAATCTGCTGATTATTTTCCTGATTATTTAGTTAATAGATCATAAATTAATAGTTTTTCTATAAAATGTCAAAAAGCAGTGACCGACAGTCCCAAATCCCATAAACATTCAGTTTACTTAACATATTACAAAGTTATATGAGGCTTCAGCAGTCTGTATTAGTCAAATAATGTTGATACTCCAAAGTTATTGTTTTTAAAATGTTTTTAAATGTAAGACATTCCCTCTTTGTGTTATCCCTCCACTTCAGCTTAACGGGAAACACAAAGAGGGTAGTTTACTAAAATTAAAATGCTGTTAAATTGTGAAATATCCACTTAATTTGTCAAACTTGGACTGCTGAAGCCTTATATAAACCTCAGAATGTATTAGGGATGCACCGATCTGACTTTTTCAGTCCCGATACCGATGCCTGGGCTTTGTGTATCTGTCGATACCAGATACTGATCTAATACCATTGTTGAATTAATAATAAACTGTATACCTTCCACCTTATACCTTCCTTCCACCATGTGGAAGATACTAAAGGCACCCGACTTTCCTAACTAAACATTACTTTCCTAACTGAGACAAAATAACATAGCTGTAATGTATTGAATTCTTATTTATTTGTTATTTAAAATAGAAAATAGAATGTAATCAAACTTCTTAAAATACATTTAAATAAATAAAATTTAGCAGTTGAAACAAAGTAATGTATTGGTCAAACATACAATAGTAATCAAACAGTTACCAAACATTTTTTTTTTGGATGTGCTTGATTAAATTGGTGGTATTGCACTTTGCAGTACTACTACCACCACCCCTCAAAACATTTACTTTGCAGACATTGCAAACAGCCAACGAACTAGTTGGCGTGGCAAGCGTGAAATATCTCCTCACAGCCAACTCTTTGGCTCGCTCCATGTTGCTTAACGTTTAACTCAACTCTTCCAGCAGTGCGACACATGTGCTGCTGACGGATGACGTAGGATGTGCTGCAACGGAGGGAAAAAAAAAACTGTCCGTGGATCTGTTAATTTTTTTACGATCTCCGATCCAGCTATTTTGTCAATATCGGGGCCGATATTTGATCTTAATATCGGATCGGTGCACCCCTAGAATGTATATGCACACAGAACGAGGACCATGGATTTTGTTTGCCATTACTTTCACTGGAATCGCAGTAAGAGGGGATCTTTTAACAGGAGGAATTATTACAGCAAGTAAAACCTGTTTCAATGTTCACATTGGCAGCTGACTATTGTTGTAGACTTGAAAAATTATGAACCTATCCTTTAATAGATAATTTAACTTTTGTCTTTGGATGCTGTTCATCCGATCTACATCACACCTGGCTTCCTGGGTACCTAATGAACTTGGCATTTGGAATTTGGAGCAGTTTCAAAGCATTTTGCTAAGAGGAAACTCAATAAAAAGGCATTTTTTGCCAACACTAGATATCAAACAAAAGCCAGACACTATATCGTATTAAGTTGCTTGAGCTGTAAGGTCACCACTTGTAAGCAGAAGGCAGAAGTTAACATCACCTCGGAGCCTGACCGTGGCAAAAAGAGCTCTCTTCCTCCTCACAATTAGACTCAATATTTTGTGAGTAAAATCTGAATTTGAAACATAATCAGTAACATTTATCTGACAGGTAAATGTAGGAGGACAATGTTTTTCTCTGGAGTATAAGTACACAGTAAGTCAGTTATATACAGTGGGGTTGCATATTAAGTGCTTTGGGGTCACAAGCAGCAATGCCACAGGCCAAGCAATCGACCCGTTCCAAACAGGCATGTTTTGAATGGGCACTATGCTAGTATTCATCAAAAGTGTATGAATGTTTTGTTCCACAGACACGCTCCTTGCTCAGTGTGTTTGAGGAAGATGCTGGGATGCTTACAGACTACACCAACCAGCTGCTACAATCAATGCAGCGTGTGTTTGGAGCCCAGGTACTAAACAAAACACAAACAGATGCACACATGCATAATCTGTTCCCTTAGCTGTGTGTGGCTCTGTTAAATAGTCACACATGTTCAAACACAATAAAATGAGGAGTGTGTTTTGTTTATCTACAGTAGAGCATTAAAGAGAAGATGGTGCTTTTGATCAGAGAAATACCACACTAGGATATATACACTTATATTTTCCAACCTGTGCATACAAACTTAATAATGAAACATTATGTATTGAAGGCTCTTGTAGAAAAAGCTGAGAAACCTTCAGTTTTGCATTTTGAATTGTGTCTGTACACTTTACTCAGTAAGTGTGATGTGCAGTAAATGGTGTGAAACTCTTCTTGTGCTGTCAGGGTGTAGATAGTTTTGACTTTGCTGTTCTTTTTTCTCTGTAGAAGATTATGCCTCACTGAGCAACATGTGCAAAAGTTGCATCCACAATAAATGCTTCAATTTTCTCCTGAAAACATACACAGCTTATGAAATATGTTGTCAGACCTTTTCTGAAACAGTAATAGTTCACTGGAACAGTTGCCGTTTATATGATGCACCACTGTGCGCTTTTTCAAATGAATTTCCAATTGAACTCTGATTCACCTGTTGTCCAAACATTTCATTTTAGTTATTCAAGGGCTGAAGAGAGAATGGAAACTGAGCTACAGACAAATCCTGAGCATGCCAGTCTGTTAACTTTGCTTTTACCCTCTATCTGCCCCCTACAGAGTGAGATGGGATTGGCCACAGAGCAGCTCTCGGGGCAACTTCTAGATTATGAGAAGAAAGTAAGTATGGGTACCATGATTAAGGGCATAATTTCCGCTGGGGATGGATGTGACATGTCCCCATCACATCAGAAAACAAAAAGAGAAGCACCCGTCAGTATAATTATTTTCATTTGAACTTCTGTTCCATGTGTGAGTTTGCATGTGTCTGCCACACCTCAACATCGCATGTAAGTCTTAATGAAATATCTGTGCATGAAATAACCTTTAATAAGAAGTATCTCTCTGTTGGAAATCTATCATGGGGTTTTGCTCATTTTATGCAGCCAACAAGAACTAAAAAATAGAATAGTTGCTGAGGTCAACACAGCAGGTCTATTAAATCATGCTGAAAAAGAAAGATATGTGGATCAGTTGACTTTGTTGGAACACATTCTGGATTGCAGAGTGCATGTTGAGTGGAAGAAATTTTTAATGGATGTACTTTTAGCTCCTTTAAACAAGGCTTAACTCAGCCTCTTTGCATGGGGTTTATTAGCATATTTGGCTTAATTCCATAAAAGGGATGTGCCAGAAGTCCTGGTAGAACAGGTTTTTTATAAAAAAATTTTTTTTTAACTTATTTGCACCTAGTATAGGCTAGAATCGTGCTCGTTATGCAGTTTTATGGTTTAAACTTGTTCCCCCTTCTTCTACTGTCAAGAATTTTGCCCTTGGAAAAGGTGATGAAGAGGTAATCACCACGCTGCAGAACTTTGCCCAAACTGTAGGGGAGGTGAGTTGCAGTTTCATTTTATTTTATGTGCATGTATTCACATGTGTGTGCACTCGCAGCTGAGGAGAGGGATGATAAACTAATGCACGTTTGGTAGTTGGTTCTTTATCATGTTTCAAAGGGTATTACACCTGTGCTCCCCTAGCATGCTGATGAAAATGACCTCAATGAAAAGACCTGAGCATTATTCTCCCTGTAAGACCGCAACTGATTGTATACCGACACTAAGAGGGGAGCGGTGAGATGGATATGATGCTTATCGCACCGAATGGATGAGTGGAGGGAGGCAGCGGTGGGTGAATAGATAGATGGATGGATGAAGGTGTGGTGTGTAGGCTGAGGTATATAGACAAAACAGATGGGCCTGTCACTGACAGACATGGGTGTCCACAAACCTGCCCAGTCAGCACTTAACAGGATTTAGGACACACTAATCCCAACACATATGCTCAAAGGACACAGGTTGATTGTTTGCTTGACCTTTACCTCATGATGTACAGAGGAGAACTCATTACACTGTGAGAATTAGGCCTACTGCTGCACCTAATCCTGTGAACTTTAGCACTTGCTAAATCGTTCAGATTATACTGGATGTCAGCTTATTAGATGCTGGAGTATAGCTTGTTGATAAGCATAGAGAATTATAGTAGGATTTGCTTGTGTGTGTGTGTGTGCACAATATGTGGTCCTGTTTCCAATATCAGAGTAAACAGAAGGTTTATTATTCTCCTCAGGAAATGGACTGTTCCACAATATGGGCTTTTTATGATGTAGCGGAGGCATTGTCTGTAGTTAGGCACCAATTTCACTGAAAATGTTACTTTCCAGCTTGGTGCAGGAATAACTGGCAGCAAATGTCACTGTACATATAAAAATAAATTGAAATCCCTCAAGATGTTTGGCAAGGGTACATCTTCTATTTGTGCCATTGTGCAGTGCTTGATATTTGTGTATAATCTCTTTTGTGTCGTCCAGCTGAACTCACTCCACTCTGTGCTAGCCAACCAGATGGCCGACAGCATGGTTTTCCCCTTGATCCAGTTCCGAGAGAAAGACCTTACAGGTAGGAACACACACACACACGCCCACACAAAACACACACACGTATATATAGAGAAAACTTATAATACATTTGCATTTTTTAAAGTATTTTGAGGGTATTTTATGTCTTTCTCAAGTCGAGTGATGACCGGAAATGAGGATAGAGGGAATGACAAGCAACAAAGGTCCCCAGCCAGACTCACTCCGGGGACGTTGTGGTTCAGGGTCAGCGCCTTAACTTCTTGGCCACTAGACCCCATTATAGCACATTAATTTTTATGTGATTACCCCAAGATAATGAATCTGTTCTCTATAATAGTAAGATGCGATGAGCAAAGACCCACATACTGACAACACAGAAAGAAGTGTTTTTTTTTGTTGTACTGAGTATTTTAGAAATTAATATAATTCTGGATTAATGCATATCCTACAATTTACCGTCAGTGGCTGGATATAATAGTTTGAACATTTTTTTTTAAATGCGCTTGGCTCTAGAGGCCGCTATGTGGGGATACAATGTCAAGTGTTATTCGGAAGGGATAGTACTTGGTCAAGAACAGGCTTTCAGGATGTCAAGCATCGTTCTGAGAGGATTAACAAACATGAAAGCAGCAGGACAATGTGGTAAAATTGGGCTTGCTTGGCAGAGCAAATGTAACTACCCAAATTGACAGCGAATACAAACGGCATATTGAGCAGTATAACAACAACTTGAGGAAAACAGGTGTGTGTCCAGTGTTAAACTGTGTTCTAATATCTACAGGATTCCGTTTGTACAACCATTCTGTCAATCAACAGCTTGAGTCATCTACTTCAAGCCATAGTGCTTTTTTTGTTTTTTAAAGAGATGTAGATATTCTAACAACACTTACTATACATTAAATGTTTCAGAGATAAGCACACTGAAGGAAATATTTGGCTTCGCCACCGATGGTAAGTACAAATTCTATCCTATTTAAGAAAACAATTACATTTTGCAGTTCCTATCTGATCCTCATGTCCTTTCTCTCCTGTCCTGCAGAGCACGAGGCAGCTATGGTCAAATACAGCCGATTGCCCAAGAAGAAGGAGAATGAGAAGGTAGAGTTATTGCAAGGTCCTTTCTTGGCTTCACTAAAAAAGCTTTTTCTTATTGATCACAGACTGTTAAATGCCGTATAGTGAAGTCATACTCTGGTAATTCAGTGGGGGTGTTTTTAATAAGCATTTAAAATACATAGACATCAATTAAATATTCCTCTACTGCCTATTTTATTAAGACTGTAACAACACCATGCACTATAATGGCTGCAGAGATAATATTTTTCTATTTGCTTCTACTGAATGTTTTGGCATTGTCATATTGGCCGTACAAGATAATGTGACTCTGTTGCTAATCTGTATGTTTGAGAGAGTTGGACAACTATTTGCATATGTATGAGTGTGTGTGCAGAGCTTGATAGTGAGTTAATGCTGGACATGTTTATACATTTAAATATTTGCAAAACACTCTCCTGTCTGGACAGCTAAAGTCAGACTTGGTGAAGGAGATCGCCTACACTAGAAGGAAGCAGCACCAGGCCTCACTGCAGTATTACTGCGCCCTCAACGCCCTGCAGTATCGCAAGAGAGTAGCTATGCTTGAACCTATGCTAGGCTACACACAGGCACAGGTACTGAGCAGCTGCTGCCCCACAAACTGGGCCAGATTACAGTAGTGGTCAATTAATTGATTAGTCTGTTTACAGAAAATTAACATCATTTGGCAAAAATGCCAAACATTCTGTGGTTCCATTTGTTAAAATTTAAAGATTTGATGCTTTTCTTTTTCATATATGATAGCAACTAAATTTGAATACATCACCTTAGGCTGTGATATAATTATAACAAGTATTTTTCACCTATTACTGACATTTTACAGACAAAACAATGAATGCAGAAAATAAAGGGATAATGAAAATAATGAGTCCTTTCATCCCTATGTGTGAGCAAGTGATTATTATCTGTTTCTAGAAATATCTATTAATAAAAGTGCAACTGTACATGAACTACAAATGAAACACAAGAATAATTGCTCATTATTATGTCTTATCTCTCAGATCAGCTTCTTCAAGAAAGGCATTGACCTGGTGTCAAAGAAGATGGACAACTTTCTCTCCTCTGTGTCCAACATGACTCAAAAGTAAGACTATATCATTAACATTCATTTTCATGTGTACAGTAAATGTGATTAACCATACTCTAGCTTTGGCATTAACAGTATAAAGAAATGTGGTTTGTTGTGTATGATCCAAAAAAGAAATTGCAATACTGTGATCTTCTGCTCATTCTCCACAAATATTCCATATTTTTGGTCAGCCCTTTTCAGACAATGCAATTGTGTTTTCACAGAATAATACTTACTCATAATCATAATAATGAATGTTAAATGTTAAGCCTCCATATATGAAACTATTTTAATGCACAATTTGTAAAAAATAAATAAAAATAGAAATAAAAAAGATATTCTGAATGTCAGTTTTGATGGATACTACAAACATGTTTCCTGTCTAGTATCCAGGCCCAGCTGGACACGGAGGCGGAGGCCATGCGTGCGTCCCAGAGGGAGCTTCTGTCTGTGGAGGACACTGTCTATATGCCAGATAAGGACACAGAGCCTGTCAATCGCACACTTATCCAGAAGGCTGGCTATCTCAACATTAGGAAGTACGATTAATTGCACTCATTATGGCCCTATCTTAAATCTAAGGACGCAGCGTTCCTTGCTAGTCGATGTTAAGATGTGTCTTGGGGGAAAAAATTGCTGAGGAACACACTTTTAATCTGTCCTCATTTACATATGTCACAATTCAATGATTTGCTATGCAAATAGATGGTGCAATCAAGTGGTTACATTAAGTCTTGAATCTCTAATAACCAAACATGACAAAGAAAACATTTTTGCTTCTCTTGCTGAAGTTGTTCAAAATAAGCATGAACACAGTAAACAATAAGTCAGTCACAGCAGACAAGGTGGGTCAGGTAACATGTTGACAGTGTGCGCTGTCAGCTTATTGCAGAGTGGATGTATGAGAAGGGAAACTTCCTTAATGGCTTCAGGGGGTAGAACTGCAGCATAGCCCGCAATGTGATTAAGTGAAATGTCAGAGCTGTCAAACTCTACCTCTCCCTCACATACATCCGAAATCTTTGACAAATGTCCGTGACACCAGAGAAAAGGTTTCCACAGAATGCCATTCTGTTTAATGACACACACCGCCAGCAGCCTCAAACGCTTGTCAAATGCTGAGTCCGGAAAACATTTGCTATTTCGAATGGTTTCTCAATATTAAGTGTCTGAGTCATCCACGGAAGCATAAGCCATTCACTATATTAATCAAAGTTAAATGTATCTGGGAATACTTTTCAGACAGAATGTACAAGAGGAAGCCTTACAGATAAGCAATGTATGAGTCATAGATGCGTTGTGTTGTTTTGAAACTGAGTGAGTCAGAGTTAAATTACATAGTATTTTAATGTTTTGTTGATATGCTCAGAAACTAATAGCAACAACAAATTCGACAAGGGACTACAGGGCCAGGGATCTAACCACCGGCATTCCAATTGGCCAACCACTCTACCACCTGAGCCACAGCTGCCCACAAAGTGGTTAATAACTGTTTATTGTAGTTATAATATCCTTTACAAAACTTGTACAGGGAGGACATAAAAGATACTTCATGCATATCTTAATTTTAAACTAATTTGTAAGCCAGATGTGAGCTAGGAATCCTTTCCATCACATCTCGCCTTAGATCCTTGACATTCTTACTCTGTATGTTGCCCTCGTCACTCATTAGACTTTCCATTATGCCACCATTGGGTTTTCCAAAATCTCATCCTTAAGTGCTGACCTTTATCCACTTGTTCTGCGCCTTCTTTTCTGTGCTCCAGTAAAACCGGCCTAGTGACCACAGCCTGGGACCGACTGTACTTCTTCACCCAGGGAGGGAACCTCATGTGCCAGCCGCGTGGGGCGGTGGCGGGGGGCATGGTGTTGGACCTGGACAACAGCTCCGTCATGGCTGTGGAGTGTGAAGACAGACGCTACTGTTTTCAGATAACCTCCCCCTCAGGCAAAACGTATGTACACTTTTGTACATATCCAACAATGAGAATAATGCACAAACATGAGATATTGGATGCTTTTTATTTAATTCTCTCCATTGTCATTAATGCCTCCAGGTCAATGATTCTACAAGCTGAGAGCAAAAGGGAATATGAAGAAGTAAGTGTGAAAGAATCTTACTTATTGTTTTACATTTCCATCCCAAAGACATCTGCTGGTGCAGTCCAAGTATCAGTCATAAAACAATGTAGGAGCTGTCGAGACGTATTTTTGTGGTTTTCAAATTTGGTTTTGTGCTTGGATACATCTGACTGGCCTGTCACAGCTGGTATCAGTCAATTGATTTCAGGTGGCTCGCGTCTGAGCTAGATGAAGTTCTAATGTTTTGTTTTTTTTTTTACTCAGTGGATTTGCACTGTGAACAACATCTCCAGACAGATCTACCTGACTGACAACCCAGAGGTAATGTACCCACAGTTTTATACCCACACTACAAGTTCAAAAAGACACCAATCTAAACCAAATAGTTTACAGAATTCTAACTCTAAATCATGAACATTTCATTGATCTTGGTAGTTGGACCATTACCCACATTGTTGTGATTTGTCAGGCAGTGAGTGATGTATTTGTTGTTCAACCACTTTAATCAATAACATATATGAAGGTATTAAGAAACAATGTCACCCCCCTTCTCTGAAATGTCTTACAGCTGTTTTTGCCTTGACTGCTTTTCAATCCAAGAATCTTGCATGTTTGGATTATTCTTCAGATTCTTCAGAGACAAACTGAGTATCGCTGTGTCTAAAATCATGCTGTCTTTCACTTATTTATTTTCGCTACATGATAATCACTTGGTAGTTAGTAATAATTAGGGATTTCAGATACGAACCATCATGTTGTGTTACCACTGACAGGAGTAGTGTTGCGTAGCTGTACATCACATGCTTGTCATCCCAGGATTTGTAGTGAATAGTTGTGTATCTGTACACACTATTGAAACTACTGTATATTTCCTGTTTCATCATGTAAACTTTTGATGGTGCTACATGTAATTAACAGCTGGCAACTAAGTATAGTACACAAAGCAGCAAATTAGAATGATAGAAGAAACAGCTTTTTTAGTATATCAAGTTGTTGTGAATGTTGTCAATGTGGAAAATTTGCCCTCATTCTCCCATATTGTGGGTGTTTGTGCAAAATGCATGGTCTGGCCCTCTTTTATATATGAACAAATACATAGTTAGTGCTCTGTATTCTACTGCAACTTCATATTATCATTTCTTCTCTTTGTGACATGTGTTTATTCTTTTATGGACAAATAATCTAGCCTTCTTGTTGTTGCCACTAATTAGATTAAAACAACACAATGTAGAGAGGAAACTTGCACTCCAATACATCCTTGATTTATAACATCCTCTATCATAATTTTTTTCAATTCCAATATATATTATGACATGCCTATGAAAACTAACAGAGTTGTTAGTACTTGCTGTATGTAGCAAAATAACTATTATTTTCCTCAAATCCAACACTTTGTGATATATGCCTGGGTCCAAATATAAAAAAACAAAAACAACAACAACAACAACAACTCATAAGTCATGAAAACCTCAGCTATTTTTAAAGGGTTATTGCTGGTGAATGGATGCTTCTCTTTGTACACAGAACAAATATGTGGTTGAGATAATTTAGAGAATTGGTGAGAAAGATAAGAGGAAAGGTTTAAACTTGGTGATGTTTTAAAATATTGTAGTTGTTTTTATTTACACACTATTATACACCGTCCTGGTTTTATAAATGACTCACCTGCTGACACAGAGATGCTGCAATGTCTGCGATTCTTGTTGTTAGGCTGTGGCCATCCGACTGAACCAGACCGCCATCCAGGCAGTCACCCCCATCACCAGCTTTGAGAAGAGACCAGAGGGCTCACCCAACCCTGACAGGTCCGACATGCTGCTTGTCATAACACATACGATTAAATGCTTTTGCAGTGGCAAGTCTTATAATTCTGAAACCTGAGGATTATGTTGCACGCTCCTTTTGATTTATATGCAACATATTTTTTTGCATCTGTGCAACACTGTATAGATTACACCTTCTTCTAAATTTATTTGTTCTTGGTGCATAAAAGGATTGTGAATTTGAAATGATGAAGGAACAAAATGTCAACCTATGATTACTGAGAATGATGATCATTGAACTGAAAATACAGTCTGCATTTTGTTTCTTTTCCACTAAATCTGACAGTTTGCGATAAATGGTCGCTTGTCCGTTCACTAAACCGCTCCTCTGAACGATTGTCCTGTTAAATTTTAGCAAGGATAACTAGGCACGTCAGGTCTGTCAAGCTTTGAATTTCTCAGCATGTTGAAGTTATTCGCATGGAGCTCTAATATATATATATATATATATATATTGAAAGCATTATTGATCGCTGTTATTGTTCCTCTTATCCATACTGGCTGTAAAGAGACCCTTCCTAATGCAATTCAAATGTAATTGAGAGACAAAATCCACAGTCCACCCTCTATGCAAAAATGCACTCTAAAGTTTTCATTACAAAAGTTCCTGTACAGAACTATAGATTGTATCTATCACTTACATTGGAAATGTATCTTAAAGCCAGTGTGAACAGTGAACAGGAGAAACAATAAACTTTGTTTATTCACATATGGACAGGTGTGTATTGTATTAAGACTTGTAACACATGTAGACCTGTCTTAAGTTGAGTAGTGGATGTTTTTGGGTGTACTTTGTTTATTTCTTATAACTCATCTTCATTATGTCTGTCTCATTCCTACAGAGCGAAGCCAGGAGGTGTGCATGCTGCCAGTGGTGGTTCCCAGACGACGGGGGCTGCTCCGGAACCAGAAGACCTGATAGCCCCTGGGACACCAATTCAGTTTGACATCATGCTGCCGGCCTCCGAATTTCAAGACCAGAACAGGACTGGAGGGAGGTGAGAGAACAACTTGTGTAGGAAGTTTGTGTTGGTGCATGTTTGTGAAAGACAGGCAGGAACAACTAGTACTGGCGGGTGATGTTGCTAATTTCTGAAAAGTTGGCCTCATAGTGGTTATTATACAATTTCCAGGAAGCTGAATGCTTCTTAATGGCTCAATACAGGGGTTTAATTAGTTTTTTTGCTGGTGTGTGTGCTCCCTTCCTGGCAGACGCACAAATCCATTTGGAGAAACAGACGACGACTGTTCAACAGAATGTGATGGTAACCATTTTTCACTTCTTTTTTTTTATATATGAAACTTAATGATCAACTTTCTCTCTGTCAAGGACTGTTTGAATTCAGCCTAACTTGTTTGTGTCCCTCAAGTTTACCCTCCTACATGAGTGCTTATTTTGCTTACTTGACTGTTTATGCTGCTGACATGTTTGTGTGTGGGTGATGTTTGTATGTTTCTGCAGACTCCCTCCTGCAGCAAGTATTCGCTGTGCGCTTCCAGGGCTCAATGGCGGTGCGCTGTGGAAACAATCAGGAGGTGATCTATGAGGCCATGAGGCAGGTGCTGGCTGCCCGAGCCATACACAACATCTTCAAGACCACTGAGTCCCACCTCATGGTCACCAGCAGTAGCCTCAGGTAGAATTTATCTAATATTTATGAACTGTTACATGAATACCACCTCAGACAGAAAAAGGCAACTGATTGGATCTTAGCATGTAGAGATGGTAAAGCATTTCTGAAATTACCTAGCAATATAGATAGAAAAGGCCCAAACAAATGCTTCAGTTATGGCGCTTACCTACTGCTAGTACCAGCTCTACTCGGCTCGACTCGGCTCGGCTTGGCTGCGGTGCCCCGTCCTCCATTTTCCATTGCAGATTTAGTACCGCCTCATGCCTGAGGCGGTACTAGGCGATTCTCTTTGACCAATCAGTAGTCTGCAGGTTTTCACGTCACCTTTTGGTATTGCCTCAGCTCGCTTGGAGGTGATACTAAAAAAAGTACCTGTTAGCAGGTACCAGGGACTTTTTTTCGTAATGGAAAACCAAAAAAGGCGAGTCGAGGCGAGTCGAGTCGAGCAGGTACCATGTGATGGAAAAACGCCATTATTGTTTTCTGGTCAGTGGCGAAACTGTTCTATTATATTATTATAATCTTCCAATAGTTTATCTGTCTGCCACACAGCCTCACAATCTTTCTCCTATCAGTTAAAAAAATTATTTTATTTTGGATTAAATCTGTCTTTATAATAACTACATTAAAACTTTGTGATATTCAATTCAAGTCAATTCAATTAAACTTTATTGTCCCTTTGGAGAAACTTTTCTAGGACTCCGGCGCTGACAACTTTTGATAGTCTGGTTTGGACCTTGATCACAGCTATATAGTCCTGAAATACTGTAGCCTCCCAAACTGTACAACACAACAGAAAAACATTATCTTTAAAACGTTCTTTACAGCTACAACTGTCTTATTTACAGTATTACAGTTTATCTAACTTTGTCTAGTTGTATGTCTGTGCACAAGAAATGGTATTGTGAAAGCCTGACCTATATAAAGTTGTCTAGATAACTGATTGTGCACATTTGCTTGATTGTGTGCAGGTCTTGTCATTACCAGCGGGTGCCAGTGGAAAAGTTATATGTGCTGTATATATAAAAATCTTCTGGAGCCTAACCAAACATAAATATCTGCGACAAACAACTCTTTTGTACGCCACTCGGCTTATCCAACGAAAAAGTGCTTTTGTATAACTCATGGTCAATTTTCACAGCTATCGCCTTGTGTAAGCATTGTTCAAGCTGAAGACTACAGGCAACAAAACAAGCATTAAATATGAAGTCAAGGCTGTATCACTGCGTTTTTTTCATATTCTTGTAAACGTCTCTATTTTGTCTTCACAATAGGTTGATTGACCCTCAAACTCAAGTTACAAGAATATGCGTAAGTAGTGCATGACAAAAGTCAGAACTTTTTCCACTTTTTTTTATTAAGTAGTTAAAGGGGCTGTACTTGACATTCAGAACATTCAAGGGTAACTACCGTTTTTTTCAACCTGGACCATATTTTCCTATGTCTTTGTGTGTAAGTGACTGATAGGAACAACAGTCTTTGAAATTGGTCCAGTATTAAGCGTGAAAGCTGTAACTGGCAGCCACAGACCGGGCTGCAATGTAACCCTGTGGGGCAAATGTTCATCATCAATTTGGTCCACGAAAAAGTGCTTTTGCCACTGAAAGGCTTAGATTATTATTTGAAGGATCGCTACAGAGATAGGCAGTTTTAAAACCTCTTTAAGACCTTTCTGTTTAATCAGAAACAGCTCTGAGGTCGCTAGCGCTAAACCCACAGGACTCCATTGAAAAAACAATACTTTTAGCGTGTATAGAGCCAACAAATTTTCACATGTAAATTGGTAAACTATGTGTTTATTTCAACCAAAACTAGAGTTGTGACGGTTGGAAAAGTGGAAAGACGACCCAAAACGACTTTTCATAGTTTTATTTTGTTACTGTAGCTAAATTAGTTAACTAACTAATTTAGCTACAGTAGCAAGTTAACTAACAGGGAATGGTACTTTGAAAATACAAGCCTGAACTTAGAGTTTAAAGTGAACAACTAATTTTATAATGGACATGTTTTACAATAAAGAATAAAAGGAATTTAAACCCAATTAGCATGCACAATCAAGCTACAACCCTCATGATAACCGCTAGCTAGTAAGAACTAGCAGAATGTGTTAGCAAGTTATAAACTGCGTACTTTGCTTTAGGCTACTATCTTTAAATGAAATATTATAATAAATATAAAATATATTCACTCCAGTAATATAATTTATACGAGAATGCTCTGTGAATGCAGAGGGTTGTAATTTTACTGAATTCCTATTTAATGAGATGATGGTGACAATTCAATTAAATGGGCATATGTCTAACCAAAACATGCCAAAAGACCTAGTATTGCCTTTTTACGTGTATATATATCTCTCCCAAATAAGTTCCCTATTCAGGGGTATGATTTTTACATTGAAATTGTGCAAAATTTCAAAAAATCCTGATCTTACAACTCATACCATATTTTTAAAAATCTTTATTCTCAACACTCCTCATTTCTCAGTTCCAGCTTGGAGAAGTGTGTCAGTTTGCAGCCCACCAAGAGAACGGGAGGCTGATGGGGTTCGTGGTTGAGGGCAGAGACTGGAGTGACGGAGATGAGGAGGGAGAGCCCTCGTTTAGCGCCTTCGTCTTTGAAAGCAACACAGAGGGCGAAAAGGTTGATACAACACTAACATTGCACAAATATTCATTACACACAAAAATAGAAAGTTTGTAAACAATTAAGGCTCTTAAAAAATAATAAAAAGTCTTAAACGCTATTTTCCAAGCTCAACATGTGTATTTGTCCAAAGAGGTTTGTTAAAGTTTGCATGAATTTAATCATTGCATATGTGCGTAGTGGGATTCTGTGCATTTCATTTATAGAATCCGACTGGATTTTACGCCATCTGAAAAGGACAACTGTTAGCGCGCTCACTGACCTACTGACTGACTGCTGCTTGAAACTTTATGCCAAGGTCCCTTAGCCCATTTGTTAAACTAATAAGCTAATGGTTATATGCAAGTTTTCGGTTGGAGGACAGGGAGTTTGAACCACGGCTGAGGCCCGTCTCTGGAAATAACTGCGAGGCATGAAATGACAGCTGTGTCAGAAGGCGATAATTGTAGCCTCAATGGGCACAGAGGTTGAAAATACTTTTTTATGACATACTATACTATGGCTTTTTCATGACATACTATACAGTACAATGCAAGTTTAATGGCATACTATGCAATGACTTTTTTTATAACTTTTTATGATGTTCTTATGACTTTTTTGACATACTATACTATGACCTCTTTATGAATTTTTTGACATACTATACTATGAATTTTTTTTTTAACTTTTTTGACATACTATACTATGACTTTCTATGACTTTTTTGACATACTATACTATGAATTCTTTTTTACTTTTTTGACATACTATACTATGACTTTTTATGACTTATTACTTTTTTGACATAGTATACTATGACTTTTCTATGACTTTTTTTAAGACATACTATACTATGACTTATTTAAGACATACTATATTAGGACTTTTTATGACTTTTGACATCTGTACTAAGACTTTTTTATGACAGACTAAACTGACCTTTTTATGATTTTTTGACATACTATGCTACGACTTTGTATGACTTTTTTTATGACATACTATACTAGGACTCTTTTGTGACTTTTTATGACATACTTTACTATGACTTTTTCCACAAACTATGCTATGACTTTTTTATGACTTTTTATGACATACTATACTATGACTTTTTTGACATGCTAAACTATGACTTCTTTCTGACTTTTTTTGACATACTCTACTATGACCTTTTGTGACTTTTTTGACATACTATACTATGCCTTTGATAACATACTATAATATGACTTCTTTCTGTCTTTTTTGACATATTATACTATGACCTTTTTATGAATTTTTTGAAATACTATACTTTTTTTTATTACACACTTCACTGTGACTTTTTGGGACTTTCTATGAGATACTATACTGTTTTTTTGGACATACTATACTATGACTTTTTTATGACATACTATACTATGACTTTTTGTCTTTTTTGACATACTATAATATGACCTTTTTATGACTTACTATACAATAATTGTTTTCATGACATACTTTACTATGACTTTTTTATGATATACTATATTATGACATTTTTTGTGTCATCTTTATGACATACTATACTATCAATCAATCAATCAATCAATCAATCAATCAATCATTTATTTATACAGCGCTTTACACCAACCAGCAGGTATCCAAAGTGCTTTACATCAAGGACAAGAATAAAACAACATAAAATACAATAAAAATAATTAAACATAGAATGCAGTAAAATCAGAAAAGGTTACATATAAACAGGAGGAGGAGAGAGAAAATGTCACACCGATACTATGTATTAAAATCCATTTTAAATAATTAAGTTTTGAGTTTGGAACTAAATAGAGCTACATCTGTAATAGTGCGAATGTCAGGGGGTAACCTAGTCCAAAGTCTCGGGGCAGCAACTGTGTAAGAGCGTTCACCCCACAGTTTGTACCTTGACCTTGGGACCTCTAAAACCAGTTGACTGGATGACCACAGTGACCTGTTGTGCTCGCGAAGAGTTAAAATCTCCGACCAATTCTCCGGGGCCAGGCCATTTAAGGCCTTGAAAACAAACTAAATCTTAAAATCGATTCTAAAACGCACCAGGAGCCAATGGAGGGTGTAGAGAACGGGGGTAATGTGTGCACGTTTAGAGGTACTAGAGGTAAAAATACTATGACTTTTTTAATGACACACATATATATATAACGGCATACTTATACATACTATATCATAAAAAAGTAAGAGTATAGTATGCCATTAGAAATTTCATGACTTTATTATGACCTACTATATCATGACATATTTATGAGATACTATGCCAGGGGTTCTCAAAGTTGTGATGACTAAGGGTCAATTAAGGGAGCCAGGATATGCTTGAGGGCCACACAAGAACAGGAAAAGCACACGCATAAAACAAAATATCTTTTCCATCTTACTTCCACATTAAACTGCCGATTTGTCTTAAATGGTGTTCAATTTAACTTCAGGATTCCTGCATATACCCTGTATATTAATTTTGTTTGTCTTTATTCACAGATATGTTACACCATAAGCTTGGCGAAGGACATTACAGAAGCCAAGAAGGTATCATCATCATCATCATGAAAACCTAGAAAAGAGGCAGTTGGTTTTTGAGACATAAACAAGAGAAAAAGTACAACACACAGTTAAACAAATGAGCTATTTACTGGAAAGGGAAAGTGTTCCCCTATAATAGGAAAGTTGACATTTCTGTTACAAAACACCGCAATAGTATGTCATTGATGCAACTTTTGCAACAATTATCTTTGTAAACAGTATCTGTTTAAAGTAGTAAGACATGGTCCAAACTCTGAAACAGTCTCCCTGTAGATAACTTTTTTAAAGATAACTTAAAACTCATCTTTTCAAACCTACATTTTACTTCACCCACAGTATTTTCTTTTTTTTTAATCAGTTTTACATCTCTTTTGTCTATAATGACCTTTCTGCTATGTTCTTTTATGTTATTTAGAGCCTTGCATCTGCCTTTTTATATGTATTTTTCATTTTTTTGTGAAGCTCATGCTATTGCATAATTTTACACAAAATGTACTTTATCAATACAGTTTTTAATCATATTATCTATTTAGGTTTTATATTTTCACAACTCTGAGTCACAGTAGCTTTTTCAGTGGCTGAACAACAGAAACATTACTTCTACACATTAGAGATATTAATGAAGATAAATAAGAACATAACCACTAGAGTTGGTCAACAGTTTACCTCCCATAACCCTAATGGCATAAAGGTGAGGTAGGTACATTCAAAATGTATCATCACAACTTGAGGAATTTAAAAAACATTTAGTTTGAGTAAATTCTTTCTTGGCTGGATTTAGCAAATCTTGTTTTGTTTTGTTTTCAAGGACCCCGAGGCCCTGGCCCAGCTGATGAAGAACATGCCTCTAACCAACGATGGCAAATTCCTGTTGCTGGAGCCTGAGTCGGGCGACACGACCAACGGAGCAGAAGAAGACCTGGAGTCTGAAGCCTAATCCCAGCTAGGACCCCCCCCCCCCCAAAAAAAAAAACAAAAACAAGACCAGGGCCATGGTCCAACTTTTTCCCAGGAGAGAAGGCTATCCCTGGATGAAGGTGTAATCATGACTTGCTAGCCCTAACTCTGGTACTGTAACACCCATATTAGAGAGTGAGGTTCACTTCCACTTACCATCTGTTACTAGATCTCCAGTTTTTTTTTGCTGTAATGAAAGCAGAAGATGTTGGCAGGGGGTTGCCTGGACCAAAAAGCAAATCTCATGGGTGCTCCTTTAGATCTGCTTTTCTATGGTCAGACTGTAGCATGGGTCTTTGGATTTGGAGTTGTTTTTACACTATTGTGGGTGGTACTTCCGTCTTAAGGGACACTATATAGGTGTTGATTGTGTTTCATTTTCTTCTAATATCCACAGCCACCTAACAAAAGGTGGTGAATCATTTGTTTTATTTTAGGTTTACATTCATTTATAAGTTTACATAGTTTGTTTGGACAGTTTATTCCTTATTCCTTTAATGTGTTTTACACATTAACTTGTACGTACGGCTCTTATGCAACTACTTTGGCGTTTATTTTTTGTTTATTCATGTACAAAAAAAGTTATTGAACTTCTAAAGTTAATATCTGTTTAATAATGCTTGATGACTACAGAATGCACTAATTGAGACATTTGAAGGATCTACGACTTTTAAGACGAGGAAGGACTTAAGATAGGTTCAAATCATGTCAGTTTCTTTTATCTTCAGAGCAGTGATTGTTGCATTGCTTATTATTATTACTCTGTGTGAGCATGTGTGTCCTGGAGCAGTGGACAAAGTTAGCATGAATGATTAGACTAAACTTTTTGTTCTTGCCATTATGAGGTTACACATGCATGGCACCCTGACTATCTGAAGCATTCCCACTGAAATGAATTAAGGTCATCTTTTTCTGTGATTCACCACTACCTGTACAAAACAAGTCTTAACATGATCTGTATGCAAGGTCCTTGAGCTTTCCATATATTCTTCAGTAAAATGAGTACTTTGTGCTACGTTTTTTGAAAGCCTGTGTAAATACGAACCGTCCGAGTGTCTATGATGTTTAATCAGAGTTGGCTGCATTAATAGCTTTGAGTCAGTATGCTAGGACTGATGCGGTGCATGATTTAATAATGGCGTTCTCTCTCGGTCCCTTCGCAGAATATTAAAACCTCTACACGGAGTGCTGAACTCTAATACTAAAAAAAATATATATATCACTGAAATGTTACAGTAGCACATGAAGGCAGACTACAGCGGGGTATTATGTAATCATTGAAAAGCAACTTGCTCGTTGCGTATACATCTATACAGAAAAAAGAAAGGAAAAGCAATTGATCTGTGAAATTCTGCCTTCCCTCTGGATCCCAGTGCAGTTATATTCCATTTCTGCCAATTTGAGCTGTAACACTAATCTCAATGGACAGTGGAAGCCTGTGATGCGCTGTTTGAATGTGACATGCTTTTGTAGTGTGTAATACAGACAAGGTCAAAACCACTGACAACTTTGATCGTGAAAGTTGGATTGTGTTGACCAGTGTGTTTGCTTGTCTGCTTGCTTTTTCTAACTCTACATCAGAGCTCTTTGTAGAATCACATGTTAAACAAGGAAGCGTGGATATTTCATTGTCTGCCTGCTCTACTGGTAAATAATTTATGATTATGTTTAATTGCTTGTAACACTACTCATTGTAATCAAAGGTATAGTTTGACATTTGGAAAACGCACTTATTTGCTTTCTGGTGTAGAGTTAGATGAGAAGATTGATACCACTCTAAATTAGAGCGGTAACTATCTTCTAATCTAACTCTCCACCAGAAAGCAAATAAGTGCATTTCCAAAATGTCAAACCTTTGCTTTAAGTCATAACAATTAACCATTTCTCTTTATGTTGCCTGATGCTATACAGACAATTTTGTCCATCTAATAGACTTGTAACCTCCTTCCTTGGGCACCGGTTGAAATTCTTCAATCACACAATTAATAAAACTACAGCAATGCTTAGTGCATCAGTCAGCAAAGTTTGAGATGTGTTTCTGTTTGACCTACACAAGCTGGTGCCTGTGTTGTTCCTCTGATTGATGGCTCAGTTGGCGAGAAGAGTTTCTCCAACTTTACCTTCCAGTCAAGAAATCTTCTTATTGTGGCCTGCTACAGCCAATTATCCTTATTACAGCTGTGCTGCATACTAGATATGTTGTTGCTTTGCAAGTTAATGCAGTGTCAGGAAAACTCTGGGTACTCGTGGTGTAGAAAATACATTTCATTAATATAGCAAGGACTGCATTTTCTCCCGTCTTCCTCTGTCTTTTTGTAAATGGCTGAAGTTGATGGAATTCAATACCCATAAGGCTTTACACTTAACGCGTCCTAGTTTTCTAAAACCAATGCTAACATGCAATCTTTAATAAATAAGTAATGTTTTCTTACCCACGTAGATGTGTTTCTTTACATCACAAAAGAACTTCAACATTAACACAAGAACATAGCGCATTTATTTAACAATTGTATTTACATGCAATTGACACTTCATTTACAGTATATGCACTTAAAATCTACATAGCTGGAGGCAGACGTAAGCGTGAGACAGTAGGCATCAGCTTCATCTCAATTACAAACTTTGGCAGCATACAGTTTTAGCCATTAATTAAGCGCACCGATATGTAGTTCAAATCCTGCACAGTGATTCTGAATGTATTTTAGACACTAACATTTATTGTATTATATATTTCTGATTATCTGTCTTACAGACAGATACAGGGGACTCTAAGATGTAAACAGTGCTTTGGATAAGTATCTTAACAAATGGCCTGTATTATGTCAAGTACTCACACTAAGCTCATGTACAACATACACACCAGTACACAGCTCAGGAGTCTTTGTAGTAGTTGTTGAAGTTGATGCGAAGAAGGAAGTCCTCTAGATGAGGCTGGTAGCCTCGGTTCACCAGCTTGGTAACCACTGAGAGGAGAAAAAAGAAACAAAGCATTTTGTAACTGTTTTGGAAATGTTCTATACCTCTACATACAGTTAGAATTAGTTACAGTCTATTTAGTATGACATTCCCTTTTTGTTTTGCTATCCCTCTGCTGTGGCTCAGTTAGGATATTACCTGTGGAAATTTACAAAGGGAACTATGTACTTAAAAGAGTAACTTTGAAAGACATCCAGATACTTTAAGACAACTGAAGTCTCATTATCTTCAGATATACGTTTGGAAAGTATGTAGACTGTGGATTGTGTTCCCATCATTTACATTGAAATCGCTTTAGGAGGGTATCTCTCAATAACAAGCATGAACAGGAAGAACAATTAAAGCCAGCAAAACCTCAATTAAATTAAGATAACACATAGCTGCAGCAAATCCAAACTACTGATTTATCCCAAACCCTAGTGATCTAATCTACCATTAATCACACCAAGGGGGAACATCCTAACACATACAGACTAATTCAAACAAAGTTAGGCATTGTTTATTTCAATTTTCCAAAATAAAAACAATAGTTTTTTTAATTTTGTATCTGTTATATATAATGTATATATAATTAAGCCTTTTTGAAAGTCTAAACTATTACCTTTCATCTAGAACCAGATGCATTAGTGATCATCCTCAGCTCCTGTTAATCAAAGAGGAACCTGACTTCATCTTAGACATTTCTTCTTTCCTATTTCCTCATCACAGCAAAAAAGGTCTTAAGAAAACGACTCTCCGAACCACTGAAATGTGGCTGGATGGCTTAATTAATGCCTCACATTTAGAGATTTGATAGGCTTTACAAATCAAACTTTCTCAATCCGATATAATTTAGCAACCCTTGGATGTTGCAGCTTGAAATTGGATTTTTTTTTTTTTTACATACCATATTTCACAGTATTTCACATATTTCTACATGATACAAATATATAAAACATATTCTGTGCTTACCTTTGAAAAGGAAGTGAGAGTAATATTTGAAGGTGTTGTACGACTGCTGCATGGCAATAAAGCTTGGGTGCACTGCCTCCCCCTGCTGGCTGCCCCAGGGCTGTGCGATCAGCTGGGCCCGAAACTTGAGGATCAGGCTGAAGATGCTGTGGATGATGTTCATGACCGGAGCTGCCTTCTCTGTCAGCAAACCCCTGGGGAGGCAAGAGAGTGCAAAGTTCAGGAAACACGACAAGGAACTTTAAAATGACTGTTCAGACGGGCTGACATTATGCACAGAGAAGTATGGTACCAACAACCTCTCCTAATGAGATTAAATCATTCATCGGGTTCAAAAGTTAGCCTCACGTCCAACTGGAATTTAAATCAACTTGTAACGAGGAGGTTGAATTAATTTTATATGAAATGATGGGTGCAGAGAGTGCAAATTCTACTTGCTGTGCCTGTACAGAGCTTAAATAAATCAATTCACTCCCCTGAATTTTTTTGCATTTTGTATCTTAAAACCCTGATGGTTTAAATTAGATTTCAGTGGTCTATATTAAAGTTCAGAACACTTTGTAGAACACCTTCTGTATGTGAAGGGGCTGGGGTCCCAAAAGGTTGCACACACGCCTCTTTATTTACTGCAACTATAAGTCGATTTTATTAGTCTAGCAAAAGAAAAATCCAATTTTAAGGGACACATGCCGAGAATACATACATCCATTATAGTAAATTTCATATCTTTGGGTTTTGGACTGTTGATCGGGTTATATGAGAAAACGGCTATTATGTGTTACTACAAAATACTCCCTTTTAGCTCAAACATTTGAATCTAATCTTTTATACAACATTTTGAAACTGTGGGTTATTACAGGCAGCCACACCAACAGATTCTAGCAAGAGGGGCCAAATACGAATTGGAAAAGTATTATTTTAAGTTACGCTGAAAGGCATGTGTGCAGAGTGACTTCCTGTAGAGAACTGCCATTTAACTCACATGCATTTTTAAATCCACTCTGTGTACTCAGGTTACGTGTGTTGGTGTATTCTGCATGTGCTTATTTTATGCAGTTTATGCATGATGCAATCTTTGAGTTCACCAGGTTATCTGTGTCTACGCTCACAGGCTAAATGCTGATAACGCTGAAAGCTGTGATCACTCAAAATCCTAAAAAGTTTTAGAAGTACTGCAGTCAAGGGAAACAAAGACACTGATGAAAAATATATCAGCTATTTTGTGCATAGAGATAACAGCAAGCATTATATTGCAATACTGTAACATGTACCTATGCAGCTCCAGCCCTCACCTGAAGATGGCTCTGTTGAGGTAGTCTGCATGTGTGCGGTGAATGGCGTCCAGGTCGTTGGCAGCGGCCAGCTTGGCTGTGAACTCGCTCCAGGACACTTGCAGGATCTGGTTGGCGATGTATCCCTGGATCACCTTGACAAAATGCTGCATTTCATGTCTGTATAGCTGCAGCTGACGAAACTGCACCGAGCGACCTGCACCTTTAACCAGCGCTGAGGGAAACAGAAATGGCCACGATCAGTGCTGTAGGGACTCAAAATAAACATTTGCTAGTTACAGATATTCAAAAGGTGAAGATCTGCCGCTTTTCTGTGCCATATCACACTTTATTCCTGATCACTTTGGGCAAATGAATTAGTCATGAAAATAATTTGGTAGCTTAGCTATACTTACAATACAGACAGACCTCGGTTAATTGTATTATCATTCATTTTTTTTCATTGTGTAGTCCTGTTAGTCTTGCTCATGGTCAAACAATGCACTCTGAGTGCTGTATTGTTAAAGCAACCACTGTAACTTTTCCCGCTTCGGTCCCCCTACAGGTTGTCTCATTGGAATTACAGCTCGCGCTTAAAGTTACATAGTGTTGCTTTAAGTAATCATCTATATGTTCTCCTGGTGATTAGTAATATTGTTTTAGTCGCTGAGGTTTACATCCCCTTTAATACCCTAATACTTTGTTTTTTCCCTTCAGGGTATCCTTTTAAGTAGTCTGGGCACATGCTTTCACTGATCAATACTATCCAACCCACTGAGGCAGAGGCACACTGTCTTACAATAGCCCACTGTTAGGAGATGTGATTTGTATTAATAAAACATAAAGGAATGGCAGCATTCTCCTTAATGAATATTTTATAAACAGTTGAAGCACAACAGGAAGAATCTTAACTCTTCCTTCTCAGAGGTAAAGTGGAGTCTGAGCTGGGCCTGTATCAACGGCTCCCACCGTCTCACCTGTTCTCTTGAGGTGGAACCAGACCTCGCGGAGGCTCCACACCATGTGTTTGAGCTGCAGCAGGAACGAGAACAGACGGTTGTACTTGTTCATGCAGCTGTCCGTGATGATGATGTTCAACGGCCAGTCCACCTGGGAGATGACACGGTGCGAAAAACAGTGTGAAAGTATGAGAGCGAGTGAGTGTAAAAGAAAGTGGAGGAAAAAGGATGAGAATTTAGGAAGAACAGGTAAAAGAGGGAATGACGAATGAGGCGAGAGGAGGGGAGGATAAAGGTGTGAGAGCAGATATGTTAATAAAAGAGGTGAGAGGATTGTGATAGGAGCACAGCATGGTGAGAGATGGGGGGTGGAAGATATATGGGGAGAGAGCGAAGCAAAAACACATGAAGCAAGAGATACGGAGAGAGAGAGGGAGGAAATGAGAAAAAAAGGAGAGGAGATTCAGCAGGAGAGGGAACAGTCAGGAGGGTGAAGGACACAGAACAATATGTGCAGTATTAGTCACTGTGCATGTCTTCTAAAAAGACTCAACTCCAATCAAAGTGCGTTTAAGTGTGTGATGCACTCATTTTCCACACCCAGAGCAGTTTGTCAAGACATGACAGGTTGTCACATTCAAGCTGCCACTCATGCTGAGACAAGCGCACTCATGCAAGCATACACACTATTACTCACATCATTAAAACATACTGCCTCACCTTGTAGCGGAGCTCCAGACAGTTGAGAGAATCAGGGGCGTGTGGGTGGAAGGTCTCCGGGAAGAAGCGCAGGGCAAAGGTAAAGTTACCTGCTAAGGAGGTGTCACCATGCAAGCTGTACTGCAGGGCCTTACTGAGGATGGAGTTCAGGACCAGGGGGGTCAGCAGCTCGCCGGGAGTCTGGCCACTGCCCAGCTGGGTGGAGGAGACATTTGTCAAATAAATACACAAAGGTCAAACAAGGATGACTACACATAGCTCTTCACCGGTCTTTTCCAATGTGCTATCAAGGCCCAAAATTGGCTGGTTTTCATTCCAAACAAACACTGTGTGTAGTTGATTACAATGCTTTCCGGTTGAAGGTGTGCTAATCAATGAGATCAGCTGGTGTAGTGTTTGGCTGGAACAAAAACCTTCTGTATCATGGGCCTCAAGAGACAGTTGTACATGAATGTTTCTGCAGAACTGCACCAAGGTGTTAGCAAAGGTGCTTTTTATTTCCACCAGAAAGCATGGGCTCGGAAGTAGTCTAGGAATCTAAGCAGTGATGCATCATGTGCGGCAAAACTGGCACAGAGACACATCAGATTAGATTTAACACACTGGCTGTGTCGCGTGAGCGTGTCAGCTGCGTGGCGTGTCCGTTTACATTTCGGCTCCCATGTTAACAGGTTCGAGCTTACACACTTCCTGCGTGACACGCATGTCTAGGCGTGGCTCGAGCTGCACCGAAAACGCGCGCATGCTAGAAATAGAACAGACGCTCATTTTTCACACGACAGCTCTCAGATGGGTTTCTAAGGCTAAAGGCAGATAACACTAAATACATGCAAAACTTTTATTTTATTATTGTGATGCATACAAGGGGAGACCAGGATATTTGGCCTTCCCATATGTCCTTTCTTGTCCTCTGCTAGTATACAATAAATAAAAAAATGACACTATTTCACCCTTATTTTCTGCATAGAGATGAACGAGCTTCACCTTTTCAAAGAGCAGATCGCTGAGGGACTGTGCAAACTCGCCATCCTCCATCAGCAGGAAGTGGCGCAGCGCCTCAAAGTGTCTCTCCACCCCCAACTCCACAAAGAAGTAGTCCACCACCGCTTTGTTCACCAATGACACACTAGAGAAGGAAGGTGGAGAGAATGACCAAGATAAGGAGAGAACACTTCTGAGACAAGAATCAGGACTGAAAAAATGATGCTGACTTGCATATTTGATACAGGTTGTGAGGACAATTGACATCCGCTCTGGAGAAAGCTCAGGGAACATACGGGTGTTTTTTTTACTTCCCTCCCACTGCTTTAAATCATTCCTAAGCAATTCACATTTATATAACAGTAGAATTTAGGGGAGGCTCTCTTTAACTGAAAAGTCAGCAGGGAATATATGAAAATAAGAGTTGAAAATCTGGCAAACTTCACAGTGTCGGGATCAAAATGTGTTAATAAAAATGTAGAGCTGTGAATTCCAACTCTAAATATACTGCACTCCCTCTGTGTGAATAAAGGGATGATAAATCCTATCTTTACACACAAAGGCTAAACTGCACAGTGTGCAGAAATATTACAGGTGAAGACTGACAAGCTTGTCTGGAGTTGTAATGGAATTTCAAACAGAAAAAGGATCCTACAAAGATGGAAAGTAATAAGAATTTAAATTATTCCTCCAGTGCAGAATGTGCACTCAACTACAGTTTAAGTGGCCTAAAGTAGCAGAAAATGACAAGAGATCAGTGAAAGCCTCACATCTGCATTTGTCTTAAACATAGTTTGGGGCTTCCAGGTAAAATAATCATGTCTTTCTCAGACACTCAACACACATACTTATAAAACAATAACTACTAAACAATGTGCTCACAAATGGGATGTTTTGAATCCCTCTCTACCACAAAACAGACACTTTCCTCTAGTTGCTTTCATTCAGTCAGACACTCACTGTGTGATCAGTGGGGTAGTGACGGCCTGTTTTATCAGAACTGGCAGAGAAACCATTTCGCTGAGTTGGACAACAGTGGTGTCTGTGGCTCTGCGGAGTGTGGGGTCCATAGGAAGACCCCAGGGTCCCCGAGTTACCTGCTTCAGCAGCTGACACTCCGGGGATGAAGCTGTGGGAAAGAGAGATGACAGGCACATTTGCTGAATACATATCACTCTCACAACTGTAGAAAGCTGTGCTGTTTTAAATAGTGCGGTGAAAATATATTAGTATGTAAAGTTGAATGAAAAAGAAACATAAGTCAAATTATTATCCAAGTACTAGATTTGCTAGAATGGATGATTCAAAATAACAGTTTGAAACATGTATGACATGGTTTAATTATATATTATATAATATTTACAGACAGCTCATTTTGATATTATTTTCATAATATTATTACTATTCTGATAATTGATTAATCGTCATTTTTCTATGATATTAAACTGAATATCTTTAGGTTTTTTGACTGATGGGCGGACAAAACAATACATTTGAATATGTGAACTTATAACTGAATATATTTTCTAAAATGTCAAAATGAACTAAACTATTAATATATAAGGTAAATAATAGTTAGTTGCAGCCCTAAAACTAAGTTCTTAAAATGTGTTGATTTATCTCAAAGAGATCATTCAACACCTCTCTGACACAATCTCAACAAAAATAAAACATAATAGCTGCACAATTGATAGTGTTTAATGCAGGGTTGCATTTTGTCCACTTACTATATTTATATTATATTACATACACCCTACATAATCAGGGCCCCTAACTTTAATCCGTAGTGTGGAAGATGTATTTGGCTGACTGATTTCATGGAGACCCTGGAAGCTGGCATGAATAATAGCAGCATGACACACAGAGAGAAAAAGACAGATATTACTCCAACGAACCATAATGCATCCCACCCAAACATAAACCAGACTTAATACCCTTATGAAATATCACTGCTTTGTATACAACCTCTGTGCCTGCTGATGGAGGAAATATTAAACAGCCTCTGGAAATGCTTCTCTTCTGAACATTTAGAAAGGCTTGTTTTAATTTACATGAAGTAAGCTCCACCGCTGTAAGGTGTATCATTTTCATTTTTCTGCAATTTGACATGTTTTGCTCTATTTCACAAGTTGTTTCATTTTTAATTTAGTCATTTCATATATATATATATATATATATATATATATATATATATATATATATATATATATATATATATATATATATATATATATATATATATATATACACACACACACACACACACACACATTTCATATATTTACATCAGAGTTAACGGGCCGCACATTTTGTACAACTCAACTTTTACCATGTAGACACGCTCATATTCTTCAATTAAGACTACAGGCTACTATCACAAAATCAGAGGAGCCCATTTAATGGTACTGTAGGCTACAACCCTTTTTGTTAATAAATGCATGGGTTAGACTTTGTTTTAGGTGTTTAGTCTCATCTAAATTCAGTCCATAAGAAAGAGCAGCACTTTTTGGGTCATGTGTTATAGGTAGAAGCAAGACCATCAAAGAAATTATTTCATTTTATCTTTCATTTCATCTTTTGTTCTTTGATTTATGATTGGAATACAGTACCTACTTTACTTTGGTTGTACTGTGAAATTAGACAACGTGAAGTGTTGAAATAAGGCTTTAAATAAAGTTTCTGCTTCTGCTACTGAGATGGCACTATTAATGGTAACCAAAACCTTATACAAAATATGCACTCTGGAAATAAAAAAGCTCTGGTTTTGCCAGATTTTAGTTTAATTTGTGATATTATTGGACATACAGTTGTAATAGTTGGTCCTCTCATTGTTCTTGACTAACTGCATTTCTATCTAAAAGATGATTTGCTCTCCTACAGAGTTAAAATGTGGAGTTCCTCAAGGTCCTGTTTCGGATCCCCTTCTGTTTTCTATTCAGATGCTGTGCAATTATTTGTAGTAACATTGTGTCTAGAACTGTGGCCAGACTGCCCAAATTCCCCTTTTCATGTACAAAAATGTTCATGTCTTGAACATTACATTGCCCACATTAACTATGGGCCAAATGAACCAGTTGTATGTTTTCAACTAACCCATTAGGTTGTAGCAGTCTTCGTATTTTTCCACCTCGTACTGAGCACACAAAGCCAAGAGATATTCCTGCTCAGACTTTTCTCCAGGGGACAAACCGAAGCCTGCTGCCCAGGACCCCATGAACTCAACCAGCTGCTCACCAGGGGGGCTGTCCGACTTAGAACCTGAAGATAGATGTATAACAATTATTTTAACATAACACCATTTTTATCTACATTTTTAGGCACAATTAACACCTATGCATTAGAGCACAAAAAGGATCATATTTATTTATCAGTTGACGCAAATTCAACGGTAAAACAAAACAGTTATTAGTTTAAATGTAAATAGCAAAGTTAGCTTTGTATGAAAATTGAAGACAAGGTAAAGGGTATTATATTCAAGCCCTAAGACATGAAGCCCCTGACAACAGTTTGGATATCAAAGAAAATGGACATAATATAAATATTATACTATAATTTTAGATGAAATTTGGGAGGAAACATTTAAAATGGACATAGACTAACAAATAGCCCAACATGGAGTCTCTTCATTTGAATGAACAGTAAAAATTACGCATTTAAAAAATATATATGCTATTATTAATTTCACTTGAAGTTGGAGGATTGTGACTTTGTAGGGGGCTTTTAACAATATATTTTGGGAAAACCTACAGTACTGCACTTTTCATTTTTTGCATCCCATACCAAATTTGAATCTCTTTTTCTGTATCCATTAATGATTTTGCTTTTAATAGAAAACAAAAACAAATCACCTATCTCCGGTCAAAGTCACAACCTCTAAAATATAAAAATAAAATAAAAAATGTTGGTCTATGTCAAGGAGAAGATCACAGCAATTGACTTGCAATTGAAAAAAAAAAGTAATTATGAACTATGTTTGTAAGAGTAAAAGCACTTCTGTCTTTTTTCATGTCTTCAATTTACTTATTTTATTCTTTATTTCTACTTGTCGAGATTATATCATCTATGTATGCACGTTGTTCAGCCAGTCCTGAGTTGATGCAATAGAAACTAATATTTAAAAAAGAAAAGAAAATACAAGATCAAGTTTATTGATCTGAATGACACCTGATTTAAAGAACATAACATCTTATACTATCTCAAGTTTACTAAGTAGAGCTTAAGTGTGCCTCACAAATGCAGAATGTTTATCACCTACATATTATTCATACCTTTACCATCTTCATTGTCGTCTGTCTTCTGCTGATTTAAGATGCCTTTGCCCTTCACCACGCACCCAACTGCGAGTGAAGAATCTGATGAGTGGCCATAGGTGCTGCCTGGTAGTGCAGAGGCTTGTGGCTCTGTCCCCAACACCACACAACCCACCCCCAGGGTTGAATCAGATGAGTGGCCGTAAGGGCTGCCGGGTAGTTGTGATGGAGGTGGTTTAGTTTTGGACACAACACATCCAACGCCTAAATTTGAGTCTGAAGAATGACCATAGGCACTTCCAGGTAGAGGAGAACGCTTGGGTCCGTCTCCTGAAACTACACATCCACCTTCCAACCCCGAGTCTGAAGAATGACCATAAGCACTGCCAGGTAGAGGACAATGTTTGGGTTCATCTCCTGAAACTACACATCCACCACCCAACCCTGAGTCTGAAGAATGACCATAGGCACTTCCAGGTAGAGGAGAACGCTTGGGTCCGTCTCCTGAAACTACACATCCACCTCCCAACCCCGAGTCTGAAGGATGACCATAAGCACTGCCAGGTAGAGGATAACTTTTGGGTTCTTCTCCTGAAACTACACATCCACCACCTAACCCTGAGTCTGAGGAGTGACCATAAGAGCTTCCAGGTAGAGCAGACAAGGCGGGTTCAGTTCCAGACACCACACAGCCTGATTGAAGCATGCAGTCTGAGGTATGCCCATGCTTACTCTCACGAGGTCTTGCTTCAGGTATGTTAGACAGAAATTCGCCCACTTTTATATTAGCATCAGAGGAGTGACCGTGGATGCTGGGAGCAGGAAGTGGCACAACAACATCTGAGATATTTTCTCCAACTTTAATGTGGGCATCTGAACTGTGGCCATGAATGTTTGGAAAGGGCAGAGGGGCGACTACATCTGAAACATTTTCCCCAACTTTAATGTGAGCATCAGAAGAGTGACTGTGAAGACTGGAGGAAGGTAGAGAAGCATCAACTTCCAAAATATGTTCTCCAATTTTTATATGGGAATCTGAGGCATGATCGTGGACGGTAGGGGATGGAAGAGGAGCAGTTACCTTTGATACAAGTTGTGCAACCTTTACACGAGCATCAGAGGAATGTCCATGGACTCTAGGTAAAGACTGCTGGGCAAAGGCATCTAAAACCAGCTCTCCAGCTTTAAGGTGAGCCCTGGGGAGATGAACATTTGGCAAGTAATTATTATCACCAGCTTTATCTTGAGCATCTGAGCTGCGGTCTTGAGTGCTTGGTTTAGGATTTGCATCAGGTGGTTCAATCCCACCACAGTCAGAAAGACTCGTCACTGCTTTGTAATGACCATTATCCTTGCCACTTTCTTCTTGTGTGGTGGACAAAGCTGCATCAAGCACATCATTGTCTTTTGTAGCCTCAACAGAGTTACCCTTGTCTTTATTTGCCTCTTTACTTTCTAAATTCCCCATTTCAATGATCATAGATGCAACTTCTGCCTGCTTGTTGTCTGTCATAGAGCCACTCCCATCTACTAGCTGCACTGAGGCTTGAGAGGGATGTCCATAAATGCTTGCTTTAGATGTATTCTGAAGCTCCTCTGGGGTGTACTGGCCTAGAGTAAAGCTGGATTTGGAGGCTTGGCCAAAGGGGCTGGCTTTGGGGAGACAATCCTGGACTTGAGACATGTTCTCTCCAATGGGGATGTGAGAAAAAGAGGGATGGTTTTGGATCAAGTCAGGCTGGACTGCAGGTCCCCAGCGAGGTCGGGGCTGGACTGAGGCTTGACCCGTGATACCTTCAAGTGGACTAAAGGGGGCACTGAAGTCATAGTCTACTAGCTGTGCTGTAGGACACACTTCAGGTAGGTCAGAGCCAATCTCTTGTAGGGCGATGTCCACCTGCTGACTGTTAGGATTTGGTGATTTAGGAAGAAAATCATTGATGTCAATGTTCTCAGAGATGAGTGCGAGGTTTACTGTAAGGTGGGTAGGTGAAGATGGGTCAGGTGATACACCATCAGATTCTTGAGTCTCCGCTGGCTGCTGCTCAGACAGATGCTGAGTGGGAGATTCCTGTTGAGAGACAATGCTAATGAGCACACACTGAGCATAATTAAGTGGAAAGAAATGGGAATTTACGGGGCTTTTTTAAAACACTGTGCTGTCATACCAGTGTTGGTTGTAGTGCAGTCTGTTGTGCTGACGTAACAGGTGGAAACACTTTCATGGGAGGTCTCTTCTGGCCTAGAGGATATTTCTCAAGCATTGCCTAGAAAAGAAGAGAGCTTTGGTTAAAATTACTTCTCTTACCTTAAATCTTTAAACCTTAAATTTCCTTGGCCTCTGTGTGCGTTATTAGATTACAGACCTGAGTCTGCTGCCTGTCATGCATGAAGAACTGAGCCCGGGGTTCGTCAAGTCTCATTCGCTGCACCCGCCACATGGCCCGTCTCTCTCTGCGAGCTGCATCCTCTGACAGACGGCTGTACTGAGCTATCAGCTCCTTCCTACAATGAGAGTGTAGAAACACACAAGTTACAACTAAATAATCTAGCTGAGGGTTTCATCCAGAGCAACTTGAAGTAAATGCATGTCTAGGAAAGGGCCATGCCGAGCTGCAAATAACGACTATTTCCATGATTGATTCATCTCTTTTCTTGATTAGTCAATGAATCATTTAGCCTGAAAAATGTCAGAAAATAGTGAAAAATGCCAATCGCAATACTCAAAATCAAAGTGGATAGCTTCATATCAGTACTCAACTTAGATAAGGATAGCCAAAAATAATATCTGCTACTTTTCTTAAACACAGATTGACTGATGTAATTTCTGCCGACAAGTCTGATATTCCATCATACTAAAAATAATGTCTTATTTGAATACTGAATTATTTATATTCAAATTTGAGTGCGACTCATCCAGCAATCAGTGTTCTTTCTACTCTTCGATGATAAGCGTTCATGTGCATGTGCTCAAGAGGGACTCTGAGAAGCATATTGGTCTGCAATATGCCTGTGTGTGAATATGTGCTTTCAGGCTAGAGCTGGGCAATATATCGATATTATATCGATATTGTGATATGAGACTGGATATCGTCTTAGATTTTGGATATCGTAATATTGTAATATGGCATAAGTGGTGACTTTTCCTTGTTTTAAGGCTGCATTACAGTAAAGTGATGTCATTTTCTGAACTTACCAGACTGTTGTAACGGTTCTATTATTTACCTTTACCCACTAAGTAATTATATCCACATTACTGATGATTATTTATCAAAAATCTCATTGTGTAAATATTTTGTGAAAGCACTAATAGTCAACACTACAATATCGTTGTAGTATCGATATCAAGGTATTTGGTAAAAAATATCGGGATATTTGATTTTCTCCATATCGCCCAGCCCTATTTCAGGCTCTGAATTCAAATTCCTTAACCCATTGTCATCCACTTTAATCTATAATTGATTAATCAGTTAAGGCCTGTAAAAAAAATATTAAAAATACGTTTTTTTTTTTAACTCAATGAAAGACTTATTTTCAGTTAATATGGAATATTTTTACAGCACATCCCACATGACAAGGTACTTAAATCCTGAAACTCTGCAACAAATACTACTGAAAGGCAGAAATGGTAAAGGAAGCCATTGTGAATTGGTTGGGTGAAAAGCTGTAGGGGCTACACATCATTGATCTAACAAACAACTTTTAGCCATCTTATGGAAATCCACTTATGCCATGCTCGCATTACAGACTCTGATCACATTTGCTCATACTGCGCCATCATGCCATTATCCCAACTGCATGGAAATTTGGCACAAGCCCAGCTGCTGAAATACCCGGCCTGCACAGATGGAATTGATGTCCCATCATGTTTGTGCACATAGTCAATCATCAATAAAACATTTACATCTCTAGTAGCGGGTGTAAAAGCAGTCAGACCTGGCTCTCTGCTCCAGTTGCTCCTCGAGGGCTTGTAGTCTTTTTTCTCTGTCCCTCAGCTCTCTGGCAAAGCTGAAATCATCCTCCTCCTGCCTCTTTGTGGCTACACTTCGCCACTGGTGACACACACACACACACTTTCTAAAATGGACATTGAAAGGCTGTGGGTGAAGTGTATGAATCCAAATTTATTTTTGCATTATTCTCTCCCAAACATACATTTCTGATCCTTAGGATCAGCTCATTATTTAGCTGTACAACTTTACTGTTTTGGTTCATTCTCGTAGTGCTATAGCAGGCAGCTGTTTTAAGCCAAACACACTCTGTACACTACGTGTTCAGCACCAAATGGACGTAGTTAGCAACTAGCTGGTGAACATAGTGGAGCATTGTGTAGCTAAAGAGCCAGATATTTCGCTTACTCATTCATTAACTCCAAATGAATGATGTTGCTTTGTGTCTGCTAGATTTGTAAATAGTAACTGTTTGCTAACAAGTTCGCCATATCAACTTAAAAGGTGATTTTGTAAATAATATTTATATTTTGCAGGTTTAACATTTGATCATTGTCGAAATATAAGACCGTCTTGGTCTCTCTCCCTCCAACACACCATATTTTCTTACACACACACACACACACACACACACACACACACACACACACACACACACACACACACACACACACACACACACACACACACACACACACACACACACACCTCTTGCTCCTGCTCCAGGTGCTGTTTCAGCTCCTTAAAACGCTCCCTCTTCTTGGCCTCCTCAGCCAGACGTTGTGACACCTTGCGCCCTACAGGAGTCGAGAAAGATAACAGTGGGCTGCTTACCCCCTCCCCCACGTAGAAAAGCACATAGCATCTCTGTCTCTCTCACATGTGTACACACACAAAACATCACCACCATCTGCCTCATGCAAACACACAAATATGCCTATGCCAAGACACGCATAGAGCATCAGGCCACACTTTCCACCACCCCTCCCAAACTTTGCCACACATCTTTTGAAGTAAGAAATGATGTGATGAGGAGTTTGCTAAACTGTGCGAGCGATGATAGGATTTCAGTAGCCTGTAGTGCTGTAAGCCATTCAAAGCATTCCTCACTGCTATTGCCCCTGTGCATCTCTGCTGCTCTCCTGAGGGGGACTAATGGAGCTGAAGGAAACTCTCGTAGTTAAGAAGCGAGTGTGGGTTATATGGGAGAGTGCATATACATCAAGCAGTATGTAAAGTTATGCAGTGTGTGCGTGTGTGTGTGTAACACTAACCGCGGATGCTCTCCAGGGTTTTGGCCGCTGACTCTCTGACCTGATTGATCAGCTCCTGGCGTGCCTGCTCTGCTCGCTGGGCCTTACAATAGACAGACAAGAAATCATCATTAACAAAGATCTATCCGGCTGCCCTGTAGCTCACCTCTCCTCCCCCCACACCTCTGCAAGTCAGCACTGCCAGCACACACACACACAATATAGGTCATACACACCAGGTTGTTACACTAAATCAAGCAGCGTGCAAGCCCCAGACTTCAGCTGCACAATCATAATGATTCGCTGCTGAAATTCTCAGTACTTGAGGGGCCATGTTGACTGCCATGTCTACTAACATGGGAACACATTCTTATATCTTATGTGCAGCAATATTGACAAATGCTCAGACTTCAGAAGAAAATGTGTAAAAATACATCACAAGTAAGATGCTACTGCATGGAAACATAACGCATGAGTATCAGTACTTGCTCCTCCCTGCTGATGGCGCTGTACTTAGCGATCCGCTCCATGCGTCCGCGGTACACAGCACAGTCCCTCTCGATATCCTCCACCTCCCGGAGTGAGAAGGTGACAGCAATGCGAGGCACCGGCAGCTCCGACCAGCAGATGTAGTGCTGTGGACACACAGTTAACAGAAAGTTAGTACTAAAAAGAAGGTTTTGTTGTTTTAAGAGTTAATCCTGATGTCTTATTTTGATCCCAAATGTTTATTCTTGAGCAGAAACTCATAATTATTTTCACTGTTGATTAATATTTAATGTATTCACGATATAAGCTGCAGCTGGGTTAGGCAGAAGAATTGTATCAATACTGTCAGACCCAATCAATATCCTTCTCTTTCGTACTGATTCCGCTTGAGCAGTAAAACTTAGCTTTTCAAGTTAATTAAATAATGTCTGTCTGCTCTCCAAAAGTTAGAGGGGGCAGACCTTTTGTCACACGGCAGGAAGAAACCCTTTGTTTATCGGTCTTGGAGCCGACCCCTGCTGGTGTGCCAACTAGATTAGAACAAAAATGTTTATTCCTGTAGCATGAACATAATTTACATCCCCATGATAAGACATTCATCTATGACCGAGAGTAACCTCGAACACATATGAATTTAAAAGTACGTCCTTCTTAAGGGGGCAACGAAGAGATCCAATGGGATGCACTCAGTGGCATGGACATGCCACCGTGCGAACGAAGGACCAATGTACAATGGTCCTAAGCCACGTGGGGAAAAGGAACCGCCCACATCTCCAGGAGAATGAAGTGAGCAGCGTAGGGAAGGAGAGGGACTGAAAGGTGTGGATCCGTTAGGAGAGACAGCTATTCAGCCCGCTGCAGCGTAAAACAACTTTTTTTGTCATGCTATTTTGTTAAATCTTCAGTGGACCAAAAAAAATCTGAAAACACGACAATATGCCAGTCATTTTCTTGATGAGTTGATTGGTCTATTACACCTCAGGAAAGAGTGAAAAGTGTATATACCATCATATAAGATCTATATAATCAGAGACAAATGTGCATTTCTGCTTGAAAAATGACAATCAATTATCAAAATAGTCGTTTAACATTCTGTTCATCAACTAATTGATTAAAGGTGCACTATGCGTTTCTGCATGCTTTCAGCGCAATTTCATTTTTGTCTAAAATCGTAGGCATCTCTCCTTGATCCGCTAGCTGCCTGCCCCCTGAATACACTGTAAAAAAGCCCGGTCTCGGGAGACAACACAGGGGTCGTAAACGTCAAACAAACACTAGAGGCACAGAATAGGCACCAAAATACAACAAACACGTTCCAGCCAATCACCGACAAGATGGTTGGGGCAAGGGGTGGTGGTTAGTGACAGTTAGTCAGTTAGTCATGACAGTTACAGAAACATGAGGGGAGGGGTGAGCTTTTTTTTTTTTAAATTTACTTGGAACGTCAACAGAAGTAACGTCATGCAGGAACGCATAGTGCACCTTTAATAGACTAATTGTTGCAGCTCCAGTACCTTTTGTAACCAAAAATGTACCATCTACTAAAAAAGGAAGCAATGTGCCTCATAGCGTATTGTTTGTTGGAAATTCTTTTGAATAACTAACCAATCCCTACAGTTGAACCTACATGTTACACCTGTAGAGCATTGGGTGTTTCATTCAAAACATCAGCCATATCGTACTTTTTCCCTAAAAATACGTCATCTTTAGCCACATCAAACAGACTGGTCCACCTTTAGTTAGCACATTAGCAACAATCCTTTAACTTTTGCATTTTTTTAATACACAATTTCACATGTATTCATTGCCATCCTCCAGTTTGTCTAGGAATAACAGACCCCAACACTAGCGTAAATTAGCATACAGAGAAAGACTGTAGTTACAGAATGCCAATTAGCTAGGAGCATGGGCCCTGCAGTTTAGGTCAGGTAGGTCAAGCCATAAAAAACATGATGTGCTGGTAAATCAGCAGGCGAGTCACAGAGCAGTGAGGAAATTAAATACAATTAGATTACATAAAAATAACGCTTCACTGAAGCTTTCCATTTGTCTGGCATGCTAAGCTTCCTGTCATCATGCCAAATGGAGAGGGTCTATTCATTTACAAAAATAACTCTTAAGCTTAGGGTTTCATACAGGTACTTTGCAGGCAGTAGTGCTGTGAGTCACACAGTAACTCAAAATGATACATTGATTTTATCATACAGGCATATGCAAGCCATTGCAAGAATATCATCTAGATTTGAAACAATTAGTCATGTAATCGATTAGTCCATTGACAGATTGATTAATAATTTGATTAATTTTTAAAAACAAAAATGCTAAACATTTTATTGTCTCTGCTCCTAAAATGTGACATTTTGCTGCTTTTCCTTGTCTTACATTATAGCAAACTGTTGGTCGGACAAAAAAGAAAGCGCAATTTGGACATGTCACCTTTGATTCTGGGAAATTGTGATGGACATTTTTCACCATTTTCTGATGTTTTATAGACCAAACAATCATATTAACCGGATAAATTAAATAATTGTTAGTTGCCGCCCTAATATCTTCTGATCCATCTAGGGCTGCAACTAACGATTCATTTCATGACTGGCAATCTGGCAATTTTCTTCTTGATTAAACACTTATTCGTTTTTTTCTATAAAATATTAGAAAAGACTGAAAAATGTTGATCATAAGCTTCTTAAAGTCAAAGGTGTCGTCTTCAAATATCTTGCTTTGGCTGACCAACAGTCCAAACCCCAAAAATATTCAGTTTACATTTGATATGAAACATTTTAGGAACTGGGACTAGGGAATGGTTACCATTTTCAAAATAGTTGCTATTATTAATTATTTTTCTGTAGCGCGACTTATTGATTAATCGACTAATCGTAACACCCCTAGATACATCACAATAATGCTGTGACACAGGTGGAAAATATATATATATATATATATATATATATATATATATATATATATATATATATATTTATATGCCTCAGTACCACAAGTGCCTTTTATCACAATACTGATGCATGTGTATTGATAATGTTTTACAGGAGCCCATATCCCATCCCCTTTGGGCAGTATGGATTTCCAAATGGGTAGAAACATGTTATGGCAGGTAGATAATTGTGGAGAGGATGTGGATGCATTTCGTGGATGGCAGATTCGATCTGTGCATCTCTTAGCCAGTACAGTACATTGAAACAGCAAGAAAAACAGATAAAATAGTGTAGGGTAATCTTAAGGTTTTAACGATTTATACGTCTAATTTATTCACTTTAAACAACAGTCAAAGATTCTCTCTGTACTTAATAAATTAAGACTTAATTAAGTTTAATGCATTGATATCTTTCCACAACATACAGCTGCATAAAACCCCTCATCTGCATGTGTGAATGTGTTAAATGTGCAAAACAAACCTGTGGGCAGCAGATCTTAAGGAGGTTGATGGTCTTTCCACAGACATACACGTCATTGGCAATGTCTCTCAGGAAGATGGGCACACAATCCTCCACATCCTTTGAGATCAGAGTGTAGCCTTGGACCCAGAAGTGTTTGTCTGCACAAATCCAAGACACATATTAGATGATGCTTTACAATTTAGACCAAGTAGTTTTCCTGGTCCATTATGCCTCGGATAACAATACAACATTCCCAACTGAAGGAAAAAAGTAATACTCAGCCTGCACTGGGCCTAAAACTTTTCCAAATTAGTATGACTTACGGGGCATGGTAAGACTCTGGTCGCTTGAATTAACACTTGGAAATTGTTAGCGCTTAGCTCAGTGATCCTAAGCAAAAAGTATAAGAGAACATGAATGCACTGAGCTTCCAGAGCTCTTTACAGAAAGCCTGCGGCTTGCCAAGAAAGCTTAGCCGCCGATTGCTTCCCTAACTGACGGACTTCGAGGAGAACAATGACATTTGTGTGTCCTCCAAAAAGCAGGAGCAAGAAGTGCAGAGGCTCACTGCAGGAGTTGATGAGGTGTAGCGATGAGCAAATGAACCTCTTAGCCAGACAAAGCCGAGGTGATGGTCTGACCTTGAATGGGGTGTTGCATGACATACAATATTTGGACAGGCTATAATGATTCATATAAATCCAAATTAATGGAGTACTGTCAAAATGAGGCAGTTACAGTGTATACTCATTTGGGGAACAAGCTTTCATCAAGACTATTCTTTGCTTACAAACAATTCCCTAATACAGGGCTGCAACTAACGATTATTTACATTATCGATTATTCTGCCAATGATTTTCTTAGTTATTCGTTTTGTCTATACAATGTCATAAAATAGTGATATAGAGCAGTGGTGGAATGTAACTAAGTACATTTACTCAAGTACTGCACTTAAGTAAAAATTTGCGGTATTTCTACTTTACTTGAGTCGTTTCTTTTCATGCCACTTTCTACTTCTACTCCACTACACTTAGTTGATTGACAGAACTGTTTGGAGGATTTTTCTGCATTGAGTACTTTTACTTCTAATACTTTAAATACATTTTCCAATGATACCTACATACTTTTACTTAACATTTGCAATGCATGACTTTTACTTTTAATTTTTACAGTGTGGTATGAGTACTTTGGGATCTGAATACTTCTTCCACCACTGATATAGAGCCACATTTTCAAATGTACTTTTCTCTCCCCAACAGTCCAAAGATACTCAATTCTAGGGGTGGGATTCGATTGGCACCTCACGATTCGATTCTGAGGCCAACGATTCAATTCTAAACAGATTATCGATGCAACAATTTTTTTATGTACATTTCTATGCGTGATTTTTAAAAATATACATATAAATCTGAGTTTGCTACTCAGAGTTTTCTAATCACTTCCTAGACAAAGCAGCTAGACAAAGCTTAGATTTTGACACATACGGTATTTGTCACACACAAGCTTTAATGAAATGTTTTGTCGACGGAGGTTTGGATTTTGTAGTCATTCCATGCTGAAGCCTTAAACGTGCTTGTGAACGTCACCTTCTCTCCCAGTAATCTTCCAGGTCAGAGGCTCAGTCATGTTTAAAGGTGGATAATTGGCTTCTTAGAACAGGAAACATGAGGTGGTCAGATGGCATGTGATAAAGTAGATGAACAGCCTACATGTGTTTTGCCTAATTGTTTTATGTATGTTTTATTAGATCATATGTATATATACAAATTTCCTTTTGGCCATTTTTGTGGGTTATTTTTTTTTTGCCTAAACTCTGAGTTGTTGTCCATTATCCCATCCTCTTTCAGTCACTCTGTTTTCTGATTTGTACTTGTCTGCAGACAGTAACTTTTAAATAAAAATCAACACATTTTATTTATTTTTTAAATCGATTATTAACTTCAGAATCAGAATCGATAATCAAATTGTTCTAGAGAGAATCGCGATGCATCTAAGAATTGATTTTTCCCACCCCTACTCAAGTCACTGTCATATATGCCACATAAAAGCAACAAATCCTTATATTTGAAAAGACTGCACCATCCAAAAAGTTGGGCATTTTTACATGACAAATTACTTAAATGATTAAACGATTATATATTATCATAATAAACACATTTTCTGTTGATTGATAAATTGTTTCAGCGCTGCCATAACATGTGCATATCTCGTTTTCCAAAAAAATACAAAATAAAAGACTAGTTGGTCAGGACTTTTGATGACATCACATTTTACTCTTGGATGTTGTGATGGGCATTTGTTTCTACTTTCTGTTGTTTTGTAGACCAAATGATTAATCTGTAAATTGAGAAAATAATCAGCAGTTTAATAGATAATAAAAAAATAATTGTTATTGGCAGCCTTAATTGCAACACTCACAATAACATTTGGACTTGAGATGTAACAAATGAATGTGTCTTTATATCAAACAGTAAACATGAAAATCTGTTAAATCTTCAGTCAGCCAGCCAGTTCCTGTAGAGTACAGATGGGTCTGTATTTATGTGCCTTGCAAGGATCATTTCCCACTGTCTCAATGCCACTCTTCTGCTCTCCTTAAACAGCCATTCATTCATTGGTTTAAAAAAAAAAAAGTCAGCTAGATATGTCTTAAGCAATTACAAGAGAAGAAACGTAAGAAAAAAAAATTATTTATTTCAGATAAAGGTTTCAGCCAGCATGGTGTACCAACTGAAAAGAACAAAGGAACATTATTTGTTTGTGTCTGTCCCTGTGGCTTACTGAGCGGAGATGGCTCTAGTCTCCAAAGCTGTGGTAGCTGATTTTGTTTCCCACTGATTATCATCCAATAACTTCATGACATCCTTTATAGACACAAGGACAAATCCAACTAGACAATAAAGGCTGTAATGAAACCTCTTTTTTCCTGCTAGACAATCTGTCGGGCAGGCTTTTCATTTTCAGAAACTGCTGACTGAAGATGGCATGTGTGTGTCGTCTCACCTCTGAAGATGAGATAGTCCTCATTAACCTGGATCATGAATTCTCCATAAACATCCCGAAACACGCCGCTATACACCCAGTCAGACACAAACCTAAGTGAAGCACAGTATAAACAGTCACACTCAGTCCTGACAATCTCCGAAAAAATATCAATAGATCAATGAAGTGAAATCATGTCCTTGGGTTATATTATTTGTTGTTTTGAAGACACACGTCTGTATGGGGAGCGCAGTGACTGACCGTGTATAAGGTTCACAGCTGCTCTTCAGCAGCGACAGGAGGACCGTGCAGTTCTCGTTGCTGCAGTTATTCTGTGCTTCATTGTACAGGTAGGACAGCAGTTTAACACCCTGAGGAGAGCCACATGGCACTGAGCTGACATCCCATCTGATAGGCTAAACACAGCAATAATGGATGACATATTGCAGTTTTCAGATAAAAGAAAACTCACCACTGGGAAGGTAGCCTGGCCTGCACCCAAAGGTCCATCTACGCAGCACAGTTCTGACAGGTACCTTAGATTAAAAGAAAGCAGAGATTTTTTTGATCTGATGATATTTGCATCGTGGTTCTCTCAAACACGACTGTACTGTCGACTGTGTGAGGTTGAGGTTTAAAAGTGTGAAATGAACACTAGACACATAAAAAGGCAAAAACCTTAGTTGGCGGCCCACTTTGCGGAAGAGGAAGCCAATAGTCAACAGGCTGAGGGTGGGTGGAGTGCTGAGAACGCAAGCCCTGTAGTAATGCAGATACTTCCGCAGACCACCTGTAAAAGCCTTGGAGAGAAACACAATGTTTTATTTTATTTCATTATCTATGAAGGTGTAAAAGCACTGAAATGGTCACTTCAGTATAGATGATAACTGCACTTTTTGACATATTGTACCTTTTTACCTATTGTACTTAATGTGCCTTTAAGGTGTTGGTTATTGTTGGCCACTGCCATTAACGCCTGTGTATTAAAACTCTTTTATTACATTATCATATTTGTGTTTCAGATTGTGTATTTATGTTTGCAAACTCACTTGTCTCAAATTTCCCTTTAAGGGCCGAATACTTTTTTTAATTGAATTGAAGATCACAACTATGGTAACAACAAAAGTCCCATGCAGAGTACGAGTCGAGGAGGGAGGGAGGGGTAAAATGTGCAGTCTCAACAGTATCAATGATGATTATAGAAACGTACCTGAAAGACTAGGCCTTTTTTTCCAGCACTCGGCAGAGAAAAGCGACTAAGCCTCAAGTAGTGGGTGCCGTACTGGGCCAACTCCCCCAAGAGACGAGACACACTCTCTGGAGAGGCTCCGGACACGCACACACCAGGTCTGACATCAAACTGAACGCTCTGCGAAGGAGATTACATATTTACAGAAGGTGGACAAAATACAATAAATAGCTGTACAATCTAATAACATCCAATAAACTAGCCCTGCAGCAAAGATCGTCTTTGTAAAGCTTATAATATTGAATTTTTGTTGAGGCTGTCAGAGAGTCGCCTCCATGGTGATTTCGGAAGGCATGGTTTGTGGTGTTATTATATTAGACCACCATACATAATTAGGTGTTTGTTATGTTGTCCCCTCCATGGTTGTTTTATGAGAACTGGATACAAAGGTCCTAGACAGGACCCTTCTGGGGGGACAGAAATAACAGACAATATTTTGTACACTACTACAAACCAAAGTCTCAAGGATTAGCTTTGAGTTTGATACACCTCTCTGACAGTTTCAACAAAGTTTTTAACATTATAATGCATCTGATGCAGAACTATCGTACATTAGATTGTACAGGTGCTCATGGTATAGTGTTCACCTATTCTACCAGCCTGCATGTTAATGAATGATAAAGTCTGTTAAGGAGCGAGAACACAAAGGGCTACAAGGGAGTAAAAAAATAAAGATTAAATTGATGTAGTAAATAACTATAATCTTCTGGAGACATAAAAAAACGTCATGGGAAACAATTAAGCAACAGAAGAGCTCTTCTGTGGTTTTATTTTTCGCATTAGGAATATTTTCCTGTATTTCCTCATCATTTAATGTCTCTGGTCAGGCAACTAACTGTGCTTGACACGCTCACTTTATTTCTTTTTGTTGTTTTGAGGTAAAATGATTTTATAAGTCAATTGGGTTTGTTTATATCACATATGCACAGATTGCCCATAGATTCTGCTCTGTTTCTCTTCTCTCTGTGTTTTTAAGTACTTGTATGCTGTCACAGTGCTATCACTTCAGTCTGACAGACCCCTAAAACAGCAAATCGACTGCATTTTATTGCATTTAAGAGACTGATAAATAAAGATAATGAAACGCACCTGGTTGAGAGGGAAGGTCGTGGACGCCACTCCGATCAAGACATTGAGGAGGTCAAATACCAGTAGAGCCTGAGAGTCCAGGGGCAGCGGGAGGAGAGGAGAAGGTGTAGCAGTGCTGACCACCCTCATCTCCCCCTCCCATAGACGATAGAGCTGGTCAAAGGACTCCCTGCCTCCCTCTGTTAGATATAGTGACTCTCTTTTCCCTGGTGGGCTAGTAGGGAAAATTTAGTAAAATTTGATGTTCCAGAGAGGGAGACTAAACTGAAAACATAACTAACTATATATGGAGCTCACCAATCATTGTTGACTTTGTAGGTTATACTCCAACTATTACTTGCTAACCTGCTTCTTTTGTCTTAGTTTTGTGACACTGCATACCTTATTTACTAGTCAAGCAACAAAAAGATTTTCTCCAAAAACTTGATCACAAGTCATTCATCTAGGAAAAATGCCAAACGTCCACTGGGTCTCAATCTTTAAAAATTGTGCTTTTCTTCATTTTCGATTTTTGTAAAAATAAATATCTTTGGGTTATGGTTTTGGACTGTTGGTCTGACAAAACCGAAAAGTGGAAGACATCAACAGAGCAACTGACGTGTCACTTACCAGCCAACAGACTCCCAGCAGCGGCGTCTTCCAGGCTCAAACGTGCGAAGAGCCTCCCATATATCAACGTCTGGAATGGGGCTGGTCTCTGACTGAGAGTCTGGGGTCATGTTGGAAGCTGACTGGAAACCCTCATCCTCAGACTGATCTATACATGGGGGGACCTGCAAGAAACAACAATTAAGCCAGATGATGCCATTGCATAACATTGGGGTTTAAACCTAAATCAAACACTTGTGCAAATATGAACCCACTGACATGTTTAAACTAGTCTATATCCTTCGAGTTCCACTTCCGGGATTGCTCCGGTGCTACAGGAAATTCCACCAGATGCATGTATTTTCCGTTTCCTTCCGCTTTCTTTGTGTTGAAATTTTCAATTCGGTGGATTTATGAGGACTATGGTTAACTGCTCATCAGATCTCTGCAGGGTAAATTGAGACAGCTAGCTAGACTATCTGTCCAATCTGAGTTTTCTCTCACACGACTATTTTGTAGCGGCTTTGTGCAGAGTTTAGCACCGCCCATGACGATTCTGATTGGTTTAAAGAAATACCATTAAACCAGAGCAGGTTTTCCTCCCATTCCCGAATGCTATGTGGAGTAGCCAGACTCTCCTGCAGAGCGCTTTGGAGAAGGGTCTGGCAAAGCGAGACTATGTTTAAACTGACCTGGAAACATTACAAAACTACTCAAACTAAACAACATGCATTAGCTTAGATACTAATACATAGAATACATACCCGTATAGCCAGCCCAGTTACATCAATATTACTGGGAACAGGAGGCAGGTCCAGTCTTATGTCTATGTCTGAGGTGCGAGTGTGCTGCAGTGCTCCAAACAGTGTCATCCTGGTCTCCCTCTCAAATCTTTCTTCCACTTCTAATTTACTTCTCAGAGCCAGCAGTCCTGTGCCTGGAGGAGCATCCATCAACTTCTGAGTTCCACACAAACTCTCTAAAGTCCCCCATTCCTCTCCACACACTAGACTCCATGCCCGGGCCTCTAGCCTCTGAAGCTCCTCGCTCTGGTAGCCCCAGGGTTGAGGCCTCCGCAGCACAGGCCTCTCTCGTCTCATATAGTCCTTAATGAAAGAGGTAGGGGGCGGAGGTGCCGAACCAGCTAGATGTACCAAGAGCTCAAGGACAGCGTCTACTTCCTTTAGGCCAGAGGATGCTCCATCCAACAACATCCCCAGCTGCTCCTCCAAACGCTCTGCTTCCTCTCGGCACCCTGCCACCCGCAAGTCAAAACATATCATCAGAACTTTGTTTTTGGGCGGTGTATTAGCTGTGGCACTCGGTCCTGAGGCAGACCCTTTGGTGTCATCTTGAAATAGCTTAGACAGCAGGGCGCCATAGGCACATTTTTTGAGAGCTCTGCGGAAACCTTCTCTTGAGACTCCACCCAGGGCACGGCGTTTCCATGACACCCCAGACAGGCTGCAGTCACACAGGGCACCCAGCAGCTCAGTGATGCTGCTGCTGGACTTCATTGGGTTGTTTGGGCTCGAGTACATGGTGGCACTGTTACCTCAGCCTGTATCAGTGAAACAAAATGGGAATAAATGGTTTAGTTATCTCTGTGTTATTTTAAGAAGAACAACATAACTGGGATACACAGTGCACGGCTGCCAGTATACTATCATAGCCTATAATGTGTATCCTCTGTACCATCTGAATCATAACATTTGCCTGCCCAAGGACGGCTGGTGAAATGTAGCTATTGTGCTAATTCTGGGACAGTGAATGACTGTCCATTGTCCCTGTTAAATGAACAAATAGCTACATAAATAAAAATAGTAAACGTTTAGCTCATAGTCCAACAAAAATTTACGACATACTTCTACTTTTACCGCGTACCACTGGTTTTGGTAAACGACAAGTCAACTACCTAGCTAGACAGTAGCTAAATGAATTGCACCAGAGCCAACTAACGTTAACAGTAACGTTAACTAGCTAAGCCAACAATTACCAATGTTAGCTAACGTTTACTAACGTTACTGTATATCAAACTGCATATTGAAATAGCCAGCCCAATGTCATTCAGAGATAATATATATAATTATTTACACCTTCGAGATGGTGCGTTTTTCGTTGATTCAGTTAGTTTCAATCTTGCATCCACCCCAAAATACTCCTTCCAGAGCATGCTAACGTTTGTTATTAGCAATGCCCCCACGGATCACCTAACGCTAACGTTAGCTGTCCTGCTTAGCTTGTGTGTACCAAGCATGCGAAACCCAGTAGCTAGGTGGGTCACCGGCACTGCTTCAAAATGTCTTTTTATTATTGAGAGGTGTCTTGTTCCAGCATATTAGTTGTTGTTGTCGTTAGCTAGCTAGCTATGCTAGCTAATTGCGCTCTAGTCGCTTGATTCACAATCTACCGCGAGGCTTCGACAAAATTAGAATCTGCCCCCTTTGAATTTGATTGGACAATAGAATTTTCAGAGTCTAGTGATTGGCTAAGGGTGTTGCAGAAACCACGCTGATTGGTCAGTGATTTTAGTCAATCATTGGACGGTCAAAGCTGTCATTTGTCAACGCGCTTTGCTGCATTCAGGTGATACAGGAAAAACGGTATATACCAGTCTCCTAACTGTTTGTGCCAGTTTTTATGGGCGTTATCGATAATGACACTGTACACGCATTTAATATAATCATTTTTCATTAATTTTAAATTAAATTAATAAACAATAATTTAAACGTTTGATAAGTCTTAAAATGCCATGCCAGGACTTCACACACAAAACAGACACATGAATATGGTCCATCCATTTCTGTTGATAAAATACCTGTAGTCATCATGCAACAGCAGGACAGGAATGGCAGCACTCCACGCAGTCTCCAGCGATGCGCGTTTAACTCAAATTAAACTGGGTACAACTTTTTCAAGTTTATCTCAATACAATATGGTCATATGTACTTTGAAAGTTATTGTAGATTATTGGAGTTATTGGTCGCTGTACTGTATGTTCCTAATGTCCATACTGGCCATGATAGATCAAGTCTTAACCCAAAACCAATAGTTTTTTTTTACAGTCTATGATTCCAAAGGTAATGCGAAGCAAAAATGCATAAAACGAGGCATTACATCAAGACTGAATCAATGCTGAAAGTAAAGTGGATTTGTCCCTGATCTCTTACATTGGAGTTGCGTCAGGTATGGAATCTCTTCATGGCCAGTAGGTACAGGAGGAATGGTTGCCGCAATAACAATAACTCTTCAGTGTACCTGGATGGGCATGTATATTGTTGCAAGTGAGACTTGAACAAAAGTTAACCTTATATCGTTCGTAACAGCACAATGGTCTAACAAATGGTACCCTTCTGTTTTTATTCAGGCTACAGTTATATTGTTTGACGTTAAAGGCATTCTCAGTCTCAAAGACGCATTCTTTTACCTTCTCCAAACACCACTTCCTCTGGGGTTACTACAGGATTATTATGGGGAGCATGACCCCAGTATAAAAAGTGCTTATGTAAATACCCATATATGAATAGTTTATAGGACATTTTAACTTAAGCTGTACTGCATGTTCAAACTGATCTTGGAATTGGGCTTGAATACAATTCTCTTTAAAAAAAAAAAAAAAAAAGTTACAAAAACACTCATTTATTTTTAATATTACCATAAGGTACACTCAAGCCTTTTGAATGCCACTTGTAATTGTTTTCTTTAATGTGAAACCAATATATATTCTATAAAGTATATTGTATGTATATTGTGTGGTTAATTTGTGCACTTCAGTGATTCTACATATTTAAATAACTAAATAAGGAAACTAAAGATAAACAGAAACAGACAGCAGATTAATAGTGGAGACTTTTTTTATTTTATAGTACTACAGGTTACTCATACTATAGCTGTAGCCAAAGTTCATAGATATGGTGTACTGTCTTCCAAAGCACAACAATCACACAGGCAGGATCATTTTAGTATTAGGTGTAGCTGTATTTGTGGCTTGTACTGTAACTCTAAAAACTCTCAGAGAGAACAGTTTTCTTTAGACAAGTCAGCCTACTCTCTCCTCTCAGCCAATTAAACTCCAACCACAGCGGATTTAACTGTCTGCTGATATATCCTGGGTCTCTCTTTAAAGCACTTTCAATTTAAACCACTCCCAAATCATGTAGTTTCAAGTTTGTTAAAAATACAAGCTAAACTAACAGGATATTTGAATTTGCTCCAGGGTTATTACTGAGTTTAGCGAGCCTGAGAGTCAGTTGTTGTTAGGTTTTAAATTATTCATCAGAAGATGAGAACAACTGTTTAAAATGACACCACACCATCATTGTTTTTATTTTCACCAAGTCCTCCTCCTCCTCCTCCTCCTCTTTCCCCTAAGGTGGAGGAAATCAAAGCCAAATCTCATTAGAAGGTTTGAAACATGTGGAAGTGAAACGCAACCTGCTGGCAAACACAACCTTCTCCTTCTGAAGGAGAGGCTGGCTGCTGTGTGTAAAGCATCCTGGGCAGGAGAACAGACGTGCAGATTTTAACCCAATTTCTTGTAAGACACCCTGCAAAGACTTTAAATATTTTTTTTCAGTGTGCAGTGTCATTGATTTCTAGACTTTCAAGGGCATGGTCATATAGAAATCGCATCACAAGTGCAGTGCACGCCAAATAATGTTGACTCCCAAAATGATGTAAGCTGTAAGATGTCTTAATAGAAATATAAAGTACAGTATTGCCTTTGCCTTTTTTACACCAGTGATCAAGGATGTTGGACAAGATGCAGTGCTTGCGATCATCAAGTGTAATCAGTTAGAGGATGGCCTGTGCAGGCCTCTGGACTGTCTTTGATATCCTCACCCCTGCGTCGAGGTTGGTTAAGCAGTCAGATGAGGCAATTTTGCCTTTCATCTTTCTTATCTCCAATTTCATTTTTAGCTGTCAGTACTTAATTAATGTTTTCGCAGCGATTTTCCAACCGACAGAGATGCAGAGTGGCTATTTACATTATCAACTCGTTTCATGAAGCCAGACCTTTGCTTCTAGTCTGTATTCTGAGCCGTGTGACATGAACCTGATGTGGCATTTGGGAAAAAGGCATCAGCCATCATCATCATAGGGTATGCTGCATATGAACACTGATGCTATCAAGAAAGTAGTCTGGGGTCATAATATGCATGTCTATCTGATGAAAACTGTCATGTTCAAGCATATGGCCCTCTCCTTTCATAAAGTGATTGGTTGGTTTGAATAAGAGATCATTTTCATAAATCCCCCAATTACTCCTGCCTGTGTGTAAGCTCTTCAGTGACTCTAAGGGCAATGTAATGAGCTGCATAAATACCAAAGACTTAAAGCAAGGAATCAGTTCACTTTAAAAAGAAACTGGCTAACTGTGACAAGGTGATTGTAACTCATGCAATATGCATGAGAGGTGAGTGTTCAATTGAAGCAAATCAATATTCTAAAAGTGAAAGAAACACAGCAGATATGAAGGGCGTATATGTCTCTGAGTTTATTCACGGAGGAGTGTATGATGAAATCTGTGGGTAACTACTCCGTCCACACACAACCTTTGTAAAATTAAGTTCATCCAGTACAACCAGATCAGGTACAAGATCGAGAATCTTCTGAGCTGCCTCGGGTGGGGAGGAAAACGTTGGCTTCCATTTATGGTCCTGCATTGAAAATGGAGTGTCCTAGTTTCTTTTATCATTACAGCACATTCACAAGTTTCAAAATGGAAAAGTCTCGACAACTGCACAAACTTTTTTTTCTTTTTCTTTTGTTTTTTTTTGTACCAGGACTCAATGCATAGGATTATACAGTTAGGATACAGTATTTCAACATGTTTTACAAAGATTTATATGGTATAGGAAACAAGAAATAAAAATAATAACTGCACAGCAGTAAGAAAAGTCATTTGTCGAGTATAGATAGTCATTTATCGTACACACTGTTGAACAGCTTAGAAACACGGCAAAAAAAATGTAACACCGTTGGAACAATTTTGCGCTATATTCAATCTACATAAGGACACACTTTTGATTTCAGACTAATTTAGAAATGCCAGACATTTTCAAGGGAAACCCAAATCACATTGGCCACATTGTTTTACAGTTATTCATTTTGGCCTTTTGCCTTAGCCACCAAAATCCTACTAAGCACACGCCACAGACACCCAAAGGAAATGCACACATCAAAACTGCAACCATAAAAGAAATCATACTGAAATGTCTTCAGCCTATTGGCACGCACATGGCTGCAGCAGGGCATCTAGCATTTTAGACAGCACACATAATATCACAAGTCCAAATACATTGCTGTGTCTATAGCACTATTGTCATTATAATCACCTAGGTTACCAATAGAATAATTTAGAAACAATATATATGTATCATCCTATTTAATAAGGCACATTTTTGGTTAAAGAAAGGCTCTGAAAGAAGCTTCTTGCATCAACTCTGTCAGTGAGACAGAAGTCAGCAGTAAACAACAGCGGAGACAAGGATGGAGTCTGCAGTCGGCATGCAATTAAGATCAAAAGCCTCCCCTGCTGATTCCATTATACAGAGTGCCACTCTGCACTGTGCTGAGTGGGCAGTGCCAAGTGCTGTTGGTCAGGATGCCAGGGTGCCATGCTGAGACAGCAGGCAGGCAGGCAGGCTCGAGGTCTGTGCAAACCTCTCTCTAGCCAAGGCAGGAATCGTTAACATTCTGGGGTCTCTGGAGCTCGTTATGCTCTGTCAACTACACACGTCCATGATCAGATACAGGAAGTACAATCAGCAAAACCAACAATTTATGGATGAAGCGTGGTGGCGTTTAATGGCCCAAAAAAAACTTCTGTTACTATAACACTTATGTACATGATTGAACCTGACCTCCCAAACATCACACAAAGGCTAAAACCACAGTAATCTGTTCAAAACATACCATTTAATTACAAACTGCATCTCTAACAGGTAATTAAAATCAGCAACAGGCTATTTCATAGCTTTAGAGGCAGATTGCTTGATGACTATTTGGAACATTACAAGAGTAATACTACAAACAAATGGCACTAAAAATCATGAACACTAAAGCATGATTTATGCTTCTGCGTTAAATCTTCGCCGTAGCTATGTACGTAGGTACGTGGACATACGGACCCTACGCCGGACCCTACGCTGTAGCCTGCGTGCACCTCTCAAAAATTTTTACTATACACGTCGCTCTAAACCTTATCACTGTTACTCTCTTACTCACTCTACCACACACTCCCTACGCATGCCGGCCCTGCTATTCTCTTAAAGAGATTGATGCACACACTAACGCACAACTATAAACTTCAGGCCACTTACGTAGGCTACGGCGAAAGCTCTGCGTGGAGCCTCCGCAGAACCATAAATCACGCTTAACAATGCGTGAATCAATTCGGAAATGTATCTAACATATTGCTGAATTGCTACTGTATTTGAATACATTTAGTGAGCTAATGTAACTGTCAATTGTGGCTCATCGTATTCTGACATTATTGCAGGGCTAATATGAGTGGCATGGCTCCATAGCAGAATAAAGTTCCTTTTTGCTGATACTTAAAAAAAAAGAAGAAAAAAAAAGAAGCTTATCTTGCCAAAGAAAAGAATTTGGAAACGGTCAATAACTGAAATGTCTTAAAACACTTTTGAAATGTCCTTCTGTGCTTTAGTTGAAGAGGAATGTATCATGGCACTGTACAATAAAGGGAGACAGACTGGGCTATTTTCAATTTCCATAAGCACAAATGGCAATCCAGCTTGAAGCAAATCTGAGTCAAAAGCAAATAATTTAACTCAAACATTTCTGAAATTACTGGTGACCTGTCAATCATATGAGCCTGTAAATTGCTAACCAGTGTCCTTATGAGGACCCTTTGGTGAGCTCGGTGAGAGCGCAGGCTCCAGTGTGTCACTGGGTATGGGGGAATAAAATGACAGAAACCAGGCGTCCCTTCGCCCTCACGCCTGACAGTAGGCATCCTGTGTGTGCACACACATTCCCACACATTCACACACACACACTCAAATCTAGCAACGCACACTCTTGTTCACAGGTTGTACTTCACACAGACATCTACGCACACACAGGCTAATAAAAACACTATCCGCACCACAAGGTGATCCATTTAAAAAGATAATTTTTTTCCTTATAAAGCTTTCCGCATAAAGACTGCACAATAAAAAAAATATATAATACAATTCTTAAAACCTTTTCTACACAGAAAGAAACTGAACATCTGATTATCGCCTGTGCCAGTGCTCCACGGAGGGGCTTAATTCTCAGTGAGAAGTCTACTGCATTGCATTGTGGGAACAATATTCAGTGAAGCAAGAGTGAGCGCGCAGACCTTTAAGGTTCGGCAAGTGAGCTTTAAGGCGTACCAATGACAGTGTAACCCATCATTTTCTTCCCTTTTTTGCTCTCTATCTGTATTTAATTAGTCCCTGTTACTCCACAGCACAGAAAATTGTCCCAGAGCCAAGTTGTACAATATGAGTCCCTTATCACCTTTCCTTATTTCCATGTTTTATTCTCTAAAAGAAGAAATAAGCCCCTGCAGTCACTGGCGGTATCCTACCATTCCCCTTACTCCCTCCCTCCCTCCCTCCACTTGGTGGGTTAGAGATCAGTCACTTTGTTTTCCAGGGCGGCTGCTATCTGCTGGAGCCGCAGGGTCAGCTGTTTACTCTGGGCAGCTGGGTCCTCCTCTAGGGATGCAATGATCTGAAAAAGGGATGGAAGGAGAAAAGAACATAATTAGGAGAATGAGGGAGAAGTCGGAAATGATAAGCAAAGAGAAAGAGGAGGAAGAGTTGGGCAGTGGAGGGCAAAAGAGGAATGTCGGAGAAGCGAAGAAACAAGGACGGGGAAGATGGAGAGAGAATGAGCACAGGACAAAGAGGAAGAAAAAGGGCGGAGAGTGGGAGGAGAAGATGGTGTTATTTGACATCAACACTCACGTCATATAAGCTGTTATTGTTTGCAAGCCACACTTAGGGGAGACTGACAGCCCCATTTGTTTATCCAACTTGTTCATTAGGTTTTGTTTATCCCCTTTTCGTGACCTCAAGTGGCAATGCACAATGGATGCTTAAAAATCAATTCCCAGAGCAATTTTCCAATTCACATCCCACAGAAATGCTTTCAATTAAAATTTCATACAATCACTCTTCTGGCATATCAAGAGTGAAGAGAGAGAGAGAAAAAAAAGCAATAATATAGTGGGCAGTAGTGCATTCAGTGGAATAACCTCCTTTGGGTGTGATAGGAAAGAGAAGGGCCTCTTACCCCATCATAGTATTTGCTGGCATACTGGTAAAGCTGATGGAGAGCCACTTGTGTGTTCAGTTTGTCTGTGTGAGACTGGAGAACATAAATGACAATTTAAAGGTTAAAGAGAAAAAGTAACAAAACCATAAACTGCAGAGTTGAATGAGCATACAATACTTGTTTCCAGGTTTAAAAAGAACTAATACTGTAGAGGCAATGTACAAGAAAACAAACTAACCTTTGCAAAGAGGCATTTGTTATTATTAACAACAATCAGATATTAAAGTTATAATCCACAACATTTTCATAAAATAAAACCTGGTTTTTGATCAACATTTTTTCATCAAAAGCTAATAGTCTACCTATGCACGAGGGATTCACAGGAAACTACCTAATTTTATCTCATTGACATTAGCGTCACTGTTGACTGTTCAGTCTCCTACATCTGTATAAGAACCGTATTAAGTTACTGCTTATGCAAACCGAACTTCTAAGTACTCTGAATTGCCAACTACAGCTAGTTCACATTAAAAGCATGCAACTGGAGTTTCCAAATGTAGACCAAATTTCCAGAACAATCTGCAAAAGAACATGCAAATTAATCTGCATTTCCATCCAATAGTGTAACTATTACTACGGACTATTAGGAGCTGTTTAATTAAGGGAAACTGTAGGTGGAGTTAATTCTTCAGTAGACCTCAGCCAAACGTGACATTTTTTTCTGAAATTTCTGCATTTCTACTCAGGTTTTTTATATGCAAATTAAAAATGTGCATGAAAACAGGTGGGTGCAAACACATTTAATGAGCGGTTAGATAAAGAGTTGCAGACACTAAGCTGCACACCTCCACAGCAAGGTAACCAACTCCTCTTACTGTGCTTTTGTTTTGTGTAGGAAACCACTTGTGCAGCATGAAATCAGATCACAGTTGCTCATGGCATGATGGAAAATTATTGACAGACTTCTCCATAAAAACCACATGACTTTGTATGGTTGCACTGTAAACAGATACCCAGGTGCTTTTCTGCCTTTTTCTATATTTCTGTTCCAAGTAGCTGCTGAAGGAGTGTTGCTGTAGTATTAAACCCTTTACAGTGTATAGTTAAACCTCACTTGCTGTTACCAGGGTAACCACAGCTGTAGCCTAATCAACAAGGACTGAAATGTTAAGGATTATAACTATAACAGTCATCTAGTGGCACAGAAAATGACAGCAGTGTTTCTCACCCGTGACACTTCTGCCAGATGAGTGTTCATGTCCTGATCACTGACGGGAACCATCTGCCTGATGCCCTTGTAGTAACTAAACACACACACACACACACACACGAGACAAGAGGTGGTATTACTACATCATTGTCATTGACAAATCTTTTAAAATAAGCTTTAAACTGACATGAAACAACAGATCGAAACAATATTGTAAGGTGCTGATAGGACTTACTCGTCCACCATCTTCTTATAGGTGGAGATCTCCTTTGCATAGAGTAGTTTGTTACTTGGAGAGTCCTAGAGAATACAATTGGACACAAAGGGGAAAACAATGGCACTTTAGATTGATTAACATTTGACACTCCTCTTCTCCTCCCTTTTACTTCTCATGTAATACACTTTATTCTCATCTTCTCCGTCTGTTTTCCCATCTTCCCTCTTGCTCTTTCACCTCACATCCTCCCCACTTTTCTCTTCCTCCTCCTTCCTGTTTCCACTCACCCGGCTGAGTTTGTGCTCACTCTTGGTGCAGGCATCCATGAAGGTCTGGGCGATGACAGAGAGCGAGGCGTCCACCACTTCAGACACGTGGACGTCAAATGTGAAGTGGGGATTCTTGAGGATGTTCACCCAGAACCGCAGAGGAAGGCTGTGCGGGGGGAAAAGGGCAAGAACGTGGTGAATTATCGTGGTTGTAATGATTATTGCTCCAGAATGGGAGAAAATCTCATCAACCACATTACATCTATGAATTAATTTGAGTCAGAGAGGCATTTCGTGTGAGAGCACTTGCCTGAGGTGCAATTGAGTGCAGTACAAGATAATAACAGGGATGGAGAAAAGCCTTTCTTGTAGGTGTCAGTTTATTCAGAACAATAACCTCGATTGTCAGTTTATATTACTATTTCATATGATACTGACCTCCCTGAGAATCATTACTGTTAAATGAAAATGAAATGAAAAATGTAACCTCAGGAGACGTTTGAAATAACAAAAGTGATACGCTGAGCAACAGTCAACGATGCTGGTCTTTTCTAACAAATAGTGATTAGAAATGCTAAAGTAACACCAAAACTTTGACCTTTCAAGTTCTTGTGCTGCTTAACAACTTAAAGTACGACTTCATAATGAAATGCTCGAGAACGCTCACTACTTTCCCTTCTGAACAGGAAAATGCACGCTCCATATGCTTCTTTTCAACCTCATGTCAGCTTGTGAATTCAAAAGAACGCCCAAAATATTGTAGTTTCCAAAAAGCTTTCCCTGATGCCCCGCCATCTGAGACATGAAGCGCACACCGTGTAAAACTCATACTGGTTTAGTAATATCTCCGGGGGAAAGCTGCAGAGAGAATACAATAGAAGCATAAAAATAGCAATGTTGCTATAATCACAGAATTAAATTAGCTTGGGACATAATTACCATGTTTGTTTGTTGTTGTGCCTCATACACACATTCATATTTAATACATGGCCCTCAGTTGATTTGATAAACAGAACGGGTGGATGCAGAATGTGGTGTGGAGTGTAGTAAGTAATTAAATCGCTCATCTCCTGTCCTTTTGTGGGTGCTCTCTTGCCAGCCTTACGTCAATCACTGGCATCTACATGCAACACGTCGTCTTGTATGCTTGAGCCTTAGCCGGCGTGACACTAATTTATGCACTTAAATGTCACATGGGAGCAGGGGGATTGCAAATGCAAACTAAGTGAGCTGAAATTGTGCATTTGTATTCAGCTGTTTCTTAGATAAGTAAGTTTTATTTCTTGGAGAGTTACTGTATCTCAGGCAGCGGGATATGTGGTGTTGCTCAGATTTAGAATGTGTGTGTGTGTGTTTGCTAGTGGATATTTTAGTTTAACACTTAGTACAAATTTGAGGTAGTTGTACTTTACTAGAGTAATTCCATGTTATGCTACTTTTTATTTTCGAAATATCAATAAAAACCGACACACACATCCCAGTGCCCAATAGGATGGGTGCTGGATCAAACAAATATAATTGAAACAACTACTCCACTACATTTCAGAGGGAAATATTGTACATTTTACTCCACTACATTAATTTGACAGATATTGTTACTAGTTACTTTTCAGATTAAGATTTTACATTAGGAAATATTTGATAAGCTTATAAATACAATATGGTTCCCAACCTTTTTGGTTTGAGACCCTTTACAAAAAAGCAGATGAGTTGTTAGCAGTTCCACCAAAAAAAAAGACTTCCTTCTGAATATTTCCTCCAACAATAATTCCAGTACATACAATTTTAAACTTTGAGTGTATGCAGGTGTGCAGTACTCTTACCTATTAGTCTTCCAGATATGGATGGTCTCCTCATCCACATTGTTGTGTTTCAGCGCCTGCTCATCCAGGAAGTCAAAGAAATATTTGACAGCTGGTGGCACCACTGCCCCAGAGCACAGCACGCTGCGGAAGAAGTCATCCACAAACTGCTGCAGTGTTCCCTGAAAGGGGCCACAAATAATGTGAGACAGGGCAGAAACAAAGAGCAGAGCCAGACATATCATAGCCCTGAGACATAGCGTTTGCACGCAATGTGAGTGTAGATATTCAGGCTAGTATTTAAGCCCTATCTGTACACAGAAGCCATAAATTTAAGTCGGCTTTTTAACTGCAAAAAATGCTATTTGCCAGGCTCAGAGAATTAGATAACTACTTAACAAACATCTGATTGAGTAAATGAGTCAGTCTTTGTACCTTGACAGAAAGGAGTCTTGTTAAATAGATCTCTGTAATGGCTTTGGTCATCGACTTGTCCTTTATGCTTCCTCGTTTAGATTTCATCTCATCCAGTTCGTCTGCCGGCCTCACCAAGTGAAACACCTTGTCATCTTCCAACAGAGCATTCCCTATCAAGGGGGGAAAAACTGAACTTTAAAACTTTCTTCTAATAATTCTGCTCCTTATTTAGTCATGCACACTCTCACAGAACATATTCACATGATACAATGGAGGGTGTTTGTCAACTGAATTTGGATGCAGAGAGAATATCCAAGTAAAAATGCTAAACAATAAATTACTCTGAAATGCAAAATGCACATTAAAAAGGCAGAAGATAAAAGTGCACATTATTTCAGCATAATCTCCAAGTGTGCTATACATAAAACAACATGTATTAGCATGTTAAATGAGAGCGGAGATGTTGACAAAAGCCCTGGGGATAAGAAACAACGGCAAGCATTGTATTCTTAAGTTCACACCTGATCTGTGCTCGTTTCAACAAGTGTGTATTTTTGTGTACAGTATGAGTGTATTAAGAGACACGTACGCTCTTCATGGTTTTCCTGGTTCTGGTCATAGTTCTGCTGAATGTGAAGCACGCTGGACAAGACTAATGTAGCGTTATCTCGCACCTGGAATGCACATAACAGTCTTTTGTGAGACAGAAAACACACACACAACAATACAGACTTAATTCACACACAAGTTGAATGTAATACTGTGAGTGAGGTCAGCAGTCTCTTTTAGTGCCCCAGAACTAATTCATAATCAATGCGATTGAGTGGACAGCAACAGTTGGTCTTTATTGGGGTATTTACAGGCCATTTTCTTTGGCATCAACCCATTACTGAACCTACAAATACTGTGATTAGCACTTTTCTGACACAACCAATGAATTAATGACTGCAAGGCTGTCCTCTGTGAGTGTCAACAACTGTGACACATCAGCAGGTAAGATGAAATAGGAAGAGGAAGAGTACCCAAAAGCAGGACAAGTAGGGGATATTTGCGAGTGACCTTTATTTTCTGAGGATCAATACAGTGCCAAGAAGATTTAGTGGCCTTCTGTCGCCATTGAGAGCTGACAAGAGCAAACCAAGTCCAGGCAATTTCAACTGGCTGGTAGTGAGGAATTAAACATTGTAGGCATGTTGCTAAGCAGATGAAGGCAAACAGTAAAGGAAACAGGCTATGAAGTGCTTTCTTGTATGTTTGATTTATGGACACACAGGTTTGCCACTCAGCTTGGCAAAAAGACAACTAGTCCGGTTCTTTCCAACTGTAACATTATATGCCTACCAGCATCTCTGAAGCTTATTAGTTAAGAGCCAGGCTAGCCGTTTCCTCGTTTCCAGTCTTTGTGCTAAGCTAACTAACCAGCTGCAGCTTCTAATTTAACAGACATGTGAAAGTGGCTTCAATCTTCTAATCTAACTCTCAGCAAGAAAGCAAATGAGAATAATGGGCAAAATGTTAAACTATTCCTTTTAGAGCTGACAAGAAATAAGGAGAGGGGTGGGGTGACGATGCCTACAGAATATCACCAGGGAATTTATTTTTTTCAAAAATCAAGTGCACAGTATACTGCCAGGTTGTTTTAATGAATTCTGGCATGTTATCATCATGCAAGTCAGAAAAAAAACCTGTTTTTACACATTTACCAATGTCTGCACAGTGATTGCAGTCTTTCAGTTATAAATAGCTCCCTGGAAACCAGCCATGTTCCCCAATCTTTTCAAACATGTAGTAGTCCAGCATCTCTCAGTCCTCAATTACAAAAAAGTACTTTATAACCAAATGTTGTCCTACGTGGCTCAAAACTGCATTGATGAAAAATTCTAATCTGGTTTTAGAGCTCTTCACAGTACAGAATCTACATTACTGAGAATAACTAATGACCTCCTTCTAGCTGCTGACTCAGGTAACTGCTCCGTCCTCTTGCTCCTAGATCTTACTGCAGCCTTTGACACCATAGATCATACTACTCTCATTCACAGATTAAACCAATGGGTGGGGGGGTCCCTAGATCTGCTTTAAAATGGTTCTTTATTAATGTCCATAGATAAGTGTCTCCATTAGCAATTCATCTTTTTCTCCTGCACCCATGTCCTATGGCTTCCCCCAATGTTCCATACTTCGCCCAATCCTCTTCTCTATCTAATTGCTACCGCTAGTCCACATTATTCAAAGTCACAACATTTATTTTCCCTGTTATGTGGATGATATGCAGATCTACCTCCCCCTAGAGCCTTATTAAGGGTGCTCCGATCAGGATTTTTTAGGCCGATCACCGATTGCTGGGAGTAGTGTCGACCGATGCAGATCACCGATCACCGGTTCTATTTGAAACCTATTTATCATGTCATATATTTATCATATATTAATTTTAATATTCTTAACAACAATGTATAAGTATTAAAATTAACAGAAGATAATGTTTTGTGAACTGTCAGTTTACTTTTATTGACAGGAAACATTCAACATTCCACTTCCTCTGTTAGAAACAAACAACGTAGAGCTTAACATAGAGCTAAAGCCTTATTCGGAATAAATTACAAAAAAACTGTCAGTGTGTTCTTCAGTGTGTTCCAGCAGGGTGGGGCCACTTAAATTTTTACCAGCCACTTTTTCCAGAATTCAAATTTATAAAAGAAAGTGCACTATCATATTTTGAATTGCTTTATTAAATTATTTTTTTTATTATTAATACAATTTATTTATTATGTGTCAGTAGCTTGTTGATCTTTACATTGTTAATTTCCTATCCTGGCCTGGGACACACATGCATACGGTTTGATAAAGGACTTATTGGACTTTAACTTATCATTGATCTACAATAACGAGTGTAGCTCATGGATGTATTAAGTGTAGCTGTCCTCAATTTAGGTCGTCCTGTACGTCTCATCTCCAGTTTTTCCTGCATCCACCGTGTGTGTGTGTGTGTGTGTGTGTGTGTGTGTGTGTGTGTGTGTGTGTGTCTCGTCAGTCGCGGGGTAGAACTGAGCAGCAGAGAGCCAACAGGATTAAAACAGCATCAGCTTTCAAGCGACTTAAACATCGTTCCAGTCTAGCTACAATGTATACAGGTTGGCAGGACGGTCTGAAATGTTTTGCACGGTCTTTCGCTGTACGTTTTGCCAATGCGCCACTTGTTCGAAAAGTACCTTATCTTTTTCTTTACTTCGCCCTCAACAGCTTGTACATCCATAGCTACTGCTGACTCCGCGGCGGGCCTCTTAACACCGGGGATATGTCGCCACATTTTTTAACAGATAATTTTCCTTTCGTCTGTACCTCAGCTCAGCTAGCTACATGGCGTCCCGGACTAGCGCTGAAAACTAGCTACTCGACTATGTGTGGTCAAAGCCCCGGCTGTGAACGGTTTCATTTCCTGTAAGTTCTTCAAAATAAAAGTCCTCTGTTATTTTGGTATTTGAATGTTTTTATTATGAAGCAGCAAAATCCGGAAATGTTGGGGATTCATTAGCAAAAACGTAACGCGACTCCTATAAGCATTGTGCATTGTTACTTAGCAACAGCATTCTTTGACAAAACTGTCCAATCCATTACAAGGATACAAGGCTAATTTCCCACCCTGGTTCCAAGGCACTTTTTTTGACCAACTCGGGGAGACTGATCAGTCCAACTGCTTTTTCTGCCAACGGTCAGCCGTCTGGTTGGTGTGTAACTTAGCTGCATATAGAACATTTTCTCACGAGTAGTGCGTCATCTGATCGGACTTTATGGAGACCACCGATCAAACTATTTAATGCCTTTATCGGCCGATAATGATCGGTGCCCGATCAATCGGAGCACCCTTAAGCCTTATAACTACAACAAACTAACTGACCTCAATAACTGTCTTCAAGATATCAAATCCTGGATGGCTGCAAACTTTCTCCAGCTCAATGAGAATAAAAGTTGAGTTATTTTATATTTTATTTGAACCACAGCATGTGACCAACAGTATTATTCCTTATCTCAGCCCATTGGCCCCTCTGTGAAACCACATGCAAATCTTGGAGACCTATTTGATTCAGGATTGAAGTTTGACGAACAAATCAAACCGGTAGTTTAATTAAGCTTTATGCAAATATCATCCAAACTCAGGTCAATTCTCTGTACTTCTGACCTGTAGAAAGTCATCCATGCCTTCATATCCTCCCACCTTGATTATTGCAACTCGCTATATTTTCTTGTCTTGTTTATCTCGTCTCAAAATAGTTCAAAATGCAGCAGCAACAGTCTTGACAAGGTCACAAAAAAAGAGAGCACATTACTCCAATTCTTGCCACCCTACACTGGCTGCCTGTTAGCTACAGAATTGATTTTCAAATCCTGATGTTTGTTTTTAAAGTGATAAATGGTTCCGCCCCCTCTTACATTAAAGAACTCCTTCCCTCATATCACACAGTCAGAGATCTGAGATTGTCTGACCAAAGACTTCTGTCTGTCCCAAGATCCAGGACTAAGTGTAATGGTGACAGGGCTTTCTCTATCGCTGCCCCACAACTGTGGAATTCTCTTCCTCCTACCATCAGATTCTCCCTCACCATCAAGATTATCAAGAGTCATTTTAAAACACAACTCTACTGATAGCTTTTAGCTGTGCCTAACTTAAGTAGATCAGGTAATTTTCCTGAAGGTCTGTGTTGTTACCACGGCTTCTGTGTGACCTGTGTCTTTACTAATATTAATATTATCGTTACCATTTATCATTACTCGTTTTTTTTCTCTTCTATTGTGTTTGTTTCCGTCTTTTGGTATTGTTTTCCTGTGTGTGTTCTGTAAAGGACTTTGGATCAACTGTGTTGTGTGTAAAGTGCTATATAAAAAAAAAAATTTGATTTGACTGGCGCTAAATTGTATAGACATTAAGCATTTAGACATTTTGTGTTAATTAACCTACAAGAGTATCAATCAAAGAATCATATGATGTCCGCCAATTAGAGCCTGACCAATAAAGGATTTTTAAGGCCGATATTGATACAAATATTTAAAAATGTGATATATCAGCCGATATATATTTAAAAACAAAATCAAGAAAAGCGTAACAAAAAACAGATTTCCCTAACATTAGTTATTTGTAGTTATTTTAGTCCAAGTGTGCTATATATAGTTATTTATGAGTCCTCACTAAAATAATATGATAATGCAGTTTAAAAATAAACTTGTTTGTGTTATTGTCACAACAGAACAGAGGAACATCAACATATATTAAAGTTCTGATAAATAAAATGTATAAAACTTAAGATATGAAACTTGAAGGGTTAAACACGAGTGTTACCAACAGGGACGTTGTAGAGGGCCCTCTAGTGGACAAACTATGCAATGCCAACACTCATAACATGGTTGAAGGGTGTTTCGTCCGTTTTTATTTTATTTTTTAAATATTCATTTATCGGCCATTATAAATGCCGATACCAATAGTTTGGAATATAGTTTGGAACATTATTGGCCAATAATATCAGCCCGCCGATATATCGGTCGGGCTCTAGCGTCAATGTGTAAATGTGCAGCATAGATTTCAAGAGATGTATGGGCTCAGCCTCTGACTGAAATGGCGTGAAAATAGGCAACCCAATTCACATCCACACGCCCACATACAGCTATTTACTTCCCCTGTGCTTCCTCACATACATCCCTTGCTATTTTAAGGCTCCTTTTAAAATATGTTTCATCAAAATGTTGTCAGTACTCACGTTATAGTGTGCCAAAGTGTTGATGCGCTTCCACCTGCCCTCTTTCTGGGAAGTTAGGTCCAGATCTGACAAAATCTGCCCTGTTGAGCCCGGGCGCCACTCTGTGGTGAAGGCGGGGAGAGAAAGTCAATCAATTATCTCTGCTAGGTGGAGGGGTACTGCATGTTTGGCAAATTGTCACCATACTTCAAAGTTCTTTGTTCTTTCTTTTCAATATTATATTTATTTAATCATGGGTCACTGTTACCCTGAGGGTATTCCGTAATAATGTGGTCTGAAATAAATCCAGCTATCCATCCTACTGCCTGCACGGCTTTCTCCCTCCTGAGATGACAATGTGACACACTTGAGTTAAAGGTGCAATATGTAATACTTACTGCTAGTGTTTAAAATAGTTACTGCAGTACAAATTCAAAATACTGGAGAGAGTCGTCTCCCCCGCCCCCTCCCTACACTCGAAGTTCACGGTTGGTTGCCAGGCTGATCGCAGCATCCGTAACAATGTTGCTAGACGCTTGTCTCACATAGCCAGACATTACTTCACAGCGGAGTAGCTAACACACTTTTTCGGCTTAGAATTACGGTAGGAACTGCTAAAAACCCAACAAGGTCGTCATCCTCTCCGCTAAAAATAACACTACCTTGCCGTCCTCTCCACCTGACTGAACACACTTTATTGGCTTAGAATTACAGCAACAATCGCTAAACACACTGTAAACTCACGGCCCTACCAGCCTCCTTCTCTTGGCTTAAAATAACTCACCGTTGTCGGCTACAGCCGCTGAACAGGCTACACGTTGTAAACAGCCATGGCACGCCTGCCTGGTCCTCCGGTAACATTAGCAGTTAGCAGGGTTAGCATGGCGGCGTTAGCCAGGACCAGTCGGGATCACTTTACTGGCTGTGTCTCAATTGTTTTTGCGAGTAACCAACTAGGGTACTCTATATAATTCAATGTGAGTACATGAATGTTGAAATGACATAAAATGCTCGTCCCTTGTAGCCGTGATAAATTAGCCTGAAGGTAATGCTTAGCTACCTGTTCAGGAGGAAATTAGCCAACTTTGCGTCCTATCGGGCTCTAAGCTGTCTATCTTTCAAATACATCTCCAATATTTACCCGGGGTTTGTTACGTCTCTGGTCACGGAACTGTTAGGAACATGCCGTTTTTTTTAGGTCGGGTAGAATCTATCTCCGTTGATCCTGTTCGTTTGTTTGCTGCTTTCATGGCTGTACTAACGTTACAGCTGTAGCGCGCTGGGTTAGGGTGTTTACAGGTATATCTGGCAACCCGGCCTGGCTGTCAAACTGGGCAGTTGATACCAACACACAGGCCAAAACACAGAAATTTCAAGAAAGAAAATACTGGCATTAGCATTGTTGTCAGAAAAAGAGAGTATGTCAACTTAGCACGTTTCCTTAATATATGACGCATTTGGGGTCATTTTTGGATTTATTACAGTAAATATATTGCATATTGGACCTTTAATTTTGGCTGAAGAAGTGACAGATCAGTATTTTTGAATAATTTAAATTAGGGCTGTCAAAATAACGCGTTCATTTCGATTAATTAATCTGAGAAAAAATAACGCAGATTAATCCATTCCATATTGACGTTTGACCCGTAGCCGTTCTAGCCACCATTGGACTGTAAAATTAAGGAGGGAGAGGAGAATGTGCTGCCTGGATCATTGATTGGAACATTTACTTGCACAAATCTTCTTCCTGAATAGGGTTGGGTACCGAAATCTGGTGCCACTGATATGTCTGCACTTCTCTCTGATGCTCCGCGACTGACGATACAGGCAACACAAACACCGCTGCACGTGACGCTAGTTAACACTAGCTATACTCGACAGCAGCTAACGTTAGCCTACCGCTAGCTTGTTAACACTATACTCAACAGCAGCCTACCGCTAGCTAGTAGCTGGCTTAAAAAAGGTTAAAATGCTGACAGTTAACGCTAAGCGGTGTAAAGTTTGTCTATATTTCACTGTAGAGCATTCAACACCAGGGTGTAACAATCTGCAGCTGCCGTCGTCTGTAAAACACAGACGGTGCGTTCAATGAAACTGGTAATTTACAGCTTCGTGGTGCATTCGAAGTTATTGTTAAATGTCCTTTTCCCATCTGTTGGTTGTTTTTGTCGTTCAACAGCAATTTACTAGTGAAATAAGTTAGTTATAGTTATTACATTATTATTAAATCATTTAATTTTGACCATATGGCCTTAGCAATAAACAAGTTCTTTAATGTCGCCAACTGTTGTTTAGTACATTTTTTTCTTTTTTTTTTAACTATTAAAAAGTATCAGTTCAGGCACCGTTAATTATGTATGCGATTAATTTAGATTAATTAATTACAGAGTATGTAATTAATTCGATTACATTTTTTAATCGATTGACAGTCCTAATTTAAATCTATTTCTAAACTGTGCACCCCAACATTTTCAGTTTAGGAAAATCTGACACCACTGCGGACTGAGCTCAACACCATCTGTGACACATGATTCATTTACAAGTACCACCAAATATAAGGGGGTTATCTTTCTGATTCACCATGAAAGAAGACAGATCTATGCTTATCTAAAATGTATAAAAGGAATGAGATTTACAGCCTGCGTGGGAGAAAAAAAATGTCTTTGATGTTGAAAAATGTCTATAGAGCTTTTGCCTTTTAACTCAGTCCCCAAGGTTTCTGACTACAGTAGCGAGCAAAACTTTGTTTAGAGATGAAGGCTTTCTTCATATTGCAGATGCTTTTTTAAATTCCACAAACAGAGACAGAAAGAGAGAGAGAGAGATCACCTTCAAAATAATCTGTTAAATAAAGATAGAATGAAATACATAATCAATTATCTATTTAGACAAATGCATTGTGATTTAATTAAAAAGGCATTTCAGTCAGGACTGAAATATAGTAGCTTCTCCATTTTAACATTCTCGCCACTCCCTGTAAACATTATTCATCATTATTAGACGTTTTCTGCTTCAGCTCTTCCTCCTCTCTCTGGCCCTTTACTCACCCAATGTGACACTGTCGACCTTAGGCCGCTGGGAGTATGGCAGGTTCCTGTACACCTGCTCTATGATCTTCTCTTTCACCTGCGAGATGGTGTCACAGCTCAGCACCTTGACGGGCGTCACATCTGGACCCTCGCCCTGCACCAGCACTTGCAGGGTCTGTTAAACACACACACACACACACACACACACACACACACACACACACACACACACACACACAAAGCACCATGTGAGAATATAGCATGTGCAATATACGTGCACCTACGCACACAAATGACATATATTCAGAAATACTCAAACATGGCCAGAGCACCCAGCCACCCAGCCAGCCACCCACCCACACACACACACACACACACACTCTCTGAGTCCCTCTGTCGGGATGCTGTCGTCATGGCAGCCAGGCTTATGTAAGTACACACACCCCCTTTCTGTGGCAACACCTGAAAAGGACTCTTGTCACCTTGGCCATCTAATGACCAAGGCTCAGTGGGAGCAAACTCTGATCCACCTTGCCTCCCACATTCAGTCACTCTGTCAGAAATAACTAACTGACCATTTGACGGATTCAAACAGGAGGGAGGCGATAGCAACCTCATAATGCTGTCTGCATTTGAGGTGAATGGGAAGAGCACGCTGTGAATTAAAGCCAATAGGAAACACTGTGTCTGCCAGTGAAATCTAGCTCATCACGTTTTTTTTTCTTCCTTCTGTAATTCAATCACATAAGGCAATCCATCACGGCAGGAGACGTGTAATTCAGGCTAATTTGGTAATTGTCCTCGACAACGCCATTACCCATGGGTCTTTTTATTTGTGCTGTCTTTAACAGAAAACAGCTGTGTTCACATTAGCTTCCATTATTAAAACACGATACCAAAGCGAGACACACAGGCTATTACTGACTTCCGTAAGCTCCCCAAATTGATACAGAGCAGGTGCAGGTTGGAAGGTCGAGGAGAGGTAATGCAGCTGGCTTGTACTCTATACTTGTACCGACTTGTAGTACTTGCACCTGAGCCATGCATTTCACTGCTATATTGGAATGTGTTGCCTGTGTCGTTTTCGAGCCCAGAACATTGACACTGAAAATGGATGTCACACAAAAGCGGGGAGCCGCCTGGGGGGTTGTTGGTGGTTACCATGGTAACAGCACTGTGTGTGTGTGTGTGTGTGTGTGTGTGTGTGTGTGTGTAGCACACTGTGTAGCTCATCAGGGGAAAAACACCATGCAATCCCAAAGTAGTGTGAGCAGTTTTTCTGACACTGAGTTTATACGTATGTGTTTGTGTGAGGTCTTTTTGTTTTTTTGCGTGCACGTGTGTGTGTCTGTCCACTCATCTTACCAGGACAGAGTACTCTACATCGTCGCCCAACAGGCCCGTGTCGTTGAGGGTGTACTTGGCTTTCTTCACTCTGGCGTCAACAGGCCCTTTCTCAATCTGGTGCTTGATGGCTCGGAACAGTTTGTACAAGGGCTCGCCTGCAGAGTCCTAACACACACACACACACACACACACACACACACACACACACACACACACACACACACACACACACACACACACACACACACACACACACACACACACACACACACACACACACACACACACACACACACACACACACACACACACACACACACACACACACACACACACACACACACACAATTTAGAAGTTGTCTCAGATGTTGTCAAGGAGCTAATTGTTGTGATTAGCAGTTTAGAAGACAGATAAAGACAGATCAATGCACATTATCAATACAGATCACTAATGAAAGTTAAGACTATTTGACTCGAGGAAATGATTAGCTAACATATTACATTTGATACATTTTAAGTGACCATAAACTCATGTTACCTTCAAAAACTGGTAAAGGCAGATAGACATCCAGTTACACAGCATCCTCTCCACCACAGTCTCTGACCTGGAAAAACACATTAGATGGACAGTTTTTAATGTAATTGTAAGAATAAAATTAATAAAATTCTGAATCCATAAGCTAAGAAACCCTGAGAAAGAAAAATCACTACTTGGCCACAATAGATGTTGCGGTACACTGTCTTATGTGAGCTCATGAAAATGTTGAACTACTACTTTCTCAAGCCTGTGCATCTACAAAATGTCAACAGGGGAAAATGTCTGCACGGCTTGTCAGTAACAGGGTATTTTAATTCAAAAATCATGTCAGTGGTCACTTGACGGCTCGCCCATTCTAATGTCACATATCCACTGGTGGTGCCTGTTGTTAGCTGATAGCATACCTAATTAGATGTCTTATATATGTATATAAGGGGCTTGTGTTGGCACAATGGCCTAATCAGCATAATGAGCCTCTCCATTGGGGGATAATTAAGATGTGTACTTGCATAACAGCCGGTCACAGCGTGCCTAGGCACAGCTGACAGTTCAGATCACATAACCACCTACTAGCAGTGATGAGCGACTGTACTGTCAGACAAGTTGGTCTTGCTGGGGAGGGGGGTGAGGATGATATGACCTTGACATGATCATTTCATTGGAGGAGAGGGTGAAGAACAAAGAACGCTAAAATTGGAGATTCTTTTCTGAAGGCTATTTACTTCGATCAAATTAGGCAGCTGAATCTTTATAGACGCCAATACACAGGAATTATGAGATGTTGCCCAAGGAGAAAACAAGGAGCAATTTATTTTATGCAATATCGAAGAAAAACATTTTCCGTATTTGGCAAGATCCTAAAATACCAATTATTTTGTTATGATAATAAATTATAACGTCATGCCAATCACAATGTTATTTTACAAATATTTTTTAAATGATGCACATCTAATTGCTGTAATGTCACAATTCTATCGGCAAAAAGAGCATTTATTAGTAGAAGAGAATTAAATAGAATTTGGGTCAGGTTAGCTTTACGTGATTTATAGTTCAGTTGATGAGAGCTGTTCTGATTATGATTGAGAGCTGGATCGATCGATTCATACAATAAAACATTACACAAATACCATTTGTTTATTAGAAATTCCCATTAAAAAAAAAATAAAAATCATGGTTCAGGATTAGGCTATAAAGCAAACTTCAGACAGCCAATATATTTTGACTTATGAATTCAAGGCAATCAAAAACAATATGGACAAGAAGAAATTCTTAGCCTGGTTGGTCAAGAGCTGTAGGATAAGAAGATGAAGGGGAACAGCAAAAGAAGAATCACACAGCACTTTGTGCTTGGAGGAAAAAAACAGAAGGAGAAACAGAAGGAGGAGGATTGGAATAGATCAAGCAGCAGTCTGGCTAGTGATAGTGGACTACAGTAGTCAGTGCAAAATTCAACAGAAAACATGGCAAAAGAATGAAACAGTCCACCGCCTCTTGAAGTGAATCCCAGTCCTCCTAAAATTGTTCATTACACTGCTGCCTGGGTTTAGATATGGAGTGCTTCTGATTATAGATCTGAGAAATAATGATATCTAATGATATCAGGGCAAAAGTTGCTAAACGAGACTGCATCCCTGATAGCTGTACTTGGGACAGTGATCATTTGAAATAAATGCTAATGTAAGCATACTAACATGAATGTTTGTGCAAGATTTAGTGCCAATCTATCCTGTAGATGTAGAGATATTTTACCAGATAAGTGCTACTTAAAAATACGTAAACATTTTCATGGCAATCCATCCAATAGTTTTTGGCATATTTTAGTCTGGACCAAAGTGGTTGACTGACCAAAAGACCTATATTGCCATCCTCAACAGTATAGAACTTCTTAGATATTAAACTTGCCACTGTTTTGGCATTGTATCTGACTGCACCAGTATCTACCGAGCAGCAGCACTGAGTTGCTCCACACTCACCTGCGCAGCATGAGTTTAGGGTTCTTGCTGTGGACGTATTCCTCCATCAGCTCCAGCAGCAGTGTTCTCATAATGTCTGTGTAGTATTCTAGTTTCCCATGCAGAGCCACGGTCAGCAGGGAGGCAAAGTACACCTTGGCCCTGGCGTTGAAGTCATGACTGCGCTCCAGGGTACGGATAAACTACAAACACACCAACACACATACAAGGAAACAGGCAAAAGACAAGCTAAATTATCTTCCTCATGAAGCCCACACACACAAGCACGCAAATCCAACCTAATATGCTTTTAAATAATCAAAAGCCTAATGCTTGTGAAAACAATAATTATCAAGGTAAATTCAGTTCTGGCTTGTAATATATTGTAGCTAAGAAAAGATACCAATCATTGGAAGAGAAATTGCCCACACATATACAGTCAACACCTCAGAGGTTGTTTCTGTGCCAGCAATATTTGAATTTTAGGAATCTTCACACATCTCCTCTGCTATATTTTCTGCTTCTCACTTCCAATACTGTACTCTGCTAACTAAGACATCACAAAGTCCTTAAATCAATTGACGAGAGCCTTTATAATTAGAGATGAAGGGCGTTACAGTGTATTGACTTTGGTTATGGCAGATTTTAAAAGCTATCATAGATGTAATTACAAGTGATTATGATTTTACCTTTTTACTATTATTAGCAAATCCTCTGAAGAAACCAAAACCAATAATGCATATATTCTGCTACATTTTAGGAGGATTGCCTGCGTGCATAGCCACAGCCTGATATAACTCTAGGCTCCGTGCCATAAACCTCTATTGTGGTCCAAATACTGTTACAGCACAAAAAAAGAGCCATATTGCTGCATACTTCTTCATTATGATGAACAAGCCTAGTTTAATTTATTCAGAAAAAACGTCACAACTATTTAGATTTCTGAGTAGCTCCAAATGAGAGATGTCACTGCACATGCTCACGGATGTGGTTCAATATTGACGTTGCTTTACTAACTTGATGAACTGATAGAAGTTTGTTAAAAATATTAAAAAAAAAAAGAAAGAAATCATGCCAGCCTTATATTTTACATCTATTTACTGTATATAATGTATGTTAAAATTAAATTGATAAATGTTTCCTGAAAACAAGGTATTTTAAAGAACAAGACAAAATGTGTACAGCCATGCTAGCTGCTAGTTGTCCAGGCACAGCAGTGCTTTAAGCTAAATGCTAAAGTCACAATGACAATGCTAACATCCTGATGTTTAGCAGGTACTGTATGCAATATTTTTTTTCCTAGAATGGCAAAGGCATAAGCCACTCTACTCTGCCTCTGATTGGCTTACCCTTACCCTTACCCTAACCAACCTCACTCCCCATGCCTTAACCTAACCAACCCAACCAACAAAGGCCTAGCCAATCGGAGGCAAAGTAGGGCGGGAGATGACTTTGCCATCCTAGGAAACTAAATTCGACATACTGTACATTAATATGCCCCATTTACATAAGCGTGTTAGTATGCTAGCATTGGCTAATTAGCACTAAACACAAAGTACAGCTGAGGCCGATGGGGTTGCAGGTATTTGGTCATATACCAAAATACTGAACAAATGTTTCAACCTGATTATGGCTATATGTTAGGGGATCATCAAAGTTATTAGAAAAATCCTAAAGGAAAACACTGGTTCAACACCTTTCCAACGCTGCTGTAAACTCTGTGTATGCAGAGATTATCAGTCTGTGACCATAGCTGATTCACTCATGTACAGCATAATTACATTAATGAGGAAGGTCTTTGAGTTCAGGAGGTTGGAGAACTGGTTGAGTGCCTGAGTCACTGTGGCCCGTCGAGCCTCTGGGATGTTGAGCTTTCCTGTGATCATCACATCATTGGCACCGTCTTTCGAGGGCAGGAAGAACACACGGTCGGTGTAGGTTTTATAGTCCAGGAACGGGATTCGTCCCTCGCTCAGTTCGTTAGTGTGGTCCTCCATCTCGATCATCAAGTCTGCGAGATCAAAACAATTAAAAAAATAGTAGCTCGTTCCTTTTTGATAAGCAGCTTTTCTCATTCTTGTGCTTCTTCTCTGTGTTGAACATTATGTTATGAGAGGCAGAGAAGGGAGAGCTTTGCCTGGAAAATAATTTCAGCTGTGAAAGATTGTTTTCTATTACAGTTACTGCAAAACTGCTCCTCGTAATGATGATAACATGATGTTAAGCAGGAGAATTTATTTAATTCATTGCAGTACAATACATCCAAGAAATGTAATTTAGAGCTATGAAGCGCTTCATTACTTTATAGCTTCTTAGAAATATTGATCCTTTGAGGGTAATCTGCGATATTGCTGAGCTTTTGCACAGCTGCACTGTTTGTACCTGTGAATTCTTTCTTGCAGCGATCCCGTACGCTCTCTTCCAGATTCTCAAGCTGGTGTTTTACCTTCTCGTACTCCCTCTCTGCCTGTTGACTCTTTCTCCTGAACAGATTAAACACAAACACCACATGCGTCATGAAAACAAAAGTTTGGGAAAGGAAAGGTTTTTATCTTCTCAAATAATTTCCAGTCTAATTGAGTCAAAAGAGTCAAATATCCTGTTACGCCGGTATGACTCGGTCACTGCGGGTTTGTTGTTCCTGATGTATACGTTTTATGAATATTTAGCACGAAGTGAGAAAGTTTAAATGATCCATCATCGCCTGTGGTTTTTGGAGAACCTCTAGCATGCATAGACTGGACTGGTCAAATTAAACGCAGTATTTATGAGCAGGATAAGCTATAGTGTTTTGTAAATAGGCCTTGAATGTATTTTTTTTTTTGCTTCTTATTATAGTTGATTCTATAATATTTTATGTATTTTTATATGTACGGTTTTCCTTCATTGTCTCTTTGATGTGTTATTTACTTATCTTATTGTATTTTAATATGTCCCTTAGTTTTCTTTAATGGAGCCTCCCATATAAGCTTTTCACACGTTTGTACTTGTCTATTTGTATTTCTGTTCTGTTATTTGAGTTTATAACAGTTTTTTGTAAAACTGGGAGTTACACGTCGCTGACATCTATTGACCCTGAACATAAGTAACATCACCTTCAGCAAACATGCAAGCCCAGTGTTTGGCACTTCAATACTTTTCTACATATTGGGTTTTAACAAGGCCAGAAAAAAAGGAAAAAAAGTATTTCAAGGAAAATGTATCTTTGCAATTATTGTTATTATTTGTACACAAACTGCAGAGGGGATCTGTGGGATAAGTGGGTAAAACCAGTTTTGACAAAACACAAGGGTTCACGTGGAAAAAGGCTGGGGTTGGGAACTACTGGCATAAAATATATAAAATATTGCAGGTTTGTAAGTTTAGTTTGAGGTGGGTGATGTTTTTTGATAAACAAACTACAAAAAAATGCTTTTCTTGCAAGAAGGTATTTAAAAACGGTGTAAAAGAATAACAGTTAAAAAGGCCTAAAATTAGTATTATGTGACATTTAACTGTGAGGTCAAGAGGTTTCTACAGCTTTTCTACTCTAAAAATACAATTAGAAGTAGTTAGATTTTTTTACAGTGTACAGTGAACCTAAAATAGCTTAACTTACCTGTAGCAGTAGACAGAGACAGCGATGATGAGCAACATTGGCACAATGACAGCAGGGATGATGATGTAGAGTGACAAATCATTCTTCTTCTCGTACTGTACCGAGCCGACCACCCACTCCCCTTTCCCAAACTTTATCTGTGGATAAACAAAGAGAGAGGGAATCTTATTATATCTTGACATTTTAGCCAGAGATTTATTCAGGTAGGTGTCGATGGTAAAGAATTGACAGCGTTGGAGAGGAAACTAGGACAGAGGGGAATCTACATAATTGCTCACAGTTCTGCTAAAGCAGCTGAAGGACCTTTCAGTATTTCTAAAGTGCTGGGGCTATGTGCAAGTTGGTGGGCCAGAATTAACTGAACGAATGTGTATTGAGTTCGACACTTTATAATCAAGCTTTTTCTATGTAGGTATTCTGTACATATTATAGTCTGCTGGTGTAACGTCTTCATGCAGCACACAGTCACAGAAATGTAGTCTGGATCGACGACAATTCATTTTTTAAAGACTTTTTGTGGCATTTTTTTAGGCCTTTATTTGATGACTTAGACATGAAAAGGGAGAGAGTGGGGGAATGAACCGCAGGTCGGAACCGAACCTGCGGCTGCTGCTGCAAGGACTGAGCCTCTGTATATGGGCACACACTCTACCAGGTGAGCTACCCAGGCGGCCTAAATTCATTTACCGGATAATCGCCGGAACATCCGCCAGATTTCCCTCGCCTTGCAAAACTTGGTTGGTTTCGGGAAACATCAACAAACTTCGAGCTAGCAAGCTATTCACTGAAAATGGCAAATTTTGAAGAAAATTTGGATTGTGCAACAAGGCAGGCCTGCTTGGTTATTTCGGGGAATGGTTGTAAAGATTTACAAAGAACATGTTTATGGCATTTACTATCTAACTGGGACGTTTTGGGACCGATTGGTGGGGATTTGCTATGGACAAAATACACATGGTGGTACACTGGCAAGAGCAAATGATGTTAAACCATGCATTCAGCTAATTTAAATAGCTCAAGTTACTGTATTGTGTCAACAGTTAACTTCTTTTAATATTGTAAGTGGTGTTTTTCTTTTGCGGGTTGCAAATGATCCACTAAAACAAGTTCCTTCTTGAGACCAATTTGCAGATCCACCGTTGCTGTGTCTGGATCTTAGCGCCGCCCAAGATGATTGTGATTGGTATAAAGAAATGCAAACAACCCAGGCCGTTTTTTTGTCATATCCAGAAATGTATGTGTGGAGGGGCCATTCCTTACTCCACAGTGCTGTGGAGATAGGTCTGGCAAGCAAGGCTACATCAATTAAACACTAGCTCACTTAGAGGAATTACCCAGAGGAGAGGTTACAGAATTCATCACAATTGTGGCTAAGCTATAATGAAATGTAATTATAAAAAGGGCCTTTAGCTACATGAAAACTGTTCAACTAGTGAAAAAAATGGGGTCCCCAGATGTATAAAAGACACGCCTAGAGAAGTACAGTAAAGATTCATGATGCATGCCTGCTCTCATCTGCAAGTATTTGTATGTCTATATAAGTACATTTACTCAACCAATGCACTTAAGTACAAATTGGAAGTACTGGTACTTGAGTATTTTCTTATCATGCCACTTTATACTCCCATTTTACTACATATTTTACAACATTTTAGAGGGAAATACTGTTATTTTTACTCCACTAGAGTTATCAGCTTTGGTTACTAGTTAGTTTACCAAATAAACACTTTTGAATACAAAACATATTAAGAGCTTATAAAATATGATGCTTTATTATAAATTAAACTATCTAACAGTATAAACAAGTAGCGCTGGAACAATAAGTCAACTGACAGACAATTATATTTTTTAGGTAAAAAGGGAAAACATTTCATGTTTTCAGCTTCGCAAATATGAGGACTTGCTGCTTTTCCTCTTAATAATTCAAATTTATGTTTAATCATTTTGAGGTTTAGACTATTGGTTGGACAAAATAAGTATTTTGAAGGTGTCACCTTGGGCTCTGTGTAAATGTAATTTTTTACATACCAAGCAATCGATTACTTAAACGAGAAAACAATCATATTAAGGGAGTATTTTTTACAGTGTTGTTTTGGTAATTTTACAGAATAATCTGCATATTTCCTCCACCACTGTGTGTCTGCCTGACTTTGTCTCATCTGACCGTTAAGTCCAGCAGCTCCGGCCGGGTGTCTCGGCGGTGCCGTCTGGAGCGAGCGCTGGGCGTGGTGGAAGGTGGGTCCAGAAACAGCTTGTCATCCTGAAGCGTGTTGACCAAACAGGGAACATCGCCCACAAATGCTTGAGCCTCTTTGGCCGTCATGGCTTTGGAGAATCCTCGACCCTGCAGGGGAAGATCGACTGTAATGCTCAAAATGTTGTGACTGAATTACAATTTACAGAAATTAATTAGTGCATTGATACACTATCAAGTAGACACATCATATTTTCATTAGTATTGGATGGACAGTTTATAACTGTTTTCCACTATAAGTTCCAAAATTAATTAGAAAGATTAAGATTGTATTAATTATAAGTCATTTCTTTCTTAAGTCACTGTATAGGCACAGCTGCAGTCAATCCCACAGTTCTGGCATTGCAATATACACTTTGAGATTCTGCAGCACACTTCTGTATCTACAGACATGCTTTCAATTAGTTGAATACAGTCTGCAATATAAAAAAGGGTGAAGTTATCTTAAGTTAACACATTTCCTGACTAATTTACCTAAAGACTGTCTGCACAAAGAAACTTTAAAAAGGGAACACTATGGAACATCAAAACTGACATAAAGAAGCAGTAGGCTATAAGACAAATCTACTGCTGATGAAACAAGACAATTAACTGATTAGTCTATTGATACAGAATGTGATCTGTACCAGTATCTATCAAACAAAATTGCCCAACATTCCCTTTTTCCAGCTTCTCAATTGTGATGATTGGCTGCTTTTCTTTGTCTAATGTGATAGAAAGTTGTATATATATATATATATATATTTAAGTTTATTTTATGTATACATTTGTGTGTATCTGTCGACACAAATGTGTATTTTACCTTCTCCTTTCTTTTAAATATATTTTTTCATGCACGAATGGAAATATTTATATATCAAACATAAAAATGTATCTTGCAATTGCACTGTAAATTGAGCATCATTTGTTTTTCATTAAAACAAATATTTACAAAGTAAAAGGGTGAAAATGTGGTGCAGTAACTGTAATTCAGCATCTTTTCCATTTTTATCCTCAAGCCAGATAATAACACCATTTGTCTTAATTCCTTTACACAAAGAGGCTGAACTTCTTTGTGCAGCATTGAAAAGGACCTGGGGTCTCATTTATTAAACTGTGCTCAGGATCCTTACTAAAAGTGTACATAAGCCCAAAAGCCAAAAATGGCATACGGCAAAAAAAAAATTCTGATTTATAAAACCGTGCGTACGCACATGTGTAAGCAATGTTCCCTTTATTAATCACAGATCACCCACAAGTGTGCGTACGTGAATCAGGCTCTTATCCTGCCCTGTACACGCCCATTTTTAACCATAAATAGTCAAAGCAAAGCACCTCATGAATGCTGATCAGTATGTTAATGACCTTGGCAGTTGTTCTTTTGTTACGCCGAATCATGACGACTGGCAGGGAAAAAGCAAAAAACCTCTCAGACGCTGGTGAATTGCTGCAAATTGAATTATAATTTCGGCCTGTTCTAGCATAGTGTAGGGAAATCTGATCTATAGACTACCTATATTAATAATATTGTCCAAAACGTCAGGCTTTACAGCACTCAGGGACAGCTTCAATATACCAGACCTATGATAAGATTTAACAGAACTATATATTATATTCAAACAAGCCTTAGTGATAAAGTTGAAGATTATAATATTTATATAGAACACTTAGCTGTCTGCCATTTCCCTCAGGAAACAGCCGGTTGCCCCCAGAGTGGCGAGGACCTGTAGCCTATTTGGACCGGGATGGCACGGTTCCGGCGCGTTGCCCTCTCTACTGGACCCAATTCAGAACATAGATCCAAGAGCACAACTTTAGGGAATTTAAATCGGCATATTAGCCAGTCATCGTCGCGGTCCCTGAAGTGTTTTTCTCTCCTAATTCTTCCATTGCCGTTGTCCTCCTGCAGGGCCAGCAGTGCCATCATGCAGCATTACGCACAAATGTATATGTTTACAACACAGCATCAACTGGTGGTATCTCTCACGGCGAGATACAAATTGAAGACGAAAGTCTAATAGGCAAACACACTTTTCTTCATGCAGGTTTTGTCACGAACAGTATTAAAGTTCGGACCGATAATGAGGACATTAAGTGTAACAATTGCGCGAGAGCTTAACATCTGTATTTTCAGACTTTGACATTTGATGATATTTAGTTATTTACACTGTGTTCTGCAGTTATCTAATGGTAGGGTATTTTATGCTATCCTATATTCCATGTAGTCGGGCCATCTCCTCTTCGTGCGCTCCGTAGCGGACAATGTGACGGTGAGACAGTGCTGATTAAATATTAATAACAAATTTTTATTTAACATTTGAGTTGGAGGTGTTTATGGAACAATTATGACTCAGTACAAGCACAAATAACACTGCTGGATTTAATCTTCATGATAACGTGGATGATATGGAGTGAAAAAATGTGCGTGAGGTATCAATACTTGAAAATATTAAGAGTAATCGTTATTCCCACATTTACTTTCTGCAGTCTGACTTCAGTTCACCACCTCACCATCTGCGTTGCTAATTCCCATTGTCTCCAAAATGTGCGTACGCATGGGTCAGCGTTTGCGTGGAGGACCCCCCATCGTGCTGTCAAGTTTGTTTTTTATAAATCACAACCTTTGTGTGGGAAGTGGCGTACGCACATTTTCAACCCCGTTTTGTGCGTACGCCACGTTTATAAATGAGACCCCAGAGCAGCCGGCACTCACAGTGACGATGATGATGCTGGCCTCAGTGATGACCTTCTTGGTCAGCTTGTTGAAGATGGGGTTAGGTTGGTAGTCAAAGGGCTTCAGTTCCTTCTCCCAGTTGTCAAGCTGGATGTAGGTTTTAAAGGGCTGGTTCAGGGAACTATTTACTGTTGGAGACCAAAACTGGATGACTGTGTCGTTCTTCTCGTGGGCTTTCTGAATGTATCGGAGGGAGAGTAAAATGTCATAACTGGACATATACAAGATGAAGATACAAGATATATATTGGCACGTAACACACAGAAGCAAAAGAAGACATGAAGGTGAATATAACAGTATTTAACATATGAAATATGGGGAGAAAGAAAATCAAACAGTGTTGAGGCCTTTTTTCAAAGAGGCAGTGAATTAATGTTAGTGTTTCGGGGGATGGATGGTGGGAGAAAAAAACCTGGGTTAGTACAATGGGGAAGGTGTCTCTTTTCAGTCACTCTATTAAAATTCCATTCTGCCATCATAGAATAGCAGCCTCTGATGAATCACAACTCAGTGAGAATACTGTGTGTGACAGCTAAAACCTACAGTCCTACACACAGTTTAAAATTTCCAAGGAAAAGGCAAAAGGCGTAGGCTACATCAGATAATGCTTTGAAAAAGTCACGCAGACCTACAGTAAATCTTGAGACTTTATTTTTTTGTCAATTAATTGTCAAAAGTAAATTTGTCCTATTAAATTTCTTTAAACTGTGAACCTACAGTAGTTTTGTGCACTACCTGTCCCTTCTGACCATATGTTGCTCGGTGTTTGAAGGAATGGCTCAACATTTTGGGAAATGGGCGAGAAGATTTATACTACTCTATCTGCCCGATAAACAAGAAGCTACAGCCAGCAGCCGGTTAGCTTAGCACAAAAGCTGGAAATGGGGAAACAGCTAGTCTGGTAACAAAATGCTGGTAGGCCGTTATAAACCAAAGTATTGAACAAATTAAAAATTTGACTTTGAGTCTCCGTTTACAATTACAAACAAGAGTTAGAGGGTCTTTAATACTGTAGCAAAGAAAAACATCACTGCTTTGAGCTGCTAACCTGACCCACAATGTAATCAACATGCTTTCACCATAAGCCAGCAGACACAGATATTTGGGGCTAGTTCAGTAGATAGACTTAAACCAAGAGAAGCTTATGAAGTTGACCAGCCAAGGCCTTTGAGATAACACTTTACATCCGCTGCTAGTTTGTGGCAGCCAGGAGTATTTTTAAATCTCTCCTGTCCCCCGGGTAGCAGGGGACCAGGGTTTTGGCCGGGAGTGAAGTGGTGAAGAGTGGCATATTCACATAATCTTCTACAACCTTAATGGCGGAAATAAATTTAGCCCTTTAAATGAAATGAACAAAATTGCTACTGCTTAACACTGCCCAGTACACTGGAGGGCATGCAGCGGCACGCTGTGTGCAGCTCCTTCAAGTTCCCTGGCAGAGTCAATCCTACTTGATTAAGCTGGACGAGGAACTTATAACTTGGCAAGGGTGAAACAGTGGCGCTAATATCTGCAATCTTTCAGGTTTTAAGGATTTATGGCCTAAGAAGTGAGAGGAAGTAATACCGCCTTATGGACTCTCTCTGATCAGTGGAAGCATGGAGGACTGTGTTTGTTGGTGAGTGTTCATGCTTGACAGAGTTTGAATGAATCACCACAGTAGTCGTGGGCTCATTAGATGAGGTGAAATCGATGAACAGTGCTGTTACTGTGAGGGCGGGGGGGGGGGGGGGGGGGGGGGGGGGGGGATGGAAAAGTGGAAATTCTCTAAGACAAAGAATCATAGGAAAACAAGAAGAGTGAACTAAACAATGTTAATTGATGTCTTTTAGAGGCTAATCAACAGGCTGATGGGAAGACGGCAAGGAAGATTCTGATAAATAAGGGGGGGAGGAGGGATGGAAGACACACGCACCTCAACAGCTTTTGAGTTGTCTCCATGGACCTTCAGGACCGCAGTCTGGATTAGGTTAAAGCCGGAGCCGGTCACCACAATGTTTCTCCCTCCACTAAAACAAACAAACAAACAAACAAACAAACAAACAAACACACACACACACACACACACACACACACACACACACACACACACACACACACACACACACACACACACACACACACACACACACACACACACACACACACACACACACACACACACAAATGAGTATTTCCCAGCGACACAAAGACAAGCTCATGGCTAGAGTTACAGGAAGACAGACACACTTCTTAAATTGCACCTGGGGTAATTTTTTTTACACTGAAGATGAAAACAAATTAGTTTAGCCTGGGAGCAGCGTATCTGTTGTTCCACTCTGCGTGCCTAATCACACACGCCCTAGTGCTTTCAATTGCACAGGAAAAAAACAAGGTAACCATCTAATGCATCAATTTTTCAAGATCGAGACATTTGGTACATCAAAGACTAGCATTTGTATCCCCTTCAGCAAATCAGACGTAAGTATGGGAAATATTCTGCACACATACATAAACAACAGGCAGACTCAGCAACTTTGGAGGACAAATCATACTTTTAAAAAAAGGTTCTTGGCATTAATAACCTTTACCAAGGTTTCCAACAATAGAAGCTTGCAGGGTTAAGAACAAGGCAGCTGCCTTTCTAAGTGTTAATATTCCATAACGGCTCTTTTCTATACGACCTTGTCATCAATGTCAAGATAGTTGCTTTTCCTTTTCTTTTTTGGCTTATCTACTTTAAAAACAAAAGCACAGTGTGAGGTATTTAAAAGGGAAATTACATTTTTGTTGACCTTTTTTTGACTATTACTCTAAATGAAATTTTTTACACCATATCTGTTGTAGAGATTTGGGAAAATGCCAATTCAGGTAGTATAAGACTACAGCTTTCCAAACAATACTAACAGTGTACTCATGCTAATGGTGCACAGTGGTGCTTTGAGTTAAATGCTAATGTCAGCATGCTAATATGGTCACAATGACATCGCCAACATGCTGATGATAAGCAGGTATAATGTTTACCATGTTCACAATCATAATTTAGGGTGTCAGCATGCTAATTAGCAATAAACACAAATTACAGCTGAGGCTGATGGGAAAGACATTTGTGTTGCAGGTAATTTGTCATGAAGCAAAGTATTGGACAAGAGAAATTTTGACCCGATGATGGCACTAGATGAAAAGTCAGGAGATTACCAAAGTAATTACAATTCATTCTAAGGGCAACATGAATTTGTGTACTAAATTTCATGACAATCCACCCAATAGTCATTGAGACATTTGACTCAAAACTGCCAAATAAGAACCTCAAGGTGGCGCAAGAGTAAAAGTCAAGGTATCATCATAGTTAATGGGATTCATCTCCTTAGAACCATGGATATCTATTCCAAATTACATGGCAATCCATCCAATTGTTGAGATATTTCAGTCTGGATTTAATTGTTGGACCGGCCAACATTGCCATCCTTAGAGCCACACCAATAGCTTGGCTAAAAACTTAAATCTAACAGAGAGCATTTTAAACACTTGTGTTTGAGTTAATCTGAAAATACAAAAATAAGGCAGTCCCTTCCTAATCTCTATAGCTGTTGTGGCAAACTTCCCAAATCTCTACAAAGAAGATAAAGGGTAAAATGTGATTTGAAATGGACAAAAACATGAAAATAACACCCACCAAATACCCAAATTTCCCCTGAATTTTCATTCAACACCATATGTTTCCAAGTATGGTGAAAGCAATATTACAAACACTTTGATTCGAGGTAAAACGCTAGTGTGATGCTACTTTATACTGACCAGACAAAGCTTTCTTTGGGGTGGTGGTCCAGCATGATGGGATTTTCCAAGAATTGGAAGGCACTTGGGATGGTTGTTGTGGTAGTCTTTCCATACCTCACTGTGATGGTGAGAGGGTCGGAGGGCACCTTATCTGTTCCGTATTCCCCTGTCCTGCAGGTGATCTCTTCTCCGAATTGCTCCCTGCAAAGACAAGGACATAACACTAACTGGCTGCAGGAGTGGGGGTCGCACAAGGTCCCTGTGCAGTGGAAGCCAACATGGCAGCAGCTTGACAGCTTGTTAAATCCTGGCTTTGCTGCTCCTCTAGCTCGTTATTTTAACGTTACCTCTGCCTAAAATGTCACCATGGACTGGGTTTGACAGAACACTGGTGGTCACAACAGCGAAGGCAAATGGTAAGAGAAAAAGAATCCTGCTTATGACACCAAAGTTAAGGTCAATTCCATTTTTGCCTCAGGAATGTAAAAAAAATAAATCAATTTATGGGCTTCAAAGTGTGCATACTGTAGAATTTGCATAAAATACAATGTCTGTATAACAAGTAGCACTTATCAACTGACGAGACTGAATTGAAAGAGAATTGGGCTTTGGCATGAATGACAATTAATAAGGAAAGAAGTCCTTACACAGTGCAATCCACCCCTCCGATGGTAACCTGGACATCATCCATACTGCCTGTGTTCAGAAATCGTCCAGAAATTGTAATGAGGGTGCCCCCAGCTTTCGGACCTCTGGAGGGTTTCACCATCTCTGGAATTGGGTCCTGGTGAGGGGGAGGCAGGGTTGCAAGATACAGCATGAATACATACTCATCTTTCCCCTGCAAGGTTGTGTGTGCATGTAAATACATGCACACACAAGCTCCAACCCACAGGCTCGCTCTCACACACAAGAACAACACACACAATGCTGTCATATACACACATTTCCTCTCACCCTCCTTGATCTCCAACTCTCTATTAGAAACGTTTGCACACACACACACACACACACACACACACACACACACACACACACACACACACACACACACACACACACACACACACACACACACACACACACACACACACACACACACACACACACACACAAGCACCACATCTGCCTCAATTTGCTTAGCAAACAGTTAGGCGGAGCACTCCCTTGTGGGGAAGTTTTAGCGGAGCCAGAGATATGAAAAGCCAGTTTAATACTTTAACAGGCTACAGTGTAGCTATTTGCGAGAAAAGGGGGGCTACTGCACAGCATCTGGTTAAAAAAGAATGCATACACATTATGGCTTATCGTACAGTACATTACCATTGTAATGTGACAGCATCTAGGTGCTTAATTTACCGATACATTAGGATGTTGTATTTGTACATTCCACATAAATGACATGCCCTTGGAATGTTCTGATAAGGGGCTCTCTGCAGTTAGGAAATGGAAACATAATAGAGACCATAAAACATCAAATCAGCTGAAAGCTTTTGCATACGTTCATTTTTTGGTACGCCTCCATACTGAGTGTGCAGCTAAGGAGAGAGAGAGAGAGAGAGAGAGAGAGAGAGAGAGAGAGAGAGAGAGAGAGAGAGAGAGAGAGAGAGAGAGAGTGTGTGTGTACAGGATGTGTGTAAGGGAGAGTATTTACCCTGTAGGTGAAGTACATGGAGGAGGTTCCTCTCTTTCCCCCCTTCACCTCCACCTCCACCTGGCCCCAGGTGTTCTTGGGGTCAACAGGGCCAATCTCACACACCACGCTGGACAGGACAATGGAAGGAAAAGTGAGAAAATATTTAAGATTAGGGCTGCAACTACCAATTATTAAAACATTTAAATTAGTCTTCTGATTAAATGTATTCTATAAAATGTCAAACAATTATGAAAAAGGCCCAACACAATATCCTGGAAAAGCAAGGTGAGGTCTGGGTACAGAGAATCTTTGACATGTTGTTGATACGTTTTTTGTTGATGAACTAAGCGATGAACTGACTCATATTAACTCTATGCATGACCTGTATTGCATATTAATGATCAATCAGGTTTGTAAAAGCACTTGTGAAAATGGGATCAGCATTTCTCAACTTAAACAACTTCCACAAATCAAAACACTTGTCTGTACTACTTTGACTTCCAGTCTGGAGTTGCGCCAGTGGAAACAGACAGATCAGCATCAGAGCCTCATGCAATCTTTGTCCAAATGTATCCATCCAAATGAGCTTGTTCTGAATATTACAGATATTGGCAGACAAATTAGTATTGTGTCTTGTTTTAGTTAATTGGAGTAAGTGGTGAAAATAACTGAGGTAATTAAAAAAAAAAAACAAGAAGAAAAAAGGTTCATCTGATGATTAATAAGCAGATATGAACGCAGTATGATTTTTTATGCCAGATTGGCTGCTTCTAGCATCTTAAAAATGAATCCCTCTGGGAATTTTATCACACAGCATTGTCTGGAGTTTCCTTGGAAACGTGATAAATCAAACACGTCTACGTCCTCAGGGAGAATGTGTTGCAAATGAAAGAGGTCAGCATAAAATGGCAAGCCTCATTCGGGCTAACAGGTGGGCCACGAGGAGACAATTAACAGCTCCAACGGTGATATGAAGGAATGAAATATCACAGTGGATAACCTGTCAAATCTAAAAGCAACAACATGCTGTTAGACCATTGAAGACAACTAACAACAAGATAAAGACTACAGCAGGCTTGTGAGCTCTAGAAGTGGATGATTTAAGGGTGTAAAAACATTCCATCTGGTCTCATAAATCCTGGTTTATGCCTCATTATGCAGATGGTGGGGCAAGAATTTGTCATAAACGTGGATCCATCCTGCCAGGTGTCAACAGTTCTGGTTTGTGGCTGTGGGGCAACGATGTGGATGTTTTCTTTTTCATAGACCATTTGTGTGACATGAACACTAACCGCCAAAAAGCTGTGGCAAATGTGTGTGATGCTATCAAATCAGTGCTTTGGTGTGGCCGGGTTGTGTCAGTGGGTAGAGCAGGCGCACATATACTGAGAGGTTTATGCCTCGACACAGAGGTCCAGGGTTCGAATCCAACCTGTGAAGATTTCCTGCATGTCTTCCCCCTCTCTCTCCCCTTTCTCACCTAGCTGTCCTGTCAAATTAAAGGCGGAAAAGCCTAAAAAAATAATCTTTAAAAAGGTTTGGCTTTGGTGAATACTTATCTCCAAGAATTCAGGCTGCTCTGGTCATGTGTGGCCTCAGACAGTATTTAAAGACTGACATTCAGCAGTATACCGCGGTGGAAAGTACATTTACTCGAGTAATGTACTTAAGTAAAATTTTTAGATACTTCCTGAAGCTTTATACGTCTACTCCAATACATTTCAGAGGGAAATATTGTACTTTTTACTCCACTTTATTTATCTGACAGCTGAAGTTACAACAAAAGTAGGTAAAAGTATCCAATATTTCGCACAAAAAAAAAGAAATTAGAGAAAAGTTCAAAATATAAATACAAATTGATGTAGAAGAACTTAGTTTTTTCTTCTTTCCTCCCCATTAATCATCTCACAACCCCAGACTGTATGAAGAGTGGCTCCACATTGACCAGCTACAGCAGTAAAATGCTACCTACACACTAATGCATCAGAATTAACAATTCACACACCACAGGGGCCATTTGTCTTCGGAACTAGTACTTACAGTATGCTTAAATATTTTTTGTATATTTTACTAATAATACTTCTGTACTTATACTTAAGTAGGATTTTGAATGCAGAACTTTTACTTATAATGGCGTATTTCTACATTGTTGTATTGGTACTTTTACTTAAAAAAGGGATCAGGATACTTCTTGCACCACTGCCATTCAGATCAATACAGTGGCATAATGAGCTAATTAAAACATGCACTCTGGTGACTTCAAGGAAAGGTGAAGCACCTTAGCTAAATAATAAGCTGAATAAGGTATTCAGGAGAAAATTACTTTTTTGTAAACCTGCCCAGACGTAGTTTGACCAACAGTGTGAGACAGTGTGTGGGCTGCTACTGCTCATATTTTTGCATAAATACACTACCGGTCAAAAGTTTGGGGTCACTTAGAAATTTCCATTACAGACAGAATACCAGCTGAGATCAGTTGCATTGTTTTTTTTAATCAGGACAGCAGTTTTCAGATTACATTATGTGTTTACATAATTGCAAAAGGGTTCTCGACTGAAAGAAGTGGCTGATCTTTAATGCAATATCTACATAGCCCATTATCAGCAACCATTCATCCAATGTTCCAAAGGCACATTCTGTTTACTAATCTAATATAATTTTAAAAGGCTAACTGAGAAAACATTGGAGAACCCTTTTGCAATTATGTAAGCACATAATGTAATCTGAAAACTGCTGCCCTGGTTAAAAAAAAAAAACACACACAGCTGGTATTCTGTCTATAATGGAGTGGAATGGACATTTCTAAGTGTCCCCAAACTTTTGACCAGTAGTGTACATGTCAACAAATGTCTAAGTATTACCTTGTGGAAACGGAGTACTTCTCCTGCCGATGGATACAGGGCACCCCGACCACGCTTATGCTTTTAATGTCTTCCTTGTGGATGCCGAGGTTGGAGCCCCGGATGGTGATGGAGATTCCTCCCTGCAGGGGGCCGAAACGAGGGATGATCTGGATGGAGAGATACAGTGGTGGGGGAAGAAGAAGAAGGGATTTAAAAATGATTTAAACAGATTAGTTGTGCAATAAGAACGTACAAGAGATTTAGACTGTTTAAGTCCGCTGAATAGTTTAAGTGTTTAATATTTAAGGTCATGGTTGAAAATTATATCCACGCTGTATGAGCCATGTTTGCATGTGTGTGTGAGTGTATTAAAGCCTGAAACTGATGCTGGATAATTAAAGCATCTGATCACAATATATGGGAAGATGTTCTATGTAAACACATAACATGAACAAACATTTCTATGATAAAGAAAACATAATTGAAATTTAAATTATGTTTAATATTAATTAAAAATAAAAACACATGGAACAAAACATTATTAAAGTTGAAGTAGTAAATTAAATTCTAAAAAAACAGTACCAATCCATCCGGTAGTTGTCAAAACAAGTCACCAAAAACCCAAAAAGTAAACGTCATGGTGGCGCTAGAGCAAAAGTCAGGAGATCGCCAACGTCTGTAGGACTGATCCACTGAGGACGAAAATTTCATGGCAATCCATCCAATAGTAGTTGAGATATTTCAGTATGGACCAAAGGACCACATAACAGATAACTTACATAAAAATGCCATAAAGCATTTCGCAAACACAAATACTGATAGCGATCTATCTGTGATATCTTTATCGGCTGCTCTATCGGTCAGGCTGTAGTATGTACCAGTCATATAACCTCTATCACATTGACATCAACACAATTACTGATGGATTTTTTTCAATGACAATGAGGCACCAACAATTAAGTGAGCAAAGAAAGAATTGATCCAATCTAGATGTGCAGCAGATGAGCTCAACACGGCCTCAAAGAGAAGCAGACTCTCAATTCCTCCGTTGACAGAAAGTGGTGAGGCCAATAAAGTGCTCCAATCAATAATCCAATCACCAAAGTAGCTGCCTTTTCACTGCAAGGCACAAGCCTTTCATGCAGTTCAAAAGGTCAACATAAAGAGACGACAACATTGTAACTACTCACATCAGTGATCTGGGGATCTGGGCACTCGGTGTTGTAAGGATCCTTGGACCCTTGCTGGTCAGGATTGCACAGCTTCTCGTACACACACGCTCTCTGCTTGGCACACCACACACATCTGTACTTTGGGTCTGCGTTCTTACAGAGACTACAGTCCTCCCTCCCCATGGAGCAGTTGTACAGGGTGACTGTAGGGGAAGTAGTGAGGGGAGAATGCATTATACTTATTTTCTTATACTTGAAAAAGGTCTTGCTTTTTATGAATAAATGGTGAGATGTCTACGTTCGTGTCTTCTAATAACTTTTAATTTACATGACGAGGAAAATGTAAAACAGACCTCACGATCACTTCATATTTGTGAAAACATGTTTGGTCATTCATTTTCAATTGAAGATTAAAGGCAGCTTCCTCAGTCCCACACTGGGACTAGCAGTGAACACAGGGCATTAAAAATAAGGTCTCCACATTAAAGTGTAAGCGAGTATACCGTTCAGCGTGCTGTCCATCTTCTTGCCCGACTCCTTGTCCTTCACATAGAAGAGAACATTGGTCTCCGGTGACTTGTCGTAAGAAAACTAAGAAATTGGAAAAAAAAATGAATTATTAATACAGAATCCAGTGATTAATAGCACTTAAGCTCTTCTCGGCAAACAGTGTGGGCTGCCGCTCCCTCATGCCAGGGGAGGAAAAAAAAAAATTATACTCAGACTGGCAGATTTTCAGCTAAAGAAATCAATGTTGGGAAAGAACATAGCTGGGGGCTAGGCACTGTTTGAGCTTCCCAATCATAGAATTCATAATGTGGCGATAGAGCTAAAATAACTCCAGTGAGGAGAGTCTGTCCATTAGAGGGAGCTAGAGAATACCAAAGGGTGACTGCTAAAGGGTGAATTTGATTTATAAGCCTGAAACATAAAGTCAGTTCATAGATAGAAAGTTTGAATATAGACTTTCTTTTGGTACTAAAAAATCTGCAATCAAGTGTTACTCTACAATAGATTTTACTCAGCGCCAGGATTGTTCTATATTACACTTTGATAATCCAACAAATCAGCTAGAGTTCAAGGAACGGTGCTGAGTGGAGGGCAAACTGGCCAGAAGCCATCTGAACAATCTCAGGAAAGGAACAAAATCAGCAGTTCAGTGTGAATACAGAGCAACAGCCGAGGGTGGAGTGTAGATGAAACAGCCATACTCACATCGAAGCCGCTGAAGGTGTAGAATGGCCCGTCCTCAAAATTAACCTCCTCTTCCACATTTCTCATCAGCTCAGTGCCGATGGTGAAAACACGAGCCTGGGGAAACGGACAAATAAAGACGAGAAACGTGGTGGATTAATTTATGTAGATCCTATTTGCAAAACACTGTTCCCTCAATGCTGCTCTTTTTTCCCCTCACCACAGTACAGAGCAAGACATGTAAAAGACAATGTTGTACTGCAGACTCTTTCTAGCCCCTCTGTTCCCTCTGTACACAGAGCAGTTTGGATGGATGACTGTCTTCTTTCCCTGTTCTATGTGAGAACACTACATCCAGAAAGTCTTTAGCTTGTTTTTTTTTAATGGCTTATGGTTATAAATTTGGTTATTAATAGAAACCAGCCCATCCTACTGCCGCTTTTAGTTTTTGCTGTATAAATATTGTACATATCTGCATATAAAGTAAAACACAGGGACACATAGGTGTATGCATATATGTATTATCTGTGTATTCACACCCAGAAAGCCAATTACTTCATACAAAACACCTTCTGCCTCTCACTTTATTTCCTCATTGACGTTTGTGTGATAGGTCATTTATGTCTTTTGAATAACATGGTGCGTAAGTTGTGCTGATGATGGTCCTACGACTATTTACTTTTTTATCACATTTTGTTACCTTATGCACAGGTTGAAAATTTAAAATAGGTGTAAAAAAAGCTAGGTAGTTTTCCAGAAAATCTTTAAATACTGTGTCTATGCCACTTTACCTGGTAGAGGTCCAAATGGATTCCCTCAAAGCTGATACGAGTCTTGAAGCCCACTGGGATCAGCACAGGATCTGGATTCTCAAACCGAGGACAGTTCACTCCCTGAGAAGGCATCAAAACAAATCAGATACTCTCCTTTTTGATCATTTACATTTTAAGTATGCCAACCACTTAACGGACACCCTCATCTGCGGGGACAGATAAGTGTATCACTGAAACATCTGCTGACTTATAAATTGATATTCTCCACCCTACAGTATTTGTCACGGAAGATGGTGCCAGCTGATAGTTTTTTTTAAAATAATTTTCAGGGGGGAATTTGGATCGCTCAAGCGGCACGTGTTGTGATTAGATGTGTCTTTTGAAACTTCTGCTACACTTTTTCCAGCATTTATCAAACACATCTATCAGATATAAAACTCCTTGACATGCCACGGATGTGTGAACCTTTGAAAACACTCACCTGACGTTGCTTGATGATGTTGGCACCCACCGCGCTGTCGTCCATGTCGCTGCAGGTGTGGTCATGTGTGTTCCACTGGCAGCCCCACAAACTGGCCACACATGACATGCACCTGAACACACACACACACACACACACACACACACACACACACACACACACACACACACACACACACACACACACACACACACACACACACACACACACACACACACACACACACACACACACACACACACACACACACACACACACACAAAATCTTAAAACATGCAAGCTCATCAAAGAGTGTCCGGCCCAAAAAATCCATGTTTCTGACAACGAAATGGATCTCTGCAACTTCACATAAGCAAAGCTCGTTCATCACACATTCCTTGGCATGAAATAAATGAAGAAAAAAATAAGGGGGAAAAAATGGCGAGATCGACTTTCATTTTTTGATTAATGAAAAGGAAACTGAGGCAATTTCCTCGGCTTGGTAATAACAGGAGGAGAGAAAATGCAAGAGGTGCATTCAAAATTACCATGCATCACAATTTACAAACAGAGCCTTGATCTCTCATCTGTTCATGCACGGTGATACATTTACATCAAGGTTGTCAGTTGATGCTGTGTTCAGTGTCACTGTGTATTTTCAGTGAGTGACGGAGCAGAACTGATAGATTAAGAGTCAGACTCACGGTGTGTTTTCAGATTTCCTCACTGTGGCAGCACAGTTGTAGAACTTGAACTCCCGTGTGGCAAGCTCCACAGTCTCGTTGACGAAAATTCTGAGCGCCACGGCCACAAAGTCTAAGTAACACAGCACAGGGTGGGTTAAAATGCTCTGCCCTCGCTGTTGGTGGGATATGAGTTTTACACATCTATGAAAGGGGAATTATTTTAAATATTCAAGACTTCCACAGTTCATGATGGGACAAAACAACACAGGAAGGCTGACACATTCTGACACACAAGACATGATCTTTAAATAATTTGTGACAGAGCATAACCTCAAATACCGTTATACTCATTATGTATTAATGCATTAATTTAACAAGACTTAGAGTCTACAGCTCTGTAAAGCTGTACTTATGCACAGCAGTACTTTGAGCTAAATGCTAACATGTTCACAATGACAATGCTTACAGGCTGGTGTTTAACAGTTAATGTTCACCATTTCATTTTAGCATGTTAGCGTGAATGCGTTTGCTCATTAGTAAAAAAAACATAAAGTACAGCCGAAACTGATTGCACAATTAAGCCTGAGAGGGACATGTGTGTGCCAAACAGTATAAACTAAAATATTAAATCTCTTAAAACGATTTTGGAAATCTAAGACTCAACCTTGGTTATAATGGAGAACAACAGACATTTGCCCTGAAAGAGGATATAAGTTAATTTTAAAGGCCATACCTTGGTCCTCAGGTGTATGTGGTATAAGCGAAGGGTTGGGGAGATCGCAGGAGACCTGACCAGAGTCAGACATGATGCCCTCACTATTGAAAGACTTGATGGAGCAGCGCAGACGGTCAGCAAGCCCGATTGCAGGAAGGGAGGGGATGTTGATCTTCACCTGAACACAAAATAATAGGTAAAGGATTTTGGAGTGGCTAAGATTATTTTTTGGGGCATTTTTATTTGAGAGGAAAGTTGGAGACATGAAAGAGCAGAGAGAGGGGAAATGAGTTTGAATGCAGCAAAGGGCCACAGGTTGTAATCGAACCTTGGGCCTCTGCAGTAAGAACTGAGCCTTAGTACATGGGGCGCACAGAGAAAGGATTATTGGCTTAGTGATATTACTTCATATTAGGGGAGCAACTAACGATTATTTTCATAGTTGATTGTCAATTATTTTCTCGATTAATCGATTAGTTGTTTGATCTATAAAAATGTCAAAACATGGTGAAACATGTGGATCAGTGTTTCCCAAAGCCTAAGATGATGTCCTCAAATGTCTTGTTTTGTCCAAAACTCAAAGATATTCAGTTTACTGTCACAAAGGAGAGAAGAAACTAGAATATATTCACATTTAACAAGCTGGAATCAGATAAATCGTATTTCTTTTAATAAAAAAATGACTCAAACAATTAATAGATTATCAAAATAGTTGGCGATTAATTTAATAGTTGACAACTAAATCGATTCATAGTTGCACCTCTACTCTCTGCTCTGTGTATAATTCAAACATCTCTGTGTAGCTGTAAAGTTACCATACAGAAGCGGTTTCCGTTTAAAGCCTGGAGATTGGTTGATTGGTGTTGGTGGATATACAAAAGTGAGTCAGAAAGGGAGGGACAGGGAAGTAGCCAGAAATTAAAAAGTAGCAGGTTGAGAGAGAGAGTGCACAAGAGAGGCTCTCCATCTTCAGGCTGTGAGAACAGTCAACCAGGTCGGTTATAATAAGCCAGTTTGGAGTTTTCTGGATCGATCAATACAGAGGCAGGAAGACCTAGAGCCCAGGGTCTCAGATTCACAATGGATACAGTTTATTACTCAGAACATGCATGTAAAAGGGGTTGTGCTCCGCAGAGTGAGAGAGACAGAAAGAGAAGCAGAGAACAAAAGGAGCTAGTGAGTAGGGAAGCAACGCTGTACCTTTTGAGTCTTTTTACAGGAAAGGTTCGGGGGATAGAAGGAGACGATCTTGACACAAAGCTGCCTGGGGCTCCACAGCCAGCCATTCTTCTCTTCCGCCCGTCGGCACTCAGACCTCCTGGTACACCTTCAGACAAAGGATAAACCACTCCTATCAGCATCCCATCCCCAACCCCTCAACACGTTTACATAGCCTCAAAGAAACAAAGCCTATGGACTCTTACAGATTTTTAATGTGCTTTTGTAAATAATAACCTCATGCCCAAGTGACTTCAAGCATGGTCTGTGCAGATTTCCAAGATTATGTTTTATATAGATATAAAAAACACTCAATGCCCTCGTTTGTATTGGGTTTTTCAGTGTGAAATGTGAAATATGTCACTTTAAGCTCAGGAAGATATGATGGCCATATTTGACTACTTTTTTTTTTTACTAATCTAATGCTGAAATTCCCTGAGTAGTGTAGTAAATATTAATAATAGGCTGAATTTGTGCATTAAAAAAAAATTAGTGCAAATTTGAATGGTATTATAGAGGAAGATTAACAGCTCTACCACGCTCTATGAAAAACAGCAGAAAATCCCATTTGACAAGCTGGAATCATCAAATGATTTGTGATGAATGATTGAAAAGATGATCAAAATAGTTGAAGATTTTTTTCTGATCGACTAACCGATTCATCTTCAAATCATTGCAGCTTCAAATCTTAGTAAAATGTGTGCAGTGTTTCTGAATAAGAGTATCAACAACTTCCAAAAAACGCAACTCTTCTTTCCGCTTTTTTCTTCTGATCGTATCCCTGTAAAATACATGATACATACAGCCCCTTTTACCCATACCCTGATAAATATAGGCTGATGAGAGTAAATTGCACAGACTGCCTTCGCTGCATGAGACTGACAAACAGCTTTAATTCCTTACGGCTGCACGGACAACAGGAGATGGAATATAAACACAGAGGGGTACTAAAAGTGTCTGCAATAAAACACTGAACAAATACCCCGCTGTGTTTTACAGATGGAATTGCATGTGGGTGTTTGTGCTAGTCTGTCGCTGTGTGCATGCATTTATAAGTGTGCGAGTGTAAGTGTGTGTGTGTGTGAGATTCTTTTATTTATTTGCATTTTTTTATATTATTGTTTCAACGTACCCTTTGAGGGACATAAACAGAATTTGTTTAGTATCTGCATTTATACCGTAATGATCCTGTTTACTTGTATTATTATTTCTTGTATTTATTATTTATGTATTTACTCCTTGTTGTTGTTTATATGTATGTTTGTTCTTATGCTTTGTCATGCCAATAAAGCAACTTGAAATTGACAGACAGACAGACAGATAGACAGATAGACAGATAGATAGACAGATAGATAGATATTCACCTGCCCTCCAGGACACACCAGCCACAGTAAGGGTCCCTTAGTTCCACACATGATTGGCAGTCTTTCTTTTGGAGGCACGTCTGCACTGGCACCTTAGTGATCTGGAGCATTACAACATGAAATATGATCAAACAGTGCACCTTAGGGGAGAAACTGCACAAAATATGAGGCATTTAAAGTACGGCTAGAAATGCTCTTTGGTTTGTTGCAGGTGTGGAGAGTGGGAGTAAAACATGTCCTGTCACAGCACACGGTCTCTCATGTCTGCTCCCCATGTTCAATTACTAAAACAATTCCCTCTGTCTACATACTAAATGTGTATTGTTCCCAGTGGTGGACAGACTTTGCCACGTTCATTTACTGTACATATGCTTGAGTGCTTAAAAATGATCATATTGGCCAGGTGTTCAGAGGAGGTAGGCAGGATTTGAACATTTCTCCAATATAATCTAGTCTTGTTCCAGACCTCTGAATCACATCTCTGAGTTGTTCAGTAATGCAAATAGACTGAATGAAGGGAAATTAAACTGCAATTTAGTCTTAATATCAGGTTACATATGGTACACTTATCTGTTACACTTTACTTGAAGGTATCTACATAAGAGTGAAATGACATTGTCATGAACGTGTCATAAATTTTTACTTATAAACAAGTCATACGTTTATGACATTAAGTGTCATTCAGTTTTTGTCATGACAAGTTAGGTTTAGGGTTAGAGTTAGGGTTCATGTGTTCATGACAGTGTCATGTCACTCTTATGTAGATACCTTCAAGTAAAGTGTTACCCAATTATCTTATAAAATATGATACAGTGTTATAGATTAAAGTACCCAACCGTATATTAAGTGTAGTTATTAAAACATATTCAACATCAATAAACTTCAGACAAGTACTTTTGTATTTCAATTTTGTAACTATTGACTTCCCATTTCCTCTCTCAGTTTCTTTGTAACCACTGTTATCACACCAGATCTGTTGATCTTCTATATATTCAGTTCTACAGAAGTTTTCGATTAGGTACAGAGGTCCACTTATATGGAACAGCTATCTTGCTTCACTTCGCAGTCACTCCTCATTTCTGATTTTAAAGATCCTAAACAACTTCTCTTGACAAAGTACAGCCCTATGATACCGTGTATGAAAGCAGTACAAATATATGTTATTGAAATCCTTGTTTTTATTTCTTTTTTATTCCTTGGTTTATTCATCACTAGTATTTTTGTTGTTTGGAAATTGTATTATTTTCTTTCTTTTAGATATTATAAAATATGTATGTCCATTTGTAAATTGGAGACCAACATACAGTACTTTATTCATCTGTCTTTAATTTCAATGTTTGGTTTTTTACAAGCCCTCAGAGTTTTTTTAGGCAAACCTGTGCATTTTCTTAAATGCACAAATAAAGAACTAAAGTTTGTAGACTTCACGTCAACCACCTACAACATAAAACTGCTGCTTACATGTTAATGCATCTGCAATAATAGTTCAATAATGTAACATACTTAACAATATCAAATTCTGAATAGGACAATTCTGTATGAGTACTCTTACTTTTGATTCCTAAGGACATTTGCTGATACTTTTACGTGTAATGACTATTTCTACATTTTGGTACTACTACCACCACAACTACTACTACCGCACGAAAGTTGCCGATAGCACCAATTTCTAAACACAGCCATACTGAGAAATACAGAGAGAGTTGTGTGGAGCTGATAGTCTTAATTAGCTTTGTATCAACTCATTTGGCAATGGCTTGAATATAACGAAAGTTATTATAAAAAAGTTACGCACTAAAGCTTTAAGTCTACTTTCTTCAGTTTTAGTTTAACGTTATTTATTATCAAATGCACGGAAATTACATAAGCAGTCAATGTCAATAAAAATGGGTCTCAGGCTCCCTCCAACAATGTTCATTAAGATATGTATAAAAAAGAAAATCACACAAGTAAAAAAACAAAATGAGAATCTAAGACATAAAATAGTGCAAGGAAACGTATAGGGATTCAATTTAACAAATAAAATATAAAAAAATAAAGTAATATACATTTGTGGTCAACAGTTATAGCAAATTAATACGCGGTATGTAAATGGGAATGTAGTAGGTGTATATGCATACAGTAATGAGGAGTATAAATATACAAATGTAAAGTACTACTACTTGCTACTTGACTGCAGGAATTGTGTTTTCGGCTCTGAATTCTGCCAAAACGCAGGTAATCTACACTCAGTACTGTGCCTAAACACCTTGTGTAGACATGTGTTATATGTGATTTGTGTAACAAAAGGGCCCTGACATACACACCTTTTTCTCTGTGGTAATGTAAACGTGGTTTTGACTGAGGTCAAAGAAAAGGTTCTTGTTGACCTTCTCTCCCATGGTGTCGCCAGGAGTCGTACTGTACATGTCTGGCTCCGTGGCCAGGTGTACCTGGAGAGAAAACAAAAGATAACACTGTCAGACATAAAGAGCCTTATTTTAACAATCTAAGCGCACAGTGTGAAGCGCATGGCGCAGGTGCGTTTAGGGCGAGTCCAAATCCACTTTTGCTAGTTTGACGGCGGAAAAAAGGGTCTGTGCGCCAGGCGCATGTTTCAAAAGGGTTGTACTTAGTGTCTTCATTAATTCATAGGTGTGTTTTGGGTGTAACATGTAATAAACCAATCAGTGTCATCTCCCATTCCCTTTAAAAGCCAGGTGCGTTTGTACCTTGGCGCATTGCTATTATGATGGCGGATTTGCACCGTAATATTTTTATATGTAATCTTTTGCATGTTTGTGTGCTGCTGCGCTTCCCTGTGTGTGTGTAACAAGCATAGTGTGTGCACGCTGTGCATAAGCCTAGGCACATTTTACTAATTCGCTGTTGACCTTAGACCAGGTTTTTGTTGGTCAATGGCGTGATCACTTCCCGCTGCCTCAAGATAGCAATACGCCAAGAATTCACCTGATTACACCTCCCTGTAAGACCAGCACGCCCATGGGTGCAAAGATGGGCGCAGGTGCATTTGCTATGTAAACGACGTGGCCGCTGGACGGGAAATTGACAACTGCGTTGGTCTTAAACTAGCAAAGGCACTTGCGTCGGGCTTTGCGCTGCGCCGGGTGCAAGATAGGGCCCAAAGTCTTTAATTCCCACATTCTGCTTCCCTCAGGTAAAACAAAAAAAAACTAAAAAAAGTCGAGCAGACAAGAGAAATCAGATCAGAAGACAACTCCACCTTGAAGACCTCCCCCTGGGTGTTCCCCAAGAAGGCGATGGTGTGATCATTCTCCACAGCGACAGCCACGGCGGTCAGAAGGCCAGGTTTGGTCCACACCGCATTTGCCTTTAGGGCAAATTTCGGCTTGCTGGCTAGAGGGGAAGGCAGAAAGTCTGCGCCACACTTGTAGTTTGCCAATGTATGCTTCTGCAAAAGAAAAGGAAGAACAAAAAGGATGATGACACATTGTGACCTTTTAATCCAAAGAATTTGAGAGGGAATCAAACCCCTTAGCGGTTTGATAGGTGCTCTACTAACTAAGCTATATGGCACAAGGCAGCAAATACGTTCAACCAGTTTTTCCACCAGTGTTCATTGAAGGCCAGCAGAAAATGACTCATTTATGTTCTGTGTTGAACTACAGGATATATTTAATTGATGGGATATTCACACATAATGAACAGTGGCCTGCTTTATTTATGGTTGAATGAAAATATTATTGATATTACAGCCATTTCTGATAGAGTGACACCTATTTGTGTTTTTGAGACATGAATCTGTTCTGGTCAAATTGAAACTGTTTGAATTCAAACAGCAGAATGCCTCTCTTCATTATGGGACAGTATTAAGTGTTACAAAGTCATATTTATTTTTTATTTTTCATTTATTTATTTTTTACTTTATCTACAGTAGATTTGTGAAAAATCATAAAAGGTTTGAAAGGTATGAAAGATGATGGTGATTTTTATCCACCACAGCTACAGTATATGGTTTTAATCTGGATGAGTTGAGGGAATTGGATAAAGAGACACAGAAGGAGGGAAGGTGTGTGAGACAGAATGAGAGCTTTAAACAGAACAATGACAAATGGGTCAGGGTATAACTAAGTAAACACTAAACATTAAAGTAAACAGTGACACATCCATGCATTATTGATGACTGCAAAGGGAATTCTTCAAAACATATCCCACTCACATCTGTTTAAACTTTAATCAGCTGACACAAAAGAAGTACTTGCCGCAATTTTGGATGTACAGAATTCATCAGTTTTAGATGAGTAAGGGATGTCCACAGCAGGGACCCCTGACATTTTCCCCGAGTCACTGTAGCAGGCGCTGATGATGTCCACCAGTCGCTCATTGATGGAGTTGAGTGGGTACATGCAGAGAGCGGAGTCGCTGGGGTCGTCATCTGGACTTGCCACCATGAACAGCACTTTGTTCCAGTAGTCAACCTTCCCATACCCACCTAATTCAGTCATGGCCCGTGCAAGCTCTTTTCCTGGAGAGGCCACATATGCAGCTTGGACTTTGTTGTATCGGTTATTTTGGCCGCAGTTTAACTGGAGCTCTGTGTGGGAGTAGTAATGGTGGTCGTCTTCGCAAAGACGAGACACAAAGGTCAGGTTTTTATTATCTGTACCATCGAGTGTCCTTGAAAAGAGGAAATAAACAAAACCATTATCTTTGAAGGCAAGGCGGAAGTCATGCAGGTACTTGGGAACAAATGGCGTCGTCTGAACTGTAGATGCCTCAATGATGCTCTCAAACACGACCCAATCACGGAAGTCCTGAAGGATTCGTGTGCTGATGAGTTTTGTACTGTCGAGGCTTCCGTAGCCCTTCCCAACAAGAAACACACTGAAGGCGTTTCCATCTTTTGAGTAGTTGGACATAACGCCCACCACGTTCACGTTATCCTCTATGCTAGCCACGTAAGTCCTCTCTCCTTTACTGTCACTGTAATACAGCTGCTGTTCCACATTGGTCAGGTTTAGGAGGGAGCAAATGCCTCGATAGCGGCTACCGCAGACTATGAGTGAACCATTGGATGGATGGACCAGCAGAAGCTTGTTGAGGTTGGGCATGGGCTTTGTGTCCTGGCAGGCAGAAGAAGGAGGCGTACAGGTCCGGGCGTCCTCTCTGGGGCCCGTCTCGGCACGAGCCTGCAGGCGGAGCGACGGCCCAAGCTGGAAAATGGTGTTGACCGCCCCCAGGTAGATTCGACCAGTCTGGGGGTCCTGGACCACATTGTTGATGGCAGTCTCTGTGGTGAACTCCAGGATGGGGACGTTGCTGCTCTCTTCCTGGGCTTGTGAGACTGACTGGCAGAAGAGAAAGAGGAGGAGGGAGACCCAGCTTGCCATCTCTGGAGAGAACAGAAAGGTAGAGGTGTTTTCATTATTAATGTAGTTTAATGCACACATACACTACCGGTCAAAAGTTTGGGGTCACTTATAAATTTCCATTCCACTCCATTCCAGAAAGAATACCAGCTGAGATCAGTTGCATTGTTTTTTTAATCAGGACAGCAGTTTTCAGATGACATTATGTGTTTACATAACTGCAAAAGGGTTCTCGACTGTTATAGACAGAAGTGGCTGAAGAAATGCTTGAAATCCATGCATTTTGGTCTAAACAAATTAAAAGTGGTACAGCTCCCATATACTTTGACACTCTGGGGTGTGCCTGGTATCATTGGAAAGGTGATTGATGTGGGTGTGTTTGTGTATTTGAGAAGTGTTGTATTTTGTAGTTATCTGGCTTTTTTCTTTGCACTTTTCAAATGGAAATAAAAAATATTTCATATAAAAAATAAAACAAAATCATATCAAATCCATTTTTGAGTCTTTTGGCTTCATTTTTTCTGTAGTAAGTTGAGACATGTGGCTAATGCCTGTGTTGTCTGCCACCTGTCAGATGTGTTTACAGCAGTGTATTCTAATCATTTTACAGATGTATGACTTGGACGGAAATAAAAAACCTCCATTCTAGCCTCTGTGTCAGTAACAAAACACATGTAACAAAAACTTGAGTGTTACCTTTCCAATGATATCAGGCACATCCCTGAGTGTTAAAGTATATGGGAGCTGTACCACTTTTAATTTGGGTATGACGTTTAAACCAAAAAGCATGGAATTTCAAGCATTTCTTCAGCCACTTCTGTCTAACCCTTTTGCAGTTATGTAAGCACATAATGTAATCTGAAAACTGCTGCCCTGATTAAAAAAACAATGCAACTGATCTCAGCTGGTATTCTGTCTGGAATGGACATTTCTTAGTGACCCCAAACTTTTGACCGGTAGCGTAAATTAACACAAGACTGCAGTGTAGAGTAGGTTTGTGGTTAACATATAACACTAAACACACTCACAATCTAATGTCATGCGAACCAGTCAGATGGCCTAATCACGAGAGTTTAAAGGAATAGTTTGACATTTTGGGAAATACGCTTCTTAGCTTTCTTGCAGAGAGTAAGGAGAAATTTACCTAGCCCCTTTTCACTTAGATTTTTGTACAGATGAAAAAAAACAACATATGACATGATATTTACATATATGATATGTTAATTAGTAAGCTTTAGAGCCGGATGTTTCCCACTGTTTCCAGTCTTTCTACTATGCTAATCTAACCATCTCTCCAGCTTCATATTTACCATAGCTATAAAGATATGGGAGTGATCTTCTCATCTGTCAATAAGAAGTAAAGTATATTTTCTAAAATAAAAATAATTCTTTTGAAAGGGTTGGTTTGCTAAATGTACAGCAATTTGTTTTCTCAATGACCCTTTAGCATATCTATCTATGTAGATAATTGGATTTTATTTGGCAGTGGTTTAAGATATCTGTCTCTTAAATTTAGGAAGCCGCCCCAAACCAATGGTGTTGCATGACATTTTTTTTGTCTGAATAATCCACAGACTCCACTGTGAACTGTTAACTTTGGGACTATTTCTTTGGTAAAAAAAGTAGTTCCTACGAAAACTGTTCACACCAAGGTGTATTAGTAATTGTTAATGGTTATGTGTTGCTGATTTTAAATTTTTAAGCACCACAAATAAAATTCTCATTTGTGACGCAGAAATCTCAGCAACAGATATCTTTAAACTTGGCCAAATAAAACCCAAACTATACATATAATTTAGGTATACTGACCCTTCCAGAGTCGTACATATGAAGCAAACTATGCCTTAAGCTAAAATTGTGTATGCAGCTATTTGTGTGTGACTCAACTTCCTTCTCCACTTCTATAAAAGGGCATGTTATTTTGGATTTAATTGACCTAATATCAGAAATGATCATGGTGAAAAAATAAAACTGCTCTGTGTGGGGGTAAAGAAAGATTAAAGCCGAGAGCTAGATCTCAAACCATAACACAATAAAAGCCTATTTAAAAAGCTTGGATCCATTCCAACTTCATTTGCACTTTGCTTTTTTTTCCAACACCTCCAAGCACTGTGTGCTCAGGAAGTACACTGGTGTCTCGGTAAACATGATCACACAATATCTCTGTAAAAAACAGACAGCATCATGTACTGGCTATCAGCAGGTGCTTGTGGAGTCCTCGCTCACTGCTGTTTGCCCAGGCTGTGGTAAATACGGAACTGCAGGTGGCTTTGAAGCAGCTATTGCCCACACAGCAAATGTGGGTTTATGTTTGCATGACGTTTCCAGCTCAAATAGTATCCTCCGTCTTATTCCACCTTGCCAGTCAAGTCCACAGGCACATTTGTCAAACTGAAAACCCCTGATGAAACTTCCAGGAGGTCGCATTCTAAAGCTGTGTTTTATTATGATAACCTGCCTTCCCTCACTAGACTAAGTGGGGAGACCACTGATTAGACATTTACTCAGGAGGGAAACTTGTTAATTTCACTGGAAACTCCATTAGCATTTAAGTGCTGACTACTCAGTTTGATGATTTTATTTTTCTGCCACAGTCCTTCTCCTCCCTGCCCAGTCCCACAACCAATTTCACTATGTAAATGTATTGTGCCCTTTTCAATGCATAGTCTTAAATATGTCAATTAAATTTGATATAGTGCAATAAAACCTCCGCTTATTCAGGACAGAAATGTTTGCGGGCAGTTTTTACAGCTTTAATTATGAGGGAAGGATAGTCAGCGTCTTGTCAAGATTTAACTAAGCGGAGCAGACAAAAGAAAAATGTAATTTGAGTTAACATGCACACTACAGGGGTGGACAAAATAAAAGGAACATCATGTAAACAATTTCAGCTCTAGAGAAACAAAATTTCAATTACAAAAGACACATCCACTGACCAAGTTAAATGACAATTACAATATGTGTCAGGCGCCACAGTAACTCACTGTTGTGTTTGAGTTTTCAAGGAAGTGTTACAAAAACTGCATCAACTGCAAAACGTTCTTGCAGCCTCACAATGTTGACAACATAAACAAACACAATGAAACTGCACTGACAAGAGTGGTGGAAAACTGCAAAACGTTCACAGAAAAAAACGATCACAGACTTAAATGAACACCTCTGTGAGGCAATCTCGGAGGCATGAACAGGAATCACAGAAAAATCAATTTAGGCCACAATAAAGTGAACGCTTGAATGCACTGCTTGTGATAACTGACATGTGTCATTTCTGTGCTCATTATTTGACACTTCAAATGTGCACTGAGGGTGTGAATGTTGAGGTGTCAGTAACACTGACCCCACATCTTATTTATTGCCTTCCACCACCTTCCTCAATTAAACCTTTTTTTATTATTTTATCTTTTACATGTCCTTTTTTTCTCCGTTTTAACATTTGTTACTGATTTCTGTCTCTGAAAGGTGCTACAGTTTATACATGCAGATGTTTATCATAATAACTTCTCAGTTTGTAGTCATTTTATTATACATTTCTAAGTTAATTGACCTTAGTATACTCCATTAGCTGGACTGTGTTTTCTCACCACAAGCTACTATTTGGTGGTTAACCAGTTTTGACTACGTTCAGGTTCAGGTTCAGGTCTGACATGTCACATGACCTTTAATGTGCTTTTTTCTTGGTGTTTGTGGAAACACCTGGCAGGAAAATCTAGTGTTTTGCATTATCAGCAGCTCCTGTACATACCAATTAAACCTAGTGTACGTCTATGCATCTAAAAAAAATGTTTGAAATTAAACAACAGCTGTTTGCAAGTTTTCTTTCTGTTTTTGTGCACAACACAGAATACCATACTGTCTAAATATTGGATGGGATTGTAAATATGGACAGTAATTGAAGCATGACTGCCTCTCTGAATGTACCTCCATTGTGTGCGATCCGCCAAAAAAAATGTAATATCCATATGTCCATAAATTTGCTTGGCCACGATACAGACCGCACAGAGAGACTCCACAAAAGGTAGATTATGTCAATTGTTTCAGTAACAGAAAATGACTTGATTCCTTTGACTTCCAATCAAACACGCTGTTACAAAGCAACTTTCTCAGTCTGTAATGTACAATGAAAGGGCAATGTCTGCGGGCGTTCATTTAGGTTTCAGAAAGTTCTAGTTCCACTTACATCCATGACTTCAAAGAGTCCTTTTCCTACTCATGCAAATCCTATAGCCAGCCCTCGATCTGAAAAAAAAAGTGTCACACCAATTTTCCTCAGATGCTGCATTGTGGGTCAGTAGAAAAAGAAATTCTTAACATATATCAAAGGAGCCTGTTCTCTCCTAGGATGTCTCCTTCTGTTGCTCTATCACTTTTCATCCTTTTTTTCATAGGCTTAATCCTGAACGCTGGAATTAAAGAGGCTTCAAAGAGCTGAGGAGAAGCAGATGTCTGGTGGGGGTGACACAGGTGGAATGAGGCCTATTCCTCCACAGACCAGCATACCTCTCGTTTCTCAACATGTCTAAGCTGTTGTGAGAGAACATAGCAAGTGGGCATACCATACAACACGTGGCTATTCTGAATAAATAACAAGCTGCTAAATTTAGAGGCTGCGTCAGCCTGCAGCTAATGAAGCCTCCAATGGCTTGTGATAAATAATGATGAAACACGTCACGTGTTAATGAAGCTGGCACATCCGAAAAAATGTGATCCTGTGAAAGACACAATGGGTGAATTAATTTTTTTTATTTTTTTTTTTTTAAAGAAATCTCAAAATATTTTTCTGCATACTTAGCGTTACAAGAAAAGGACAATTTTTACACAGAATCATTAACTGAACTGACTATACTGAATCCTCATCGTCACTGAGCGAATCAGTACTTTTAGAAGTGGAGCTCCCCTCACTGGTGACTATACGCATCGTTGTTGAATGTTTATTACTTCCTCATTTCAAGCTTTTTAAAAAGCCAAATAAGCGATAATGCTGTGATAACTCTGTAGCAAATAGGTGGGTCTGGATTTGATCAATTATTTATTAATTTCATTCAGCTTTGTAGTTTTTATAATATATCTTAATGTCAGATACTGAAGTGTGTTTTACAGTAACCTCAGCCCAGCTGGCATGCGCATATGTGGTGTCATGAAATCGCCGTAACTGTTTATACTCGCGTGTGATGGTCGCGACACTAGTTGCAGTCTTCTCCTGAACAGAGGTGGCGCTAATGAGCAAAGGCTACCGACGTTGCTCTTTCTACGGACTAGAAGAAGAAGAAAAAGGTAAACGGCAGAACTGGCAGCAGTATTGCCGTCAATGCTTCGAATTGATTTGATGACCTACTTCGTCGGATCAAGCCTTTCATTCACCATAAAAGAACTCATCTTAACCCAGTACACAACTGACACAACAGAAGAGTCTGAAATATATTTGTGAAAAAAGGACTTTATCATCTTTTGCTGACAAAGTCTAATATGTTGTATTTTTATAGATATATTAGAATGTTATCAATAAACCAAACAAGAAAAACTTAGGCTATAAACAGTGCTTGTATTAGCCTAGTTTTGTATGCTACTGAACCAAACAGCAACACACTGAAGAACTTTATGTACAGTGATGCTAAGTGAATGAACTTGATCGACACAATTTGATTCAGCAAAGTGATTTGTAATTTCCACCTCTATTTTTTTTCTATTATTTGAGTTGAAATAAACATTAAGAGAAAAACTGCTGAGGTACTGCATGCACAGGCTTGAAAATAGCACATGAAGGTGTGTCTCTTTGTTGGTGGTCATTACACAGATGCACACACTCCTTTTTTATGGCAACTACAGTACCACCTCTTTCACCCTCCCTCAACGAGTTAGGGCATGTCGGGACAGGAAAAGAAGCTCTCAGCAGAGGAAAATGAAAGATAATTGAAAAATGGCAGGTGTGCACACAAACACACACAGATTAATAGGCTTAGAGATACATGTGCACGCACCGATATGTGCACCGGCGCAGTGTGAAGTGCTGACAAGGTAATCCCACTCCAACCACACAGAGACACTCTTCTCTTCAAACAGACACACTGCGTTTCTTTGACACAGGGGCAGTAAAGCCCAGCATGGCAGTCTGCATGCCTCTGGACCAATCCTCCCGCCACACAACACCCACATCCCCCCTTTCTAGGACAACACCCACCAGGAAGAAGTCTACGAGCGTGCCTGTGCAAGGAAGCAAGAGATCAGGAAGGAGAACGGAGAAAACAAGAGTGTGGGCACGAGTGTGGGTGGGGGTGTGTGTGTGTGTGTGTGTGTGTGTGTGTGTGTGTGTGTGTGTGTGTGTGTGTGTGTGTGTGTGTGTGTGTGTGTGTGTGTGTGTGTGTGTGTGTAATGATTAGAGCACACACACACAAACACTTGTGCAACTGCTGACCTGGCAAGTTTCGAACCAGCATGAGTGCTCCTCTCACTCATTAAAACAGATAAGGAAAGGAACCTGATATAATAAATAAAAAAAACAGACATCCTACCCTAAAAACATAATGGGATATCACCCCATACTGCGATCATTCATATTCAGCACTTTCTTTATCGGAGAGCTGGCTTTGACAGATGCCAGGGTCTGACATTGATGTGGGGGGTGTCTTCACATTGAAGCCGCATTCAGTGTTATACTCTGATAAAAGTGATCTGCTATTAAATTACTGTCCCCAGAAGTGGGTAGAGGAGGAGGGGGGGAGGGGGGGGGGGGGGGGGGTAATGGTCTAAAGTGAATTGTGCCATGTCTTTCGTGTGCTGAAGAGGCCTGCTAAAGTGTGTACAAGGCAAACATGACAATGTGGGTTAAGAGCCATACAAGGAGGCGGAAATGAGGGGTGGATCCTCGTCCTTTATTTTCCCGCCACCGTCCAGGGAAGGAAAGGCAGAAACAAGCAGCATTGTTAAAGATGAAACATGAAGTGGGAGAGTGTAGAGAACTCTCTTTCTCTGCATATCGCCCATCTCACTTTTTTGACATGCAAACGCTCTTGTTCCCTCCTTACAGTGAAATTGTTTCACAAGTTGCAATGGGAGGCTGTTGCGACGACAGCAAATTCCAATTACCATATGAACAATTACCCTGCCGTCAGGGTTGGCAGTTCATTTATTTCAATTTGACTGACTGGGAGAATCACGCTCACCAAAGCAGCCAGCCCAGCCATTGTATTCAGGGCACCAGGCGGGGGATTGATGGGCCAGGTCCATTTCAGTGGGATCCAGCTGCTCTGGCCTAAATATGCTAAGACCTTTAAAGTTGGCCCGTGAACCAAGGACTGTGTAAATCACACTTTATACTCCTAATAGACCGTGTGTGTGTGTGTGTGTGTGTGTGTGTGTGTGTGTCCCAATTCTCACGCCTCTGTGCTTGTGTTTCTCTTGTGTGTCTACATGCGTCTGCCCTCTTGTGTAGGTTTGTCTGTTTTGATATATGACCACGAGTCACGGGTGCGAGCGTAACCCGCACACACCCACAGCATCCTTTAAGGCACAGCAATTTTCCTCATTGGGACTGATATGCTGTTTGTGTGTCTGTTTACCGCTCCGTCACCATTTTCAAGGCTCCTGCTATCTCCCCTCTGCCAGCTGGACACTTGAGCAGCGAGTACACAAAATCACAGGCGCACACACACACACAAAAACTACAGATTTAAATGTGCATGTGTGATTCACTACAGGCACACTCACTACTGCACTTTTCATACCTTTCTCGGCAGCCAACCTCAATGTCTCTTGTAATCTCTCAAGCTCTGTTTGTCTCTCAAACAAACACACAAACACAACTTCTCTCTGTCTGGGCAGCAGCAACTTGGGCTAATCTCCCAATGCTAACTGGCCTCCCCCACCCCCAGCTGGATGTTGCAGCTCTCCAGCGGACAGAGTGGCTGTTTGCTGTGTGGACACAGCTGGCGGATGTGGAGAACCTGATTAAATGGCCTGGCCTGGCGGAGAAGAGCTACTTTCAGGAGCCAATGGCTTCTCCAACATCGCTGCCACATCCAGACGGTTGCTAATACACACAAACAGGTGTAGGGGCATGCATGCATACACAATCAACTCGACTTACTCACAGATATGCATCTGAGAGCCAACACTGTTGCGTCATATGAAAAATGCTGCCCACATCCACAAGTAGGGCTGCAACTAAAGAATGTTTGAATTATCAATTCATCTTCTGAATTCTTTAATACATCGATTAATAGTTTGGTCTTTAAAATGTCAGAAAACTGCTCAAAATCTAAATCTCTAAAGCTCAAAATGAGGTCTGACAATTTCTTGTTTTGTCTGAACAGTCACACCATTTTTTGCTTGATAAATGACTGAAATGTTTAATTGATTAATTTTAAAATGCCCCTCAAGTAATCGCTTAGTTGAATAATTGTTTCAGAAAGTCATTTTCTTTGCGACACATTGCTTGATAGCTGCAGGGAATTTCATTTTTCTCTCTCACTACTGTCAGAAGATCAGACTCTCTTTAAAGAACAGGTGATTTAATGTCTTGCTCAAGGGCACTTCAGCAGGTTTGATGCTTGCTCACACACACCAAGACTTAAATCCCTGCTTTCTCTGGTTGGAGGGCAGCTTCTCTAATCTGTACAGCACCCTGAGGCGATCCTCTGCTCCCAACACACACACTCACCCTCCACATACATACAGCACGCATTTAGGTTGCAGCACACATGCAGTCACAATTAAGAAGTAAGGCAGGCAGACTGACTGCTGGGAAGGAATCCATTACACACCTTATTGGTCATAATGATTTCACTTCACCAGCATAAATGCCAATGAGCCATGAAGGTATCTTGTAATGTGGTTTAGTCTCAGTGCCCAGCTTTAGTTTGGTTTCAAGGGGAATACTGATCGTATAGTGACTGATTGCTCGCCTGCCATTTTATAGGAATTCTGATGAAAAAGATGTCACCAATGTGTGTTTATAGCTTCAGTATTAAAGGAATAGTTTTGGAAAACATGCCTTTTTGCTTTATTTCCAAGAGTAAGATGAGAAGACAAGAAGAAGATATCAATCTCATGTCTGTGTTAAGTGCAGAGATGGAGGTGGGACATGTTTAGCAGCGCTCAAAATAAACGCTGGAAGCAGGGAGAAGCATCAAGCCTGGTTCTGTCCAATGTGAAAAGATTTACAGCTTCCAACACCTCCAAAGCTCAGCAATCAACACTTTGTATCTCGATAGTTTAATCAGTGCACAAACATAAGTGAAAACACCGACAATTTGCTTATCCGGTTTACAATTTGCATCTCCATCTGTCATGTACTTCTATGCAGCATCTTTGGCTTTAGCGTGGGCTGCCAGACACAGTTGGTGTGGTCGCTGTGCCTGCTACCAAACCTGGTAACCTCACTGTGATGAGGAAAAGAAGTCAGTATGCAAGCCTTACTTTTTCCATAAACACTACGTTTGCACATGTGATGTAAGCATAATTAAGCACCTTCCCTTAAGGGACCTCACTCAGGACGTTTACATGCACTTAAGAAACCAGAGGAATCAGGTTATACCCTAGTATTTATTTTTTATTACCTACCTGTTTACATGGCATTAAAGAAATCATCTTACTGGAGAAAGCCCAACGTTAACTGGTTACTGATGTACATACTGTTACAACAAGCTGCGCCCAGTCACTGCACCCATCTGTTGTTCACCAAGAAATAGTTCCAGCAAGTAACTCCCCGAAACCACAAATTGGTTTCTTATACAAACATGTTTGTGTATGCATTAAACAAACAAGTTACATGTTAATAAGTTAGCTTTACAGATGTTGGTATGTGTATTTTGAATGCAAAGATATGTGCTCAATATTGATCTCCTCATCTAACTCTTGGAAAGAAAGCAAATAGGTGCATTCCCACAAAATGTTGCGCTATACCTTTAAACACAGGTAGGAAAGTGTAGGACTAGTGCACAAGCTGTGAGAGATGAAATCTCTCTGGTTCTGTCTAGATGTGTGAGAGCTGAATAAGCGAGAGAGATAGCCTCAGGAAAGAAGGCAGGCGGCATGAGAGATGATCGAGAGACTGAAAGACAGGACCAGCGGGAGGACAATCACACACACATTACTGACTTGAGTCTCAATAGTTCCTTTGTGCTAGTTGGCAGGTGCCTGTCACTTGTCAAAATGAGTCAGAGTGGATGGTGACTGAGCATTGTAATAGTGGTAGCATAAGCGTTGGTTGAGGCCCAAAAAGATTCCAGTATTTGGTAATGACTAACAGCTATCAGGTAATAGCACAAAGATTAGCTAGCTCTCCCCGGCATATGGAGAAAAGGTCACATTTGGAGCTTATAAAGGTAATGGCTAAATTAGCTGCAAAAAAATACCTCATAAAATGAAATAGCTTCCAGCAAGAAGGAGTACTTTCCACTGGCCGTGCAGAAGGAAATAGACTGGGCTACTTTTTAATTAGTCGGACGACGAGAACTAATCACAGGAAGGTTAGAGTCTGATAAAATGTGTGTATGCCTCGACACAAAACCTCAAGTCATAACACAAGAGCACCCTCTAACTTCCTCTTTCGCTCACAAATATTAATGAAAAACCACATTTCCTTGGACTACCTCCAATCCAACTCCTTGGTGTCTCACACTTCCACCAAATGTTCTTGATGCTATTGAAACCACTCCATAACACTCATCCCTCTATCCACTGACCCTCACAATCATCCATCTCTTCATCCATCATCTATCAGTGTTTCTGCAGCCAAAGGAGAGAGAGCTGCTAAGCAGGGCCTGACTAATGGCTAAACAAACACCATTATCAGGCCTCAGTGGCCGAACGCTGAGCTACAGGAGCCCCAGAGCAGCTGAGGCTCTTTAATTCTTAATCCCCTCTGCCCTGCTCTGCTAGTGGATGCTCTAAACTAAACTAGGATGGGTGGCATTGAAGGTCAACTAATGAGGGAATAAGCACAAAAACAGAGAGGAGATTTGAAGTAAAGATGATCGTTATGCATACATTGCACACACATGCACAATCACTTACTGCAAAAGCTGCGTGGAGAATAGACTGTATTAAGAGGGGCTAGACAGAAATGTTGCCCACTCATCTTGGTCAATTCCCTCTCTAAAAAAAGGCTCAGGGAGAAGTTAATGAGCCTGTTACAGCCCCACAGTTCCCCTGATAAGGCCGCTGATTACACCACATGTTCGGGCAAGAGGATTGTGCATGTGTGTGTTTGCATGCACATTTGTATCTGTGTCACCTGACCCAAAGCGGTCATCTGCTAATCGTATGTTCACAAGTCAGGAATGCATATTTTCTGATAAACACACTTTCACACACCAATCACTACTCTCGAGGCGCAATCTATCCCTCTCACACTCGCTCGCCTACATACACCAGCTAAGTCACACCCATAATCACATTTCACTCTCTCACACACACACACACACACACACACACACACACACACACACACACACACACACACACACACACACACACACACACAAAATCAAGTGTGACTGAGTGAGCAAGCCACTCAATGAGAGTGGGTGATTAGGCCCTCAGAGAGGAGGCCTGACCTTTCCCTTCATATCAAGTCCTTCTTGCGCATGTGTGTTTTTATGAGTCAGTGGCTGTAAGCTCTCGGGCCCGCACCACTTCACATCGAATGTCACTGACTTAAATGAGATGGCCAAACAGACAGTATGCTGGAAAAGGGAAGCCAAAAATAGAAATAACTTAAAAAAGAAAGGAGAGAGAAAGACAAGAGAAAGAAAAAGAGTGCTGTCACAGATCAATCTTCTGTCTTGGTTGTCTCCCTCTTTGCATAAAAAACAGCAAAGCTGAGATTTTTAAATTCCTTGTTGGTTGTGGAAATACCGTGCAGGCCCTTGTGGGTACACAAACCTCTCCCTCCTACTGTCGAGATGGTTGAGTCTGCACTTCCGCGTTCTCAGAGCTCAGACGGACAGAGAGGCAGACAGTTGAGTCAGGTCTCCGAGGAGCGAGTGAGCAGGGGACAACTGAGGTTTTGTTTGCGGGTTTGATGAGATACTAAATACAGGGGGTTAGTAGACAGAAATATGTTTGGGTCCAAGTTTTACCTCTTAGAAGGATAATCAGTTTATTACAACTTATGTTGTAACAATGGTAGTAACAATAGAACTCACCAGATACACTGCCAAAGTATCACTACAGCTGAAATTATTAATCAATCAACAGAAAATAGATTAACTATTTTAAAAGAGAGATAATTGATTAGTTAGTTTTTACCCCTCTATAATAGGAAACTGAATCTTTATGGGCTTTGAACTGTTGGTCAGACAAAACATGCAATTTGAAAAAATCATTGTAATGAAGATTTTTTTGCTGTTTGACATTTTAAAGACCAAACAATTCATTATTAATAACAAATAATTAGCAGATCAATTTAAGAAAAGAAAGCATATGCTGAAGCTCCAAACATCACAAAAAGGAAGTTCAATGAGGCAAGAAGCTCCAACTGTCAGAGAATCAGACAAGTTCAAAAAATCCCCAGATTGTTTGGAAGAGAAAGGAAAGGTAAAAGGTAAATCTATTACCTGAAGTGTCTGTTGTAAACCCCCATCACAGGTTCATCTGTGACCTTCCACAGCCGTTTTCCACAGTCGTGCAAAGAGGAATTATTACGAACACTTCAGGTTGGCCCACTTTTAGTTTTCCCCTTCAAATAAAGTGGCTTTGGTAAATGTTTACAACCTGTCAGATAATTTGACTGCTTGCTTTCACCCCATCTGACTTTATTGTAGCGATGTCGCCATCTTCCCAGATCCCAACAGTTACTTTGGTGAGCACAATGTTGTCATATCTGATAGAAAAGACCAAAACTATAAAAACAAGTTGAGACAAACTGTAATTATCCTTTAATAGCAGGTTAAGTTATGTGATGCTGGTGGGACTACTTCCCATCTGTCTCGTCTCGCCCCTTTCTTCGTCTCTCTCCTCCCTTCATCGCCGTAGATCTCAGAGGAGATAGTGAACCGGCACTCACCGTTGACGGGCCGGAGGACGTGTGGCGCGATGCCTAGGTTAATTAAGTTTGAAATCGTGGAGATGATCAGTGGTGCTGCCACTCAGGCTGCCAGCCTTCTTCCACTCCCTCGCTATGTCCCTGCTGCTACCAAAGTGCCTGGGCTGTCTGACAGGTAGGGAGGCGTTTGTGTGAGAAAAATAATGTGTTATTTTGTATGTGACTTTGAAGGGGACGAGAAACCAGAAAGGGCTGTGAAACTATAAATCAATTGATTGATTAGGCAGAACATTTTAATTTTTTCCTTTTTTTTTTATTAAGGTGTTGTATGCAGTACAGACAGACAGAAAATTTGTGATTTTGGGTTATATAACTAAAACAGACTTTACTTGCCTGGAAAAGTAATGATTTTAATAATCAATTAATCATTTAAGTCACTCATCAAGGAAATCAGCCACACACTGAATGAAACATAAAACGTTTGCTTGAAAAATGAATGAAATGATTAATTCATGATCAAAATAGTTGCTAATTAATTTAATGTCGATCAACTTTATGGTTTCATCTCTACTAGGTATAGATACATGGATTCATATAGAGAATTTTACACACACACGACCAGTGTTGGAAAATAAAAGAAAATCACAGAGTCCCCAAATCCCGTCCAGACTACAGCCTTTTCTCTACCATGATTGCTCTGTTCCCCAGGAGACTGCTATAAGGAGCTGGAGCTGCAGTGATTGTTGATGGATGCCTATTGGAATGAGCAGCACGTATAGTGCACTCTCTCCCCACCTCCACCACCACCTGTAATCCTGGAAAAATGGACTCTACGTATTAGTGAGACGCTTAAAAGGCAGGAGCCATTTCACACAGTCACACACACACACACACACACAGTCACACACACACACACACACACACACACACCACACACACTACTGTAAAGCCACCAGTACTACTCTTATAGAAGCTGAGGGATATCATTCCGCTGGCTCAGTATCAAAACCTTTAGTGCTGAGAGGTTGTTACGTACAGTGGTGGAATGTAACTAAATTACAGTACTTGATTAAGTGTACTAGTACAAGTGCTTTTAAATTTTACTTAAGGGAATTGTACTTCAGTGGTACTAGTTCCCTAAAACCATTAGATTTTTGCATACAAAACATAATATATTATACAATACAAAATTCTAAATAGTATGTATTATAAACTTTTACATTTTCATGATTATGCCCTGACCTCACACTTTTACTTAAGTAATATTTTGTTACTGTAGGACTTTTACCCCGAAATCCACCAGGCGCGGATGCGCAGTGTTTCGGTTCTGTTCTGTCGTCCGCCATGTGTCATACCACCAACATTATTTTTCCTGGATATTTGTGCTTCTACCATAAAAGTAAGTAGTCTACATAGTTTCTTATTTCTTCTATATACTATGAACAACACAGATCAACGATTTGTGGCTGTGTTTTAGTTGTTAAAATAGTGTAGTGATGAAATATAGGACCGGGAGTCTCCACAGGCTGTTTATTCTGAAAAGTGACCGGATTCTCTAGCCTTTCCACTCACTGCTCGGCCTGCTGAACATCACCGGGACGCAGCACAGACCCCTAGGTGGTATCTACGGGTTATTGTAATGCCGTATTTTTTACATTTATACTGAAGTAAAGGATCTGAATACTTGCCTCTTAAATTGTGATGCATTTGTTTCAGGCTGAAATATTATTATTAATAACTCATCAAATCAACTTACTTCAAAAAAAATTTTAAATCAAGTTTAAATTTTCATATTTTTATGGCAGTGGTGTATACTTATACTTAAATTTTTCCAAGATAAAGTCAGTTCCTAAAAACGGGTTTATATGAATTAAAGCATTAACAGATTTTCTTCACTTGTTTTAAGAAAAATATATGTTTTAGGACCCAATTGTATCCAGAATGGTCTTTATAACATTGGGGCTTTTGCACTGTTACATATAGTTAAAATGATCTGCACTTTGACCAGTTGCAACAATAATATGCTACTTCCACATTAAAGGAGAATTCCGGCCAATTTTTACATTAATCCTTATCGCTATAGCTACGCGAGTACTTTCGATAGAAAAAACCCTGACCCGAATCAGTGCAGGCAACATGGAGAAGCTGCAGCTGCGTACTACAAGCGTCCCCTGAGCTAAAACGGCAGTGGTCGGGGCAAGTTTTAGAGTGCCTTTGCACCTCTTAACAGACACAAAATGCAATTAATATGTCTGTGCCACATGAACAGGGCCCTTACGTGTCAACAAGATGCGTTTTCCACTCAGACATTGTTTAAATTCACCTACCCTGGTCCCTTTCTCGATCCTGCCAGTAGCTAGCTTGCCCTGCTAGCTGCTAGCTGTTAGCCGTTAGCCGTTAGCTGCTGTCCGGTGAGTGTATTCAGACAGGCTTCTGTGATAATCATCCCAATAACAATCCACAGAGCAGCGGTGGTGTGGCTATGTCCTCCAGAGAACAGGTCATGTCACGTCTTGAAGTGTAGCTATTCCCCACCCCCCCAAAAAAAAAACAGTATTGCGGTAGTAGCTGTTAGTTGCCCTCCGGTGAGTGTGTACAGCCAGATAGCCGTTAGCTGCTAGCTGCCGTCCGGTGAGTGTATTCAGCCAGGCTTTTGTGATAATCATCCTAATAACAATCCATGGAGCGGCGATGGTGTTGCTATGTCTTCCAGTTACTGAAGGCTAGCTTTAGCTTGCGCTTAAAGCAGCAAGTTCATCTGCCTGCTTCCCCTCTGTCTGTCTCGTTCTTTCCAACTCTTGTGAGGCTAGTTCTTCGTCTGTATACTCTGGTCCGAATAAATAAGGACGACCATCAAACTCAAAAGGCTCTTCCGTGTGTTGTATATCTGCAATATTCTCCATAGTTACGTTACTCCAAGCTTCTTCCCTTACAAACAACTCCGCTCTTCACTCACTACTGTTTACATTTTCCTGCTACAACTGAATTCCCAGGAGACAGCGCGATGCTACAGCTAAGCTTCAGTAAGGCTATTACTGTGCAAGCCACAGACATTGTTTATCCCGTTTCCATGTAGTTACATAGTCACTGATATGGTCATAACCACTACAGTACTCAATTACCTATTGTGAGGGGGAAATAATCTAAACCTTTCACTGCGATGGCATGATCTGTCCTATGCAGGACATCCACCAGACCATCGGGCACTCCGTGGATTGTTATTGGGATGATTATCACAGAATACTGGCTGAATACACTCACCAGAGGGCAGTTAGCAGCTAACAGCTACTTATGCACTACTGTTTTTTTAGGGGGGAATAAACTTCAAGATGTGACATGACCTGTCCTCTGGTGGACATATCCACACCACCACTGCTCCGTGGATTGTTATTGGGATGATTATCACAGAAGCCTGTCTGAATACACTCACCGGACAGCAGCTAACGGCTAACAGCTAGCAGAGCAAGCTAGCAGGGCAAGCTAGCTACTGGCAGGATCGAGAAAGGGACCAGGGTAGGTGAATTTAAACAATGTCTGAGTTGAAAACACATATTGTTGACACGTAAGGGCCCTGTTCATGTGGCACAGACATATTAATTGCATTTTGTGTCTGTTAAGAGGCGCAAAGGCACTCTAAAACTTGCCCCGACCACTGCCGTTTTAGCTCAGGGGACGCTTGTAGTACGCAGCTGCAGCTTCTCCGTGTTACCTGAACTGATTCGGGTCGGGGTTTTTTCTATCGAAAGTACTCGCGTAGCTATAGCGATCAAGATTAACGTAAAAATTGGCCGGAATTTTCCTTTAATATATCAGTAAAAATATTCCAATAATATAATCAATATATAACTCCTCCACCACTGGTGAGGTGCAATGATGTGATCCACACATACAGTATATTCTCACTTGATGAATGGCTACGATTATATTATATTTTTGAATAATTGTTTAACAGTCCTTGTGTGATCACTGTTTCTAATCAAATGCAGACAAACAAAAGGTCAGAAGGAATTAGCCCCCTGCCGCCTAAAAATAAGCTGCTTTAATCAGGTTGCAGATGGCCTGATAAGCAGCAGGGTGGCATTACGGGCCGAACGTGTGGCGTAGCTGAGGCGTGTCAGCGATAGCATCTGCACTTCGTCTCTAAAGGTGCCACTGTGTCTTTCATGTCAGGTGAGTGTGCTGACATTCTGTCACATCCAGACTTCAGATGTGGTGGGGTGGAGGGGGCTAAACATCAAAGTCTGGGTTTATGCTGGCAGGGGGCTAACACAGACGGACACAGCACATTCCTGTAAAAAGACGTGGACACCCTCATGCACACGCTCGCATGCACTAGCCATGATCGGTGACAGGCGTTAAGTTTGAGTGTGAGATAGCGCTGATGTCTGCCAGCGAAGCCTACATTTCAGTCTCTTTATCTCCTGAGCCTTCTGCTGATAATTACAGACGTCCCTTCTCTCGCACCCGGTCACACCAAAGCTGCCAGTCTGTGTAGCTCGAGCCAGAGGAATTATTACCTGGGCCATCGCAAAGCGGAGTACGCCAAGGTCAAGCCCTGTGTTCAATTTCACTTTTGATTCCAGTCCACCTTTCTTTCTCCTCTACCACTTATCCACTCCTCCCTCCCGGTCCACCCACACTGTTGAATTTCACTCCAGGGCTAACCTCTATTTCCAGGACAACCAGCACCTTGACACTCATTCATTTCCAATCCTGCAGAGTGGTCGGCTGAATTGAAATTGACGATTCAATTTTTGGAATGAAACTCAAGAGTCCTTTTGGAATTGACTCGCCCCTCCTGCCCTCCCCTCTCCTCCTGCTTAGGTGCCCGTTCTGCCACCCCTTCTGCTCCCCACCACTCACTATCTCTGTCCTGGTCCGCTGAGTACAGCCAATTTCTCCGCTTGTATGGAGACGTGGGCGAGATGGCTACAGCAAAGCGCAGCTTAAAACGCCCTGCAGCTCCCACCGACTTCTCTCAGACACCTTTTACTCCATGCCTGCTTTCTCTCATCACTAAACTGCCGTCAAACAAGCAAACACTTAAAACCAAAGGGTTTATTTTCAGCATTGCTCCCAGCTGGATGTTGGGTGGCAATTTAAAAATGATGTATGCAAATGTAATTTCGCTGTGTGTCATCCAACACAGCCAATTAATGAGTGAGCTTCTCCAACCCAACTATAAATTAACAAGGCTAGATATAATAGCTAGATTAATGTGTTTTTCTGGCACTTGCCTAATTGCTAGAAGACACCGGTGGGGCTAGTGTGAGCAGCCTCATTTCTACATGTGATAGAGTGAGTTAAGACAGAGAGGGATAAACGCCTGCATCAACTCTATTTATCATTTATATGAACTTTGTTGTCTCTCCTATTGGTTTTTATTGATGGGAATGTATGAGGAAAGTGATGGGGAAAGATATTTTGCCCTCAGGGAACTTGTATCTACTTCAGCAGAAATTACTAGCATCCGTTTTTAGATTGAGTTTGGTCTGAAGGACGGCATTAACTTCAGTTAGACTTAGGAATTTATTAATGGAAAACAAATCCACAAGTGGTCAGAGGGGCATATGTGCATGGATGGCGTATCTGGTAATGAGAAATGTGAGCTCAAGGCAGAGGAAAACACATAGAAGATGGAGAGAAAATAAGCTGCGTAAGAGGTAAGGGAGACAGAGAGGATGAGTAACAGTCTGTCTCAGCCAGAGATAGGAAAAAAAAAAAAAAGAGTGCGAAAGACAGAAAACAAGCTCCAGGATCCAAAACAGCACATCATCAACAAGGAGGCTTTTTTCTTTGCCCCTTTCAACCGATTGTTCTCTTCACAGAGGGTGAGAACGCTAATCCGCTGTGAAAAGAGGAGTTGTGAGGATTTAGTCTAAGTATCCTTATTAGTGGGAATTCACTGATATGGGGAGTGGGTGAGGGGAGAAGGTAGAGGGCAGAATGAACAAGGAGGAAGAGGAGAGCAGCAGGAGGGGCGTAGTGTATCCTGAATACATTGTAGGTGCCAAATGAATCTTTAATACAGTGCTTAATGGTGAGGGAGGGAAGAAGGGAGGAGTGGAGAATATAAAGAGAGTGAGGGAAAGGAAGAGGAATCTCTGAGGAGGTTACCGAGCCCTGCGTATCACAACACTCCTGATAAGTGCCAGCCTCCGAGGATCAAAACTAATTCTCCACAGCTCCATTGCCACCACAGAGTCCCTTTTCAGATGCAGAAAATGGTGGCAAAGGACGGACTTGCCTTTGTCTTCAAAAACAAACCCAGACGGGCCTTATGTTCTGATAAAAACTGATAAAGAATATTTCCAGGTGATTAATTTCTAAATTGCTTTTGTCAAACACATACTCTGCTGGAAGCTTGGCCATGGTACATCGTTTTAATTACACGCACAAGAGCCTAATTAGTTGTATCTGTTGAACCAGAGGCTAACGTGCACCCAATTAGACCAGAATCAAAAGGATGGTACAGTCAGATGGGGGGAAATATGTGTTTCTTTGTTCTTGCACAGTATTCATCAAATAACAGAGGAAAGTACAGACAATGCTCAACTTCCCAAGTTGCTGATGTCATGATCACCCCTGCTATCTTTAAACTAATTAAATACATTCTCCCGTGAGTGCTTGAACGGGTGGCTGCCTCTCTTGTCTGTGGCTCCATCTTTGTCTCGCTCACTGATGATAATCGCTAAAGTGGAAAAATCATTTGTTCCATGATAAAGGCTAAAACAACACAGCCCATTATTGTGGCATTTGTGCAACTGTTTGGCAAAGTAGTCTTTAGAGTCAGATCCACCAGCTGGTTGCCATAGAGAACAATAATAAAAAGAAGGAGACACTGTCTAAAGTGCAGAAATGATAGCACAGTACTGTTTTTCCTGTAAAGAAGGGATGATGCTCAGTGATATTTTAATGGAGGAGTATAGTGGGTGCTGATGTTGCACTATGGTAACATATTGTTAAACAGGCCCTCAGGGGAGATGAGATATAGCAAAGCAAGGAACATCTGACATGGGAATTATTTGAGAACATCTACAAATGATTTCCCTAATGACATGATGGACAACAAAGGTAAAACAGAAACAGCAGATCAACCACTATGGAAACACAACCACATCAAAGGCTTCTCCACATTTCCCGTAAGAACATCTCCTTCCCTCCTTAGTGAGGCACAACAATCCTAGAGACTACCACATCTACCGCAGGTTTTTGCAAAAAACGCTTGGCATGGAAAGCTTTTTACCCACATTTCAGAGAGCACATAATGGTCTCTTGAGGAAGCACTACAGCAGAGTCGGAGGGAGGCGGCTTTTCAGAGGATGTAGCGTTTCATCTCTGCATGTTCCCCTGTTAGATGTTAACAACCGTTAAGGTCTACTACAATCACTCCCATCAGTCAATGGTAAGCACCTAGAGGACATCGCAGAATTAGCTGTGGCAAAATGGAGTCCTGTAGGGTTTTTCTCCAGCCACCATTACAGCCTGAAAGCACACCTAGCTAGCGAGGTTTCCCCCGGTTCTACATGTAGAGACGACTTTTCTGAACTCTTCAGCCTTGTTTGTTGAGGCAAGGTGAAGTATGCACTGTTATCAAGAGGTACACATAAATAAGTAGCTGTACAAATGCACCTGTGGGAGTGCAGAGGAGGTTATGCTAATAATATGTGGCATCTAGTGGAGCTGGTCCATTTTCTTGAGTGGTTGTATTCTACCTCTGCAGAAGAAGCGCCGGGCATCTGGCCTGATCCACATCCCATCCCATGTCCCTGACAAGTCACATCTGAGCGGTGGGAGCAAGCGGAGGGAGGGATGACATGGTTGTGGTGGTGGTGGGGTGTGTAACTACTGACTGTTGCCATGGCAATGGTAGACCAAGGATCAGGAGGTGAGATCGCATGGCGTGAAGCTCTTGATAGCTGCGTGAGGCCACACGTGGGAGATATTCCCAAGGTTTAAAATCACTGTCAGCCGGCAGCTCAAGTGGTCCTTGCACACACACATGTATTTACGTGCAAGTTGGTGTGTGTATGTGTCAGTGTGTGCAAGTGTGTTCCAATCTCCCTGGGAAACTCATCTGGCCTAAGCTTTCAACTGGCAGTGAAATCTTAAAATCCTACCTACCAGCTTTCTCATGAGTGACAATCTTCTCTCACCGGTCCCTTGTGGGTTCTTACTTTTGATAGGAAGAAGAAAAAACATTTGTTAGAAAGCAGGATGTGTGACTCTAACAAGAGATCATCTATGTTGAAAGAATAAAAAGGAGATTGCTATGCTGCAGCACAAGAACCGAAAACATCAGCCGTGTTTTCTTATTTTCCGATCGATAACTAGCACGCATGCCAGTTATGCAACCATGCATCTTGGACCAAATCAATGCCAGCCTGCTTTAAGAAAAAACCTCATCAACATTTCGCTGCGGTATGCCCATTGAGTCATTTCAATCATCAACTTACACTCTTGAATTTTCATTAGGAGGCACTTAATAGAGACAGGCACGTTTAGAGTCTCTCTCTGGGTGGGTGGGTTGTGTCGATTAGACAGAGTTAATCTCTATCACAATAAATAACAGTGATTACAAACGCTGAATGCTAGAAGGGTGTAAAAATGAAAGTGCAAAGGAGGATGGTAGTTGACATATGACAAGAGCAGTGGAAATTAATAAAGGGAGATCAGTAGGTGAAACGTAAGAGAGGGCGTGAGAGTATAGAGATTATGTACAAACAAACATATGTTTGTGTGAATGTGCGGCAGGAAACTAGACAGGGTAACCACAGTCATTCCTTTAGGAGGATCAGATTCTCAGTGAGTCAGTGTCAGACCGCTAACAGACACACTTCTCTGGTGGGACACATGCACTCAGAGTCTTTAACATTAAGGGGGAAACAGGCGTTGGCTTGAGTTTCCTTGGCCGAGGCAAACGTTAACAAAACAAAACAAACCAAACCTGTAATGACATCGCCGACGCTGAAAATAATCTGTGCTGCACACTACGGGTGAAGAAGCGTTTTCTTTGCAAACACAGTTCACCAGAGGGTCACAGTGGCAGAGACCAATTGTTTTCAGCTAAATCCAATCCTGTGCTGCTACAATACGTTCTTGACAGCAGGGAATGTACCAGAATTCTGCCCTTCCTCTGCAAATGAATGAGACGTTTAGTTGTACTTCTCTCTCCATAAAAAGAGAGAGAAAAAAAAAGAAAGAAAAAAAAAATTCACCAATCTTAGTACACTCCTCTCTCATCAAGTTTATCTTTTCCTCCCCCCTTCCTGTCTTTCCTCTCTGTGTTTTTTGGTCCTGGGACGCGTTCTTATGTCTCAGCATATTGGTTGTAACTGCCACCCTGTGTGACTACACTGAATAAAAACATTTGATCACAAAAAAATATATATCTTTTCCCAGCGAATACAAAATTACTCCTCTATTTTATTTGGTTTTTAGTGGACAGTTGTTCTGTACAAATGGGGAGGAAAAGGCTATGTTCTCAAGGGCAATGACCTTGCACAGCTTAATAGATCTTTTCAATGTTTACTGCCTTGGTATGCTGCCTGGATTCGTTTATAATGCAGCCCTGCTCAACATCACAAATCGGGGATTGCGTGGCTGTTGTCAGGGATTACCGGTCTGGTCTTTGAGTTTTTCATTAAATTGCTGTATCGAAAAACAAAACAAACAATAAAAACAAAACTCCCCCATCAGCCTCCTGGCAGAACAGACCATCTCACACATACATTTGCAGGACACAGATTTATTCATAACCATCTAAAATGCTGCGCATCCTCATTTTATAAATAAATGATCTGACAGACTGCAGTGACAGAGACACATGAGCTTTTGTATTTTCTAGATGAGAGTAACATTGATACAGTGGAGGAAAGCATAAATCAAGAAAAAGCTTACAACCACAGGGTGGACATCACATACATTTTTTAAAAGCTGTAATATGTTTAATAACTAAGCTCTTTATCCTATATAGGGCTGCAGCGTGATTTCGTTTGACACCGTAGAGAGTGGAATCCTCTTACTTTCGTCTTTATAAAAGGTCAGCATTGGAAATGGACAGAGTTCAGACAGATGGGGCCCGAGGGAATGAGGCAGGGTAAAGAGATAAAAGAAAAATGGGGATGAGCATCAGAGCAAGCAGGGGGGTGAAGACAAGACAGGAATGGGTGGCGAGACAGAAATACTGTATGGAAAATTAAGGGGGAAAGATGAGTGACTGGTACGGAGACAATCAGAGAAAAGCTAAGGGAGATTAAAAGAGTCACGCTTCAACCACAGTTCTTGCCGGATTGTCGAACACAACACATTGTCTGAAAACCCCTCCTCTGAAACCTTTCTGATGTTGAAATTGGGAGATCTGTGTCAGACTATTTTTGAAGCTTTCCAAAAACAGAAAATCCGACATTCACGCCCACTTGGGCAGCGATTGGCCAGGTGAGTGGAGGTGAAAAGTTAAGGCAGGATTTGAACTTCTCTCTCAATATCTCTTTTTTCTCCATTCTTCATACAACTACTTCTGTCACTTTTCACATGTACAAATTAATGCAACATGCCTTCAAGGACAGATTGTCTGAAAGTGTGAGCCGTTTGAAAGATTATTAACCCTTTCTGTGATGGCAGGTTTTTCCTCGACGCCTTTGAACGTTGACTGTTCAGAGCAGCTATAATAATTTTTGCCTTCAGACGTGGTTGAACGATGGAAGATGTCGTTTAAGACGTCACTGCTAATAGTAAGAATGAGAATTCAACCCCTCATGTTAGCTTAAGCACCTTAACAAATCCAAAAAATGCAATCAAACCCAGACTAGGGAGTGGAATTTGCCCCAAACACTATAACCCTAATCAACACTGTTAACTATTAATTTACTAATTTCTGTATTTATATGTCGAGTGGTGGGTAAAGGTGACATTGTCTTGTAGTATGAGGGTGTGGTGGTTCGGGAGCGAGAGAAAGACTGAGATGGCAATGTAACAATGTTCTGGTCTACAAGGCCCTAATGTTGTTGATTTCCTCTTTGCATGAGGTGATTAAGAGACAGATTTCCCATCAGTCACAGAAGAATGGGAGTCCAATTTAGTTTCACCTGCTAGCAAAGACATCTCCTCAAGCATTGTTGGACTGCACTCCCTCTTCTTTTCCCGTCTGGCTCGTTAACTCTGTTGCCCCCTGAGCATCGATGTGACCACTTTTTCCTGTGCAGGCCATGGGGTCCTCTGCAAAATGACTAGTCACCAAGTGCTGTCTGAAGTGAAACTTTTTCCACTTCGTCGCTCAGATCTGCAGGAAGCAGTTTGCTCCAGAAGCTGCCACCATTTTCACCGCACCCTCCTCCTCCCCCCCTTCCCCCCTGCATCTTTTAGAGATGAAGCAGGCATACAGAAGCGCTCCTGCTAGTCTCCATCCTCGGTGCAAGAACACAGCCCTGACAACTATCTCCTCCCTGCGACAAGCAATCCTTTTCCGCAGGGCTGCCCAAAGAAAAGTGTTGATGCTAACAAAATGCATGACAGCCACTCAGTTATGTTAACAGCCAGAGCACACAGAAGAGCAGCATTCGTCCGTTTGAGTTTAGTTTTATTTCCAATCACCCCTTCTAACATCTGAACTCTGCGGTCTCGAGGGAGGGGCAGTGGGGGAGAACAGTTGACAGTGAGCTAGACAGCTCCTCTCCACCAGGGGTTTCAACTATTTGTCCTGCAGAGAGGCATGGGTGTGCAGAATGGGATAGAGTGGTGGGGGTGTGAGCTGGGTCGAGGGGAATGATGGTTTAGCATAAGGGGGAATGGAGGGGACCGGAGAGAAGCGGCCCATCAATAGCCTGTCATGGCTGCCTTGGAGAGCTACTGCGACAAAAATGCTGAGATAACACAAGATAGACAAGTTTACTTCCTTGCTTTTTAATTCATGCTGGAAAACAACAGAAGTTTACTTGACTTCCACTTAGGGACAAGAGCGAAAAGGTGTGGAATAATACATGTCAGTGGACCTTTGTGGATAGAATAATCAGAGAGTAGATAGCTTACTGTATGATGTGTTTTTTGGGAGCTCTACAGGGCTTTGTACAGGGCCTCCTCATGTTATTTAAAGACCAAGAGTCAAAATGGTCCTCACAAATAAAACTGAAGTGGAATTAATCACCCCGCATTGGTATAAACAGCTCAAGGAGGAGTAAGTTGTTCAAAGTATGCAGGGTTTTACAGCTGAGCAGATACTCACCCCGATTTCTCTTTTAAACTAATCACTCAAGACAGAGGATGCTTAAAGAAGCCTCACGTTTATTCTGCAGAGGTCTACCTTCCGTTCATTTAATGGGGTGCATGGAGGTTCCAGCTGACCTGCTAGTGCAGATAGCATAGAGGAAATTCTCTTATAGGGCAAATAAATTGTCCAGCGAAACTATTTGCACCGTCATCGCTGTGAAAAGGGCAATGACAGCTTCCATAGACACTTCACTTTTAATGCATGTTAAGAGGATGGGTCTGACAAATTAAAATCCATATCAATTACTTCTTGTCTCTTGCGACTCGTAAAGGGAGTGGGGTTTTAAGGTAAATTACCAGTCATTAGCTCTACATCATCAAAAATGCATTAAGAGTTGTTCTAGGGCAACTAAAGACAGTTTTGGCAAAAGAGATATAAATGATATATACTGTAGTTTCAAAATCAAAACTGAGGAAGAACTCCAGGCACAGACACAAACCCAACCATGTCTTTCCAAAGAAACTCTCATTACCTTGCAGGCGTCTCTTGATTCACCACATACTCACATGCTTTCAAAATCCCCTCTCGCACCGTTATTTAAAATAAAAACCATCAAACATTCCCAGAGATCCCTCTTTTTTGTGCACTTTTTCAGTCTTTCCAATCCCTCTAACCAAATATTGCATCAACTTGTGTCTTGCTTTGCTGGAGAGCTTCCACACAGTCAATAAAGCAGTGTGTGCATCTTTCGTATCACATCTAAGATAGTATATGAGTGGGCCGCAGGGCCTCCCTCGTCCACAACACATACTACTGTTGTTGTTTTTCCTCCATGCTGGCAGTGACAGAGTGGAGCATTCCAAGTTTGCATCAAGCAAGTCAGAGCTTTTTGAGAATGTTGATTGCAACACAGTGCCTTCTGTTTATGCAATCCTCAGAGACCGAGGCCTCCAACTAAAACATCACAGTAAAAATGCACATGTCAATAGTTTTTTGATAAGCTCAAACTGATGGTAGGCCAGCTACCAACATATCACACTTCAAAAGGCTGGTTTCATTTTATTTTTCTTGGACTCTGTTTATTGTTTGGCTTTGTTTACGACTTTCAAATTAAATCATGTATTTCAACAGTGCTCCTGCTTCCTCCTAATTAATCTTTGTCGTCAGTGATGGAAGTATTCTGATCCTTTACTTAAGTAAAAGTACCACTCTGTAAAAATACTCAATTACAAGTTCTGCATTTAAAAATCCTACAGTAAAAGTATCAACAAAGCAAATACTCACATTTTAGAAGCTGGACCAGCTTTTGTTAGAAACATTAATTAATTGAAAATTCCTAATTGTTTGTATAGTCAACTTACATTAGCTCTAACATACATAAATACCCCACCAGACATGCCACCAGAGGTCTTTTCAAAGTTCCTAGAGCCTGAACACAATCAATCCAACGTACAGTATTGTATCAAGGGATGGTTGAACTCACTTCCAGCAGAGATTGCCAAAGCACACAATAAATCAAGCTTTAAAAAACTAGTAAAGCAGCATCTAAGGGCCCTAGGACTGTAACCATATTTTGTACTTTGTTTATGTATAGGAGTATTGATATGTAAACAAAGATGTTGTAAGATAACTTTTCTATATTCTGTGCTTTTGTATTTATTGTGATATTTAATAGAGTACATGAAGAGGAATATGTATATTTATATTTGCAAGAAAATAATACCAGCTATACTGCTTTTATTTCATCATATGGCTGTTTTGTCTGAAAATTTCTTATTTTTAAAGCTGTTTGGTCTGAAAATGTCTTATCTGTGGTAATGTTTTATATTTTGTGTGGACCACAGGAAGAGTAGCTGATGTCCTGCATCAGCTAATGGGGATCCTAATAAAATCAAATCAAATGTCTGGCATCTCTCCTTGAACAATTACCAAACCGATTAATTGAGTATCAAAATATTTGCAGATTTATTTTCTGTTGACAGACTAATCAATTAATCAACAAATGGTTGCATCTCTAACTGATACGTAATCTTATATAAATACATTTCTAGATTTTATTTAATCAATTATGTTTTATTTATTTATTTAACACCAACAAATTAAAGACAATACAACAGGTTTACATTTAGAATATTGTTGCATCAGTGCATAAGTAGCATTTTATTGTTGTTGCTGGTTCATGTGAAGCGATTTTTAAGTACTTTATAAACAGTTTATTCCAGTGGTTTATTAATTAAATCTGGAACACCTAAAGAATGACCAGTAGACCTTTTGACCAAAAGCTGAGCTTCTAATAAAAACAACTGTTGAAGTGAAGATGACAACCACAAATTACCAGTCGTGAGAGCAAGATTACCTATAATAATAATAATAATAATAATAATAATAATAATAATAATTGTCACAAATTATAGCTAAGTGGGTGTCTGTGCTTAATGAGAAGGGGAAAACATTAGGGAGACATCATCACAGTGAGGGAACAGATATAGAAAGTCTTAAAGTCAATTGACCCTGCACATTTCTCACCCCTACATGTGGGTTATTTCAATTCACCACTCCAACCAATTATACTTGCAGGGAAAGTGCCTACCATACAAAAGATAGTCCAAGTCCAATTTCTCCCGCCATTTCTCTTAACTCTCACTTTTTTCAGTACGATGCATTTTAAACCATCAGACAAGGCCGGGGACAAAGTGCATATTTGAAAGACAGTGTGGGCTGTGATGGGAAAAAGAACAGTAGGGAGGAAAAGTAAGTTCAACTCAGAGATATCTTGCTTCCTTTTGATCAGGAGGAACTGTGCATTAGAAAGGATTCTCTAGAAGTGTCCACTTAATTCGCACAACATTTTATAAACCCACCAGTAAACGTTATATAGCACTCCCAAGGTCAGATTAGACTACATGCCCCCACTACAGCAGCTTCTTTTTTTGCCTTGGACTTAATTTCTCCACAGTAGTAGGTCCACAACAGTGGGTTGGTATGGCTTTCACTTCACAAAAATAAAGAAAAAAGGTAATCCTTCTCTTTTTTTGGTCTCATTCCTTTCCCTGTGATACATGCCGCTGCACTGAACCAAGCAGGTCAACTGTTCCACTGTGTGTTAGATGAGGATTTCTAAGAGAAAATCAGACAGTGACAAGAGCAAAACATTTCTCCAGGCGTGTTAACTATTGAGAACTGTGAGGTTTTCTGCCTACAACAGCCCTCCAGCCTCTTTTGAACCTTAAGTGTCACATCTCTAGAAACAATTTGAGATTGTGTTGGGAATGTGTTTGTCTGTGTAAGCGCGTGTTTGTCCTCTGAGGGGAGAGTATTATGTCTGTAGGGGTGGACTGATGAGACAGGCATGCAGACTTTGTTTTTGTGTCGTCAATCACCTTCACGTACAGTAAATGATTTTTCAACAAGCTCTAGGGTGATGGATAATCAGAACGAAAGGGTGGGCTGAGTACCCCTCTCCTAGTTTTTCAACGGACCGTGGAGGGGAAGGTCCCTACATCACCGCGCTCTTGTTGTGCTGTGCACGTTTTTCCATTTGGGCGCTAACGTTAAACGTAGCGCCCTGGGCCAAAGCGATGATGGATTCCCCCTCCTGACAGCTTCCCTTGTTTCAAAGGAGCACTCAGGATGAGAGGGGGGTGGGGTGAAAGATGTCTGGGGACAGAAGCCTCATGTCGAATGAGAAGCTGCCAAATGGAGCCTCCACAGCTCTTCATCAGGGCTGGTGGTCCTGGAGGGATGGTTGCTCCAGGCAAATTCTAAAAAGTGCAAGCCAGGCAACACATCTGTGCAGCTGGGTTCCCTCTTTGGCATGAAGCATACAAACCCTCCAGCAAGTAGAGGCATGCGAGTCATGGACAAAGAGAGAAATGCAGAGGGAAAACACAGAGAGAAGTGGGGTGTATGTGAGACTTCTGACTCCTAATACTGAAAGCAAAACTTTCTCTCCCCTGAAACCAAAAGCAGCACTCCAAAGGCAAAGGCGCCAAAGAATGCAAAGCAAATCTCCATGGCAATTCTCCCTCTGCAATCATCTTGTGTCTCTCCAGCTGTATCACTCACACGGTTTGTCTCTATCTATTTTCATTCAGGCATAATTAAGGCCCACTGTTTATATTGTTGATCGTCAATTAAGATGATTCACAGTCTGGCGGCAATACTTTTTCGTTTGATGGTATTGTTGTTGCAGCATCTCTGTCTCACTGTTGATCCATAGGAGGAATTTATTCTGAACTGATGCAGCAGTTTGTGCTGACATTGGCTTTACTTGTGATGTTGTTTGCCTCACCTCTCCAACCATGTTCATCTCTGTTTTGCAAGTGATGCTTTTATTCAGTTGTCTTTAAACCTCTTCAAAATTTTTGCAAAATGTAGCATGGCTGCTCCCCCAAAACAATACATTAAACATAAAAGCTGAATTGAAAGAAGGTTTCCCCACACAGGCTTGTGATGTTGACAGAATTTTCATGTAGGAATTACCAGCGGTAAGTTTTTGGGTAAGAAAAAATATTGATGTAATCATTTATTTCTTGTTTTGGATGGGAGTGGAAAATCTTACATGGTACCAAAGCTAGCAATTGTCCAGGCCAAATGTCCAAGACTTGCTTATGGCAATAAGGCCTTTAATCTTCAGGCAGCGGCAGCAAACTCCCATGTCTGGTGAGACTTTCCATAAGGTTGTTTCTGCACGTTTGTGTTATGCACACTGCACAAACACAGCTTGCATTTAATGTCTATGTGATGTCTGAATTACTTAAAGCCCATATTTCAAGAGCTAACACCCAGACAGTGCCAGAAATTGTGACCTCATTTGTATGACCAATTTTAATAAGTTAGTCTCATTTTAAAGCAGCCACTTCCTGCATATTGTACTTGTTTGCTCTGATCCATGCATCTCTGTCCCCCATGCATTCACAATGCATAGATGTATTAGTAACTACTTAGTGACATGGTTTTTGCACCACAACTGTCAGCACCAACAATGTTTAACTTGTTTATTATTAATAAGCAAAGAAATAATATAATGATGCATATGATTACAGCATGTTCTCCATAGCAATAACAACCCTGCTTATTACACATGTATGAGAGTCAGCCTTGTATAATGTGAAGTGTGACCTTAAGTTTTATCATGGCAATCACAACCCTGTCCAGGATTTACATTAAAGAATATCTGTCTCATTAGATTATGGAATGCAATCTGTGCAGGGCGAGATAAAGTGGTACCAGGTCACACACTCAATATCTCATCATTATGTAACAACGGGGAGTGCGGCCATCGCTCTCCACACACATGCACACGTGCTCTCTCTCACCCACCAGATCGAACTGGCAGCCTTTCTTATCAATTTACAACACAAAAACACATGAAACACAAACTGCAGCCGATGCAGATAGGAATTAGGATTAGGAGAGACTGAAAATCAAAAAGGTACAAATCCAACCAAGAGTTTTCACACTGCCTTCCATTTCTACTTTTCTTTCCTCCATCTCATTACAATGCACTTTGGAAACTAAATGGACAGGGTTCTCACAGCCATGCAGCACTAATGATTTACAGCAACGGAAAGTAAATACAATGAAGATATAAACAGAGTGAACAGGTCTTGGAGGTATTATTCAGGGACATTCCTGTGCACACAGTTTCATTTAAAAACATTATTTATGAGAACAATTTCCCCGACAGTGTCTAGAGGAAAATGGTAACGGCACTTAACATCTTTCTCCATCTTTAGAAAGAAAATGTCATGCAAATGGATGATTTCTCATGTGCTCCCCATGAACAATCCTACTCAAATGCTGCCCTGCAAATCACTTAATGCGGCGGGGAAATGGGCATGTCTGCCTCATCTTACAGCGCCTCAGAGATGGAGTAAGAGATTATCACTTTGTAATTCCACTTCTTGTTCTGTGCCAGGAAAACCCTCCCTCAAACATTTCAGCCATGATTTAGGGATACAAAAAGAAAAACAAACCTCCCCTCTCTCTCAGCTTTTTACCCATTTGTTTAAAAATTATTTTAGCTTCAGAAATCCATGAGAATGAGAAACAGAAAGACAGCAAGGGGGGGGGGGGGGGGGGGGGGGGGGGGGGGGGGGGGGGTGCTTTTCACAATGCCAGTGGATTATTGGCAGCTTGCAAAATCCCATCAGAAAGGATGGGTTAGAAACAGATCACTCCATGTTACATGGAAGAATAAGAGCTGCAGCACAATGTTTAGCCTGCTGTATCGCCCTCCTCGCCACACTTCTTCTCATCTCTACTCTCTGAGGGGCTGGGCCACTCCCGGGGAATTAACCCTGCAGTCATTATGCTGGTGAGGGTCACTGGATCTGTGGCATGTGTGGAAACACCAGTGGCGCTCTGGCTTCAGTGCTCCGCCTCAGGCCTCCTGCCTGCCTGCCTCCACACACACACACACACACCCGAAACTGAGCAGTGTCACGTACATGGAGAATACCCACACACCCAGGCTTGTTGCCCAGTCACCAGTCAGCCTGCTTAATAAGGACGGGAAATAGTCCCTGCAGCACTAAAGGCACAATAACAGAAGCCATGATATTCTCTCTGTAGCTGGAGCTGGAGTTCAACTGCCTCTGTGTCCAAGCAGAGGGCTGAAGGTTCAGAAGGCTAAACGCACACGCTCCATTTGAATTAGAGCTGGATTCACTGAGGTGACAGGGCTTGTTTTCAGCTGCAGCCACAAGGGAGAAGCCAGCCAGGTTATCTCCTATACCAGTACCACATTGACATACCACAGGTAAAACGCCGGTCCAAATAATGAGCGTGATGAGACTAGGCAGGGCAAACAATGGCTCGAGGTGGCCGCTGTAAACACTGGAATACCTTTTTAATTGCCACTGTTCTCAGTTACGCTTGGCTGAAAAGAGGAGTCTTTTGCTGTCGTGCTTAATCTGCGGTGTGCCATCCTTTAAGCACAAACTACATACAGCCCTCCCACCTTAAACTTGAAAATCAAACAGAGGGAAGAATAACCCATTTTAGCACCCGTCATGAAATGCCTTTCAATATATCGCTTGCCCATAGCAATTTTCCCTCCTCCTACTTCCACTAAGGTGGCAAGATGAGCAAACATTCAGGCACACACTCACCCCCTTGGGCATCATTATCCCAGACACAAGAGTTGCCGCCAAATGTAATGGAGCTCTGGGTCTACCTGGCTCATGGCAACCCCTATTTTCTTATATTGAAATGGAAGGAATAGGAGAAGTCTGAGCAGTGTTTATATAGAAAACAAATGCTGCCAGGGGCTTTGCTGTGGGATTATGAGAATTGGCCGAGAGTCAGGATAAGTAGGGAGGGGTGAATAGGAGCAGTCCTGCTGTTGGTATTTTTTTTCCCCAGTGTTGGCTGGATCTGTTCTGTACTGGGCTGGGTTTTACTGGGTTGGGTGAGGCTTTTGCTGCCAGTTCCCAGAACACAAGGGCCCTTTTTCTCCTGCCAATCACAACCAGATGTGCCCAGACTTGTTTTAAGATTTTTTATCCCTCACTTCAGCTCTAAGTGAGTCCTTCGAGTTACAGCACACACACAAAAACTTGGTGGAGGACATATTCTGACACAGAAATACACACATACTCACGTTCGGTGACAGGCATGCACACAAACGTGGCCTGGCTGAGGCACTGTAATCACAGGGGCCCAAAAGGAATCCCTTAGCAGGAATGGGCTCCAATAACATGCTTTTCAACACAGGGGCGCTTTTTTTTTTATTCGCCCATTCCCCCAGGACATGTAGTTTGAGGAGATTCAACCTGACATGACAGAGATTTACGAGGTGTAGATAGAGGCCTATTTTCACATAGATCCCAGGTCCTATCAATGCAATATCAAGGCCTATCAATAATAGACCAGACAGGTTTTTGCACCCTGAATATTATTCAACCTCCTATCCTTTCAGCTTTAGAAAGCAGAAATACAATGTTAATGCACTCAGCTGCTGAGGCATTAGTAAGCCTGTGGGTATATTTGAATATTTGAATGCCACTGGAATGTTTTTCCTTCAAAACACAGTGTGAACACAAATGTATGCCCTCCAGCTACATACAGCACTGGTGTTAATGATAACCGCACAAGAGTACAGAGATCATTGTACATGGCAACTGTGCTGCAGCGGTTTGTGTATACATGAAACTAGAGCTTGGAGGGGGTCATGTAATGTGTATGTAGGCAGTCAGAACTGATGTGCAATTAACTATTCATTGCGTAAATCTGATTTGTAAATTATTCATCCATGCAGGTTATGTGTATAAGTATTACACAGCTCCTTAACCTCTTTTCTCCTTCCTCCTGTGCTCCGGAGGATCTGGTCACCCCTCTCTGTATCTTCTCTGCCATGGATCCACCTCCAGCAACATTATCAGCAAGTACCATCTGTTCCTTGCAGCAAGTGTAAAATTGAGCTGCTTGAAAGTTGTCCGATATCGATCGTAGCCACATTAATTTCATAACGCCACATACACAGTGTGGTTGTCACCATTTACAATCACATCATGGAATCTGTGCAACCAGTCAAACCCACAGATGTAACCGCTCACGATCTGCATTGAGTGTGTCTGCAGGATATGTAGCTCTAATGTCAGACCTGCACGGCTACTGGTGTATAAAGCATATTGTGGTTTTAGTTCATACAGTTAGTAATTGCAGGATGTTGACATATTTGTAATATTTAAATATCTCCGAATATCCGTTATACCAATTAATACTGTTTACAGTGAAAAGACCTGAAGTTAATTTCAGCTATAATTAACATGGCCCTACGCAAAGGTGTGAATACCTTAATTTAACGGTTAATGGATGTGATGAGTAACAGGTCATATTAATAAACAAGAGGGGCTAATGTTTGTGATGAAACAAGAAAAGAGTCCAACGATCTGTGATCAAACCGCTACCGCAGTTTTAATTACACTTAACCGAACCGAAAAAAAATACTGACCATTTTACTATTTCTACTGATGATTTCACTCCCCTTTTCTTATAAAAGTACATGACATGAGCTTAATCTTTAACACATGTGGTAGTCCACTTTTTGGTGGCTCATCCTGAGAGAGGAGCTTAAATTGTCTGAAAACAGGCAGGTTTTAGGAGTAAGATTTTTGGAAGTTTGTGCTCAGGAATTAGCACACAAATTACTACATTTTTAATTCATGCACACAAATTAGCAGAACAGTTGGAGTTTTGAACCCAAGCAGTTAGGTTGCTCTTGACTGGACCGCTTTCACTGTTTATTTTGCACCACATCACACCGTGTCGTGTGAACTGCAACAAAGCTTGCCAACAGAGTATACAAGAAGTGGTCAAACAACGTTAAATGTACAGTACCAGAGGATAGGTCCAAATGCTCCTGGTGACCCAACAACCTTTCACTTAGCAACACCATCACTAAAAAGTGGCAGACTCGTTAACGATATGAAACCAAAAAATTAAATAAAAAAGCCAATCCACTGTAGGCCTAATTTTAAAAGAAATCCAGCTTGTTAAAATACCTTGTCATTACTTCAAGTGGTGTTTAAGGTAGAAAGCTTTACCAGATGGTGGCAGAAGATTAAATGTTAGCTAAAATGATTATGAATCATTCTCTTGGGACTGTGAAAATCCATACCAAATTTAATGGAAATCTGGCCAGAAGCTGTTAAGGACAGGCAGGCAGACTGACTAGCCATCCTTGCCATCTCTAAGCTGGGATGTGAGAATGACAGAAAAACAATCACAAAAGCATCAACAAAACCCTACAAATGCATCACACACAGTAGAGTCATTTATTAGTGTCTTACAAGTCCCTGAGGATCTCATCTATGACGAGCTCAACATGTCACAACAACTGCAGTAGCGCTGCGCAAGGTGCCACAGTGCAAACCAGACAAGGGCAAGATTTAATCAGGTGTGTCGGTGGTGTTTAAGTGGTTTCTTCACATTTGTAAGCCTCAGTGTTTCCTCTATGTTGATTTGACCATGGCGGCCCCCCACGGCAACATTTCTGCCCCCCACAGTATCAGAAATAGGGCTGCATTGTTAGAGTGCATGTTGGAGAATAGCGCGTCACTCGGCAGAAAAAGGAAGAAAGGAAAGGAAACAGAGACACTGTCCGGATGATAAGCCAGTTGAGATTGCGTGTGCGCGTCCTTGAGAACTGTAAGTCGTATAACTTATGTTTTCAGTTCATTTAAGCCTGGTCTTGCAAATTTAAATTAAGTTAACTGGTGATTTCCATTTTTTGTATTCTTCACCTGCTAGCTAAATTGCACGTGGCTGTTGATACGATATAATAGCGATTGCTGAACGCCCTCGCTCACGTTTGTATTTTAGGTGCATTATTTACATGTTGAAGTAGTTACACTGCATTAAGATAATGTAATTAATAGTGGGTTTATTGTCATTTGCTACAGAATGCTTAGCCTATATGTCAAGATCAAAGTTGGCCTATATAGTAACTAAAACAATACAGTTCAATCACAACTGAAAATGTGCCTCATTGTGTGTGTGAATAGAGGTGAATAAATATATTTGTTTGTGTTGCAGCGAAGTGTCAGTTCCATTTCATGGGGGGGGGGGAACTTACCCCCACTGCTAAGAAAAATCCTAAAGGAAACACTGAGACTATACATATACAATATGTTTACACACCAGGCTTTCTAACAATAGGCTCCCTCAATCTGCTATCTTTAGTTTAAGGTCGTCAAAACTCCATATCACACATCCCCATTTCAAGTTCAACTCCTTTTGGTGCCTTGTTTTTGATTCAATTATGGAGTGAGCCTGTTGCAGGGAGCTTAAAACTCAGTTTAAATGAGGCAATCTCACTACAAACACACCAGACATGAAAAGCTAAACAAATCATGGTCAGTAACTCATAAACACACAGTGTTAAGTTAAATGAAAACACAGTGAGAGAATTTAGCTGAGCCGAGTCATCAGTAGTGATATTGAAATAGCACTGTTAGACAGTGAAAATACATAGACCACTTTACAACCAGATGCTTAAAGCACAATAAGACCTAATGTCTCCGGGGTTACGCAGGGAACCAAAGACCACAGAGACTGGATGTAGAGGAGGTGGGAGGGCGCGAGTTGAGTGGGAGTACACGAGAGAGGAGCGCATGCCCTGCAGGTTCCTCTTGAGTAGATAGTCCATTGTGGTCGATTGTACAGATCGGTAGATCAGGTCAATAGATCATTAAACAATGCCTATGTTCCCAAAATAAAACAGGGATCAGAGTGGTGATAAGAGCATGGATCAATGCTGGATGGACGAGAGGATGGAGCGGCGGACGGAGATTAAAAAAGGGATGGATGGGTCTGCCACATGTCCTAATGCAAAATTATAAAAGGGTCTGTTCACGCAAATCATTAAAAAACATTTTCTCACTTAGCTGTAGTAGTACCAAGCCATGCAAACAGCTTTTGTTTTATCTCTGATTTCTGCCTCCACCCTATTATAATGAAGGTAAAAGGAATTTAGGTGTTAACAGTATTATTACAACAGGGAGAGGTGGGGAATAAAATACTTCGCTTACCTTGCAGTTTCAGATAGCATTCGAGCCACTGGCAATCTACAGGAGTTGGTTTTGTAAGAGACAATAGGCTACAGGAAAAGAACAGACATATACTGTACTCTCCTGACCATATTAAAATCACTGACTGGCCCAGGTAACACTCAAATCACCTCACCAGATAGATATATAATGTGAATGGGGCTATAGGCACTAGTGGGCACTACTTCTTTGGTAGAAAGTAGTTTGGATGGAAACTGCTCACAGTCAGGTTGGTGGTTTATCCAGAATAACAGGGACACCGTTTTTTTTGAAGACACACTGCTGTTGATTTTATTTATTTATTTATTTTTTTTAAATGTAATTTTTCACTGCTGTGTGGACCGCACATAAAATTCCCTTCACCTCCACTGCGCTTGGGTGGCAGCAGAAATCTCAGAAAATCTGGACACAGAAAATAAAAACTATTTGCATGAATAGAAAAAAACATGCCATTTAAGTGAGAAATCAGCTCATGTGAGCATGGGTGGGCAGGAACAGACGAGACTGCCTGGTTTTGGCCACCTCTGTGTCTCCGTAGGTGGGGCACTTGGGTACCTTTATGAAACTGGGAAGCCAGGAGGCTTTGGCAGTATGAAATGGATGAGGTTGTAGACTGGAGAATGGGAAAGCGCAGCTGGATAGAAATCACATAATCCGTTTCTACTAAGGCTAGTGATGCGTTTATTGCCTTTTTAAAATTCACTAATACAGATCATTCTGTCTTGTTAACTCATTAGCATCAGTAGTTCTGGTGAACCAATTTAACAGCGTACATTATTCCAAACGCCTCTAGACAAAAGCCCAGCTATATGGCACTGGCTTCAAAAGATGCCTTCTATCAGATAAGGATGTAATTATTCAACAACATTGTGTTGGCTAATGCCATCATAAAGCACCTAATCATATAGAGGAATTACCATGCCCACACTTATGCCTTTCTATATGGCAAATAATAAGCCCATTCTTATGACTGAGATCTATTCGTAATCTGAGAGGTTCATTTTAAAAGGTCAACACCTGGCGTTTATCAAATTCTCTCATAAAAAGGGCTCCACAATTGATTAAGGATCATAGCAGCTTCAAATTCCTCTAAAATTGATTTTGTACCTCATTATATCAACATGTCTGCTCTATGAGTAGTAAGAGGAGCTCTGTATCTTTGATCCTTGTCATTATCATCTGTAAGCAGGACTAATATTAAAATAAACAGCGCAGGGGGTAAAGCCTGGGGGCCGGTGCTTCCTGCCCCATGCCTGATGCTGCCGTGTGCCCTTCCTGTCTCAGTGTTGGGGCCATGCCTGCCTGCTGGGGACCTGAGAAACTCTGAGCAGAGGAGGGGGAGGGAGAAGCCGGAGTGGTGGAAAGCCATACGCAGACGCTCCACCCTAAAGAGGAACAGCATGCCAGCCCCGGTGGACATCTGTTTTCACAGGTGTGCTCACCCAATGTGATTAAGATTGGCGCTGCACACACCCGGAGCAATGCTGCACCGGTACGCGAACACTGTGGGTGCCAGTGCATGGAAGACGCACGAAGCAGTTGTGTTGTTTTTAGGGCAGATGGAACTGATGATGAGAGTTTGACTGAAAGGAAGGAGCAAGAGGAGGAGGAGAGAAGGAAGGCATTGGGGGTGGTGGGGGGTTGGACACGGGGGGGCTGTGTGAGAGAAGTTCGTAAGACTTTTTAGCTACAAACAACTGTTTAGAGAAACATAATTTAAGCAGAGTGCGATTATTCAGTTCAGATGCCGATTATCCTCTGCTGTTTAATTCTTAAAGTGTGAAGAATAGATCACATGAAAGGATTGGGGTAAGCCTAGGGTGACCAGACAGTCCCCGGTTTTGTTGACCTATCCCCGGCTGGAGCTGTCCCCAGAAATGTCCCTGGTTTTCACTGTGACTGACAGACCCGAAATTGGAATGAAAGAAAGAAAACATTGACCAAACGTATAGTCCTGCACACTACACACGCAGGCTCAAGACAGCCAGAGCAAGCGCTGCTCAGAGCTCAGAGATGTAGAATGCCCATATTTTACGATGCTAAAATTACTGTTTATTTACATAGTAGTACATAGTGTGGTTTGTTTAGCGAACGCAATTTTGCGGACTTTTTAGGTTTAAAAAAAGTGCAGTGCAGTAAACATTACAACATTTCCCTCTGAGGTGTAGTGGAGTACAAGTATGAAGTAGCAGCAGGGACGATTCTAGGATCAGATCTTTAGGGGGGCTCATCCCCTATGAGAATGTGACACGGCTATAGTGCACGGCTTGCTGTGAAAAATGGTTTGCGAGAAAATTAACATTGAACTTACATGAAATGTTATCATATTTGCATTCTGCATAAATCTCTGCACACCCATTACTCTGTGAAATATCTCACAAACTCTTCACTCAACATGCATCAGTACAACAAGCGGTTCCCGGGTAATCCGGTTTTGAAATTGCAACAAAATTCTACATGGTCTCCAACTTTGGGTACAAATTATAATGTATTTTCATGTAAACTATTTATGTCAGCACAGACATTTTTGTAAATTGCTTAGCCATTGTATCCCACCGTAATGGTTATTGTATTGCCAGATTCCAGACAATCCTTTCCAGATTCCAGTGACAACAATTTACATCCCACTTACAAATATGTATATATATATTTCTACTGGTATGCTTCCTAGTGACATTAATGCAAAAATATGAAGAAAAAACTATTCAACCTGTGTGTGCATGGTTATAATTCTGAAGTGCAAAATAATTCAGGCTACAGCACAAATATGTCCATCCATAGATAAGAATAATCAAGTCTAACCTCTGAATATCTTTTCAAAGTGCACCAGATTGATGCAAAACGTTAAAATATACATTTTCTTACAGGGGAGCATGCCCATGGACCCCCCTAGGGAGGCTTGTGCCCCAGTGCAGCTATAGGTCTAGTGAGGGTCAGTGTCCCCGTTTTAAGTTTTACAAAGATAAAAACATTACCTGTTTTGGAGGTATCTACGCTTCTGAGCTGAAAATGTCCCCGGATTTTGTCTCAGAAATCTGGTCACCTTAGGTAAGCCATACATGGTAACAATGTTTTATAAATACCAGTACAATTCCAAAATGGGCAAAATGTTCTCACTGAGGATGCCGGATGGTCTGAAAGGGAAACCACTCACTCCAGAAAAAGCCTATAGGATATAGGTGGGCAGCAGTTTTGGCAGAACCATCACAGCTGGTGCCTAATGCTGCAACACACCTGCTTCCATGGCAACTACAGATATATTGCTTTCCCTTACACCAGCAGGCCACTTCATGCTTTAATGTAAAGCGACAACTTTCTGGAATTAATTTGTGTTGTCAAAAAAAAAAAGTCCCCCAAACAGATTTAATTCAGAAAAATAGAAGAAAAAAAAGCAATTTTCTTTATTTATGTTGGCTCCCCAATTCGCCCCCACACCGCTGCTGCAACACCATAATTCTCCAGTGGTTTTTGAGAACTTTCAGCCATTCGAAGTGATCTCACTCCTGGAGTAGTACGAGGCAGCGACAAGAAAATCTTTAACGAACGAGAAAGCAATTCCATTTCACAGCAGCTAGGAACCGAGGAGGAGGGGCGGGAGAGTCACCAGCTTCTAAAGAGAAATGGAAGCCTTGGATAAAAGCTGCTCACCACAAGATATCTCAAAAAAAAAAAAATGAAAAAAAAAAGAGGAGCAGACAGACTTAACACCAAATCATCCTGCTGTACGACTCAGAAGCTTACCTAGCACTGACAACTGACAGGAAGAGTGCTACGCTGTATGTAGTTTATTAGCATCTGTGAATATCACTTTGCTTGTGCCCCCAAACTTCTTAAACCTCTATCTGTGACTAACAGAGCAACACCATCTTTAACTGCAGAAATGATTTGGCAAACACGGAATAACTACAAATTAAAGTGCGCTTTAACATGTTTAGTGTTGGTATCAAAGACTTTTCATCACATAAGTTAGTGATTTTACAATGTTGCTGTGTAAAACCTGTTGCTAATGCATTCTTAAGGGAAATATCAGTGCAAGAATAGGAATAATAGATCTTCACAAATTCCAGGCTGTATTACAGCTGAGTTAATGTTGCTTGCTATGATATCATGCAGCTGGTTAGCCAGTTTGGGATATATTACAAACCCTAATCACACAGCCAATCCACAGCCCTCCTTCCATTATCCATCCAATCGTGTGCACCCTCCCTCTCCCTCCCTCCCTCCCTCCCGTCAATGAAGCAATGGCAGGCATCGCTCCCGGCTCCCTATCTGATCTCGCTTCCCATCTCCTGGCGAGCATAACTCAGCGAGTGCTACAACTTCTCTCAAAAGCTAGATGTGAGAAATGTATATATTTGTAAGTGCTAATACTACGCGGAGCAGAATGTTGGGCCAGCACCAGACAGATGGTTCTGAGAGAGGCAGAAGATCAGAGAGAAGCTGCTGCTCTGTCCCTATTCCTCTATTTTTCTGAGAGAAAGCACTATCACTATCACAGCTCTGCATGGCACCAAGGAGCTTCAGTCTACAAAAGCGGCCCTAATTCCCTCGATGGTGGAATCGGATCACTCTAACAAGGGTATCAAAGTATTTTATCAATGAGAGGATATTTAAAACTCTCAAAAGCCTGTATAACCATGGGTGGAATACTATTGGGAGGCTTCGTGGGGTGTTGAAGGACAAATACAGAAAAAACATTAACAACACAAAACAACAAAGACACATAGAAATAGTTCTGGAAAAAGAGAGCAGGAAAGCCTTTATCAGATTTGTAGCACAGTGACTAATGACATGGAAATTATTTGTATGCAACTGGTTTAAAGGGGACAATTAGCCTTGTCCTGTGTGTCCTTGTGTCCTTCATCAAGCACTGCCAGTGCAGATTAATTGATATAATCAAAGGCCAAGTGATCTTAATTTATGAATTATGAATTCTCTGGAGCCAAAAGTTACACTGTGTGAACAAAAGGAATGACTCACTCACTGTACATGTACGTGTGTGTGTGTGTGTGTGTGTGTGTGTGTGTGTGTGTGTGTGTGTGTGTGTGTGTGTGTGTTTTCATGTCTTTATTTGGCATACATCTGTTTCACACTAGGCTTGCTATGACACCTCCTAGGAGGCAAGGGTCAAATAAAGAGCAGGAGATCTTAACCGCAGTCACACACCAGATGAGGCAGGGCTACTCAGCAACTTAAACACAGACAGACACACAAATTGATTCATACACCGATGAACAAGATACCACACAGATAGACAAATTCTAAGTTTCTAGATGCACAGAAAAATGGGGCATGCAGCCTATGTGGGCTACGTCAGCCATGCTTTTAATAGTCCACATTAAATGGCTCAAACACATGTACAATAAATGACTGTTGAGTGCGCTGCTTCTGTCTTTTACTATCTTTTTCTATCTAAAACTCACAATTGGAATGTGCAAAAATTCACCCACAGTGCAAAGAACTCAATTAGGGGTGAAGGCCCTATGGCAGGACTGCACGTAGGCAGAAAATATGCTGCTGGGCCAGGTGGAAAGAGAGAAAGGTGGCACAAAATCTGCCAATCGATTGGGATTCTCATTGTTTAGATGGAATATAAAGCTCTCTTTGTATGCCCATGCTCTTCTGACCTTTATTGGGCCACTGAAGAAGGCAAACGCCACCCGGCCGAGAGGGGAATGAAGTGTCTGCTTTGCACTTAACACACTGCACACAGATTGCAGAGCTGGCATGGTATGTGGGCCACAGACTGTCTGCTGACCCTGGCGCTCACCGCCCTGCCCGACCTTGGTACCACTGCGCCAATGTGCCAAGGAGGGCTCCATAACACCCTATCATTGCCTAAAAAAAACAACGTACTCTCCCTGAGACAATGCTGGAAAACAGAAACATGCTTGAGACAGAGTTCATTAACAGATAAACGGCGGGAGGTGGGAAAAAGGAGTGATAAAAATGGGAATAAATAAGGGAATGACAACGGACGGAAGATACAGGGAGAGGTTGGCAGCCATCCATGAAAAAGACAGCTGGCAGCGACATCCTTCACAAACCTGGCGACACAAGCGGCATGATGGAAGCAACCACCAGAGACATGGAGAGAGGGAAAGAGGAAGAATGAGAGAGATGAGGGGGTTTGGAGGAGAGGGGGGTTGTGGCAGTAGATAACGTGGTTTTCGTCTCCAGATTCCTCTGCTAATTAACACAGTTCCACATACAGGGCCCCCCGCCTGCATCACAGCCTGGCCCTGGTTTTCAGTGTCGACATAGAGGGACAGAGAGTGAAGGGAAATGTGTATATGTGAGTGTTTGTGAGCAACGGCCGGTGGGGTATGAGCGATGAAAAGGGATGAAAGGTGAGGCAAGGTTTGGTGGCCTTGTCTGAAGGTGAGTCAGCTCCCCTGCCAGCTTGCCTGCAGCCTGGTTCCTCTGGCGGAAAGAAAAGAAGAAGGGGTGAAGACGAATGAGTCGGAGCGCTGGGGTGCTGATCAACAGCCGAGTCGCTCACCTCATCCAAAGAGAGGGGGAGGGGAGAGAGAGAGAGAGAGAGAGAGAGAGAGAGAGAAAGAAATGAGCCGGCACCAGTCCAGTCACAACACCACAGACACAAATCCTGGTTCTGTACCATTAGCTCCAGACTGTCATAAATCAGACCAAGCCAGCCAGCAGGATGGAAGGAGAAGGCCAAACAGAGAAGTCAAAAAGCCACAGCCACACAGCACTGATCAGACAGCAAGGGGGGAGCAAACAGCAACCTTTGAACAGAGGAAGCATTTATAACAACACAATACAGGCTCCACGCACATAATGGAAGAGCTGGACAGTAGGGCTGATTATTTAACCTCAATGCTTTTTGAGTTCTGACTGAAATGTGTCCATAGCATTGAAGGCTTGGTCAGCTTTATAGTCTTGCTTTTTATTCTTTGATCAGATATTTGCTCATCTCAAATCAGGAAACATGTATGCCTTTATTAGATGGTTGACAGTAGGGAGATGAAAATGAGGGTAGAGAGATGGGAACAACATGCAACAAATGACCCCTGCTGGACCCGACACTGTGGATGCTGCGGTTCATGGCCATAGCCTTAAACCTCATGGCCAGCAGAGCCTCCTGAAACTTTGTCATTTCAATTCTCTTATTGCTGCGTGTGTTAAGAACATAAAACCATGCTGCATTGAGAAGTTTGGTATATTTTGTTCAATGAAAAGGGGGTTCTGTAAAAACAGGTTGACGATAAAGCTATGGTATCGACACAGACAGTTGTGTATTGTATTGGCACAGGTTTCAAAAACATGTACTAGCTTTAGGACGGAATAAAACATGCTTAGGCAAGGCAGCTTTATTTGTATACCACATTTCAGCAACAAGGCAATTCAAAGTGCTTTACATAAAAATGATTTAAAAAAAAAAGTTAAGAGTGAAGAGTTGCTTAGAGTTAAGAGCATTTTAAATTGTATTGTAGTCTACCATTTTGTATCTCATAAAAGCCTGCATTAATACACACATGATCCAGATTGTCCTGGTGCTAGTAGACTAGATATTTAGTCATTAGGATTTTGTCATTGCAAATTGTGATGCTTGATTATAACGTGTTAGCATTTCCATTTGGTAATGCCATTACTGGAGAAAAAGCTTCATTAGCATTACTGCATGTAATAACCTCAACAAGGGATTTACTAACCCAGATTTCAACCACACCCAACTCAGGCATGCTGCTTTGGCATGCACCCTACTGGCAGATAAACACCACATCTGCCTCCCTGCTCTGAAAGTTGTACACACACATTATTTATTTATTTAATTTATATATATATATATATATATATATATATATATATATATATATATATATATATATATATATATATATATATATATAGTATGAACCACTAGAGAAAAGACAGTTTGGCAAAAACTGGCAGCAAAGCAACTCTTGGTCTTGCAGCAGGTTCTGCGTGTGTGCCAATCCTACCTCACACAGCGGAACGCTATGGGGGGATGAACACTTCTACACTGTGATCCAATTAATTTCATCTCCGCACGCCACACATTTTGACATGCTAGGAGCGTTAGGAGAGGAAGTGGAGGTTCGAAGGGGGTGGAGGTGAGCGGTGAGGCAAATGGGAATAACTGAGAAAGAGGAAGTGGAAGGATAGGCCAGGGTTGGGGAATCTTAGCATTGCCTTTATCTTTGGTTTGAGTTTCTGCACAGGGAGAAGAAAATGCAATTACACGTGCCCTCTCAGCCTTTTCAGGCAAGTGTGGTGTGTAGAAGTGAGGGGGTGGTGGTGGGGTTTGTGCCCTGTGGCGACCAGCACTCCCATACTCTATGCTAATAGATGCTTGTTCTGCATTCTAACAAGCATTTGGTGGCAAGGATCTGAGTGCGGAGCAGCGGAGGGTGAGTGCATAGCATCAGCAATGTAAGAGGGGAGGGGGGCGGGTCTGTCTCCTCGTGTCTCTGGAGATAGTACGAATAATAAAAAATTCTGCTGGGCCTTCAAAGCAAACAGCTGGTCATTTCCTGTGGTGATGGCTGATACGGGCCTACATGTTCATGCAACAAGCACGCACACACTTAGTCACTTATTCCTGCCAGCAATAACCCCAGTCAATGAACACCCCTTCCTTTGATGATATAGCAGAGCCAATAAGGAGAAACAAGTCTTTGGACGTGGAAAAAATTTGAAAAGCCTTTGTGTATTACTGGCGAAACCATCTAAGTGCCTTAGCCACATCCTGGGGGTCAACACTTACGCAATGTGGGTGTAATGCCAGAAACCAGCTGGTGATGTTAACCATTTTTTAACACTTTAATTTTTACAGAGAATTTAAAACAAACAACACAACATAGAACAAATAGTTGTCAGATGGCAATCAGATATGTACAGTAAATAACTGTATACCTTTTCTTGGCAGACATATTGACATATTGTAGCGGGTATAATTAACAACAATAATTCAATTTTATTTAGTAGTAACTAGTAACTAGTAATTTGCTTTTGTGCATGCAAATATAAATCAATAGAATATAGTCTCGAACACATTTTTTGTGCTATCCCTCCTCGTAGGTTTCGATTCGGCTCTAAAGATGATTATCACAAAATGCAACAACAACAAAAAAAAAAGTTTGCAAGAAAGAATTGGGCAGTTCTAATGTGGCAATCTAAGACATGCCGATGGAGATGTGTGTGTTGCTCATTTCTGGGTCAAAACAGCCTGACATGTACAAACATGTAGGAGCAACACAATCTTAGTGGTAATCTGTGTGTGAGGAAGGGCCACGCGAACATAAACATGCCTGCATTGGCAATTTCTGGCCCATCCTATTTCCTTATCATATCATCTACTTCTGTTATGAAAGCCAGACTGCCCTGCAGAAGTTTTGTTGTTGTATGCTGTTATTGTGTGTGAGTATGCACCCAGAAGCACATTCATGTATGCCCCTGTGTCTTATGTGCAAGTCACCAAAAGCATGCATGAGACAAAGTGAACAAAAACGCACATCTGGTTTCATTCAGAATGCCTGTAATTCTTTGCCTGCTTGGTTCAGATTACTTCCCGAGCCCCCATGCTGGCTCCACAGGAGAGCAGATAAACTATGCCGCTCAACACAATGTCTCGCCTATTCAACACTGGAAGGGTGTAGGTTGACAAGGACTAGAGGTGAAGCTGAATTTACAGGCGGGTTCTGGTTGCAGACGAGCCTCAAGCTAGGTATGCTAATTTATTGCTTCTCAACCATTGCGGACCCCTCCTTAGAGTAGGTTGAGTGGGAGTGGGTCCTAAGGGAAGGGCATGTTACAGGTTCTGCCAGACTGAACAGCACCTTAATATAATACTGTCTAGATCCAGACCAGACATATAGAAGGTCAGGAGACTAAGAACCTTAAGCATTGGTTAAAGCTGTACAGAAGCATAAGCAGGTCTAAACCAAGTGAGAGGAGAGCTGGAGAACAGATCTATTTTTCTGTTTTCAATCAGAAATCTAACTAAAGTAAACCATGTTTATTGGTGTTTTGTTGCAAGAGACCCTATGTGCAGCAATAAAGAACAAGATTATTTCTATTCCAAAATGAAACACTGATACACCTTGGGATCAGTTCATTCACACTATCTAGCAATAATTCCTGAACATCACATTTTTCCTTTACATTTTACAAAACGCCTTTCTTCCAATTCCTTCACCCAATTCTCTTATCTCCCAGGTTTGACTGAGTGATGTCTTCAGCCAAAATCACCTTGTCTACTCCGGTTCCCCAGGAGATGGAGTGCCAGTGATGTAGACGATTCAATCAGTGAGAAGTGAAAGAGCAGATCACAGACAATACGTCGCGGCCCCATTACCCCCAGTCCTCACTTACCGCTAGCAACGCTTAGCTCGGGCCCCCACCTAATGGACCATAATATCATTTTACGCCATGTTCCAGCTCTTTATACTAGTTCTAAACATAACACTGTCGCCAAGGCACAATAAAAACAGATATATTTCTTTATTACTTCTCACAAAGCATATCGCCAGATCTGAGCACCCCTACAAAGGAAACTAATATCTACAGGAACCCGCTCTTTTCATTGGCTCATTTAGGGCAGACGCACAATTGTTATTACATTGAGCTGCAGTCTGCCGGCCTCACCTCCCCATGCTGTTCACTCAGAATGTAATGGTTGTTTTATTATAATCAAATGAAAATGTCTTCACTATAAATAACCTACTGAAAAGGCCATTTTCTATGCCTCACAATATGTTTAAATGTCCATCACGCCTCAAGCAACAAGGCCACAAAGCCGATTTGCGTGTTGTGTGCTACTGTATGGGTGAAAACAGCAACTTGTCTACCCTTTACTCACCCTCACACCCCAAGCTACCCACTTCCACTCACCTAATAATCACACTCCACGCTTTCTTGCACACGTCGTGCGAGTCTCAGGCTGGTTCATTACTTTGCATGATAGGAGGAAGAGGAAACGTCACCTGGGTACTCTGCTTTTGAAGCCATTCACTGTCTTCATCTCACGGGGCAAATGCTGTGCTTGTAAGTCTTGAGCCAGATGAGCTGAATTTCACTTCAGTGAGTGAGAGTTATTATCCGCAACTAGGAATCATCCCCTACACAGTATACGGTGCCATTGTCCTCTACCCTATACATCATCAGGTCTGACCAGCACATTTACACTGTGGGGATCTGACAAGAGATGAGCGAACACTCGGGCATGAACACGTGTGCTAGTGTGTGTGGCAAGATGAAGCAGGACGGGAGTTGGGGAATCCAATCTCTCACACAGAGGAGCAGAGACAGGCGGGCAGATATGCTCCAGGCCCAGAATAACCCAGGCTGTATCCATGAATGCAATGACAGGATTACAGGGGTATTAGAAAACCTGCTGAGATGGTAGATAATGCTGTTCATGGTTGGGCGTCACGCCGCTTGCAGCAGGGTAAAAGTCTAACTGTTTGACTAATGAAAAATATGGACAAGCTCTTCACATACCACCAAGCAGATAATTCAAGGCCAGGGGGTCTCCCTCTCCATTTACAATAATGGTTTGGTGTTAGCTACTTGATGGACATTAATACAAATACTTTAATTTTTATGTCAGCTGCATTATTGTGGATGGAAATGGGGACTGCAAACATAAGCCCCCCCTACCCTGTTTAAGAATGGGATTATTGTTGTGTCAACAACCCCCATAGATAATAGTAATTACTGCCCTTGCTGCAGCACCATCAGACTGCAACTTTGGTAGCTGACAGCTTGGTCCTAATTACCAAGAACCACAAATTACTGGCTCCATTTCATTATTTATATTGCTCAGCACACCCAAATAAAAGAGACTTCAGTGACTCTGAGCAGTCACATCTCTGGCAGCTGCAGAGAAGCATCCAGAGGACCTGCTGAATCATTGCCTCGTAGTTTTTTCCTGACAATATATAGTCAGCATGTAAACACAACATTGTTTGTGCAAAGAAAACGGAGTAAAAATAGGAAAATTAGGCCAATAGGGGGGATGCCTTTACTTCCTCTTTGCCAGCCACAGGAAGTAATTTAGCTTTTCTTTACCTATTTGCTCCGGCTCGTTTATCTGCCAACAGGGCTGCAGTATCGATTCTAAAAACATCAGCCCTGGAGCCTTTACCTACTAAAACAGTTTGCATGTTGTATCTACATTCATATTTCATTCATTACCCTGTGAGATTTATGTTTGAGTAATTGACTCGTCTGCTGCCATGTGTGATGCCTCCAAAAATAATAAAACTACATAAAAACAGTTCTTTATCTGGTGAGTGTATTCAACCATCCGTACTAACACACACAGACTTTCGCAGATGTTTCCCATCACCCTATGCTGCCAAGCGTCGTCCAGTGATGGCTGAGAGGAGGGGAGCGAGGGCTCGGGCGGGAGTGTGAAATTCTGCTATCCCTGCTCCAGTGAATTCTGCAGGAACTTGGCAGATCATTGTGGAGATTTGTATGTCTGTGGATTTGATATGAAACTGTTTAAGAGGCTCGTCTGGAGTCTGTCTCTCAATATGCCTCCCCTTAAAGTGGGCCTGGCTGTTTAGCTTATGTTCCCGTAAAGCCTGACGGCCACATTTCTCAGCCCCCCAAGGGTGCAGATGGGCAATTAACTTGGCAGACAGGACTTATACTATCATCTGAAAGATAACCATTGCAACACGTCGTTGCTCCAGAAAAGTATGCCTCCGAGCAAAGAAAAGCATACGCCTTTAAAATAGGGGAACTACACAAAAAAAACCTGCATCACCTATGTAGTTTTCTGCAATCATACACCTTGTTGATTAACAAATTAATCTCTCTATTGATAATTTAGTGCAAATTCAATGAATCACAAAACCTGATCAAACAGTAGCTCCTGCTCAGCAATTCCAAAAAGACAAGTCTTCTCAGAAAAAAAAGTATAAGGAATATACGGTAGTGATCCAAAGCGCTTAGCATTTAGTTGACAGCTGCGCAGGGCAGGCTTTGTTTGCAGGGGCTAGAGTAGAGCAGTATATGTGGCCCGGAGGCCGGATCTGTTCCAACTGTGCCCTGGCAAGAAAACATTCAGCCCAGTCAGCCCCGACAGCTTGGATATTCACAGGGGGCGATGGAAAACCGGAGGGCTTCAGCACCATGTTGGAGTTGGGGGAGCTCGTAGGAGGAGGGGTGATGAGTCAGGAACAAGGTGTTTTATATTATTTTGGTACCGCAAGGACATGGCATTTACCGTGTTCAAAGAGCACAACCAAACGTAGGCTGTTGATGAGGGCCTCAAGTCTGTGTTGGCCTGCGATGATTTAAGTTTATTATCTGGCAGGTATGTCTGCAGGGGGGCTAGCAGCATTTTTTGTTTTAATGCCAGCACTGCAATAACTTGCTGTGGTGATAATTAATTTGTAAAGCCTGGGAGTGAATTATACATTTATCACTGCAGAGAAAACTTACTCTATGGTTCATGAGAAAAAATAAACACAGCATGACAATGACGGTTTTAAGCATGTGCATTTTCTTCCACAATTACGTTATCATAGCAATTTAGACTACATGAGACATTGTCATTTGACAAACCAATTTCAGAGTTTCTATAGAATACAGACATTAAATTTAGGATCATCACTTTGATTTAGCATGACAAATGAATTATTCATTCTCATCTCCAGGGGTGCATAGAAAGGATTTTTGATGTTGGACAGCTTTCTCCTCACTTGATTAACCTGAACTACCTTCAAAAAGTGCCAATAGCCTTTTTCAAAACAATATTTTGTAGGGGCTTCCTCTTTGAAAAATGATGTGTCAAAAGTATTACTATCCGTTATCTGGTTCTGTTTACCTATTTTTGCTATATCCTTTAAAGAAACAAATAAAAAAATAAATAAATTAAAAAAAATGAGTACCTCACACAATAATAAGAGTGTGGAGCTGTATAGTTGACTGCATTTATTAATGTTCAAAGTATCTAAAAGTAATACAGCACATAAAAAGGTCAGTGTCACACAAACAGACACAAAAAAGGACAACAAAAACCAGGGATTTGTTTGCTCTTGTACATCCAAATTCATTCATCCCCAAGTAGCTCTTTGCTCTGGGGTTGTGCCAAGGCAAAGCCTCATGGGGTAAATGATTGACACCTCCTAATCCTCATGGCTACCAAAATGCATGTCATTACCATGACATGTACACCATCTTCTGGGATGTGAGATGAAGTGTGGGAACAACAAAGGGATAAAAACAGCGAACAAATCTCTAAAAATAAGACGTGTGAATTTTTTATGTGCTGTGTTTTGGTTCACACGTGTAGCTTAAGTACTTTGAGAGAAACGCATCTCTGCACCCGACTTCTATTAATTCAGCACAGCTAGACCAACCACCTGGGGTAGCCTTCATTTCAAACAAGCCATATTTTGTATATATTTAACACTGGCGGGCGGGCAGGCTGGCAGGCATGCAGGACTAGAGGATATGTGATGGAAAGTGGAGCACAAGAGTTATGGCCTAAGCAAGCAGCTGATTATGGAGAAGATGAGTGAGAAAAGGAGTTGTCTGTCAAGCTAAGCCCTTCGCAGATGGACGAGTGTGGCACACTAAGAAACCAGCAAGTCCTGAGGCTTTGTGGCAGCTCTGGGTTTTAAAGTACACCACAGAAACTGTTTAGAAAAAAGGGATGGAACAGTGCATAAACCCAAATCTAGTATATATTAATATATAATATATATTATATTAGTATGTTAATATTCCTCACATTTTCATTCATCTCATCGACTGAGTGAATCATGGTAAAACAATGATTGTTTCTCCACTCTTAAGTGAAGTATGAACAGCAGAAGCTTTTACAGCTGTCTATATAAAACAATTATAGCAGCAGTTAATTGCTGCGAATCTTCATTTAATGAGCATCAGAGCAAATGTAATTACTTGCAGCCTTTAATAAACAAGCACAGAAACCTAGTGGTGTGCGAATAAAGTTATGACAGAATATAACTTATCCTAACTTGTAGGCCAATACTTGACTTATAATTGGACCATTGTTTCCTGACACACAAACACACTGTGTTGACCATTTGCTAGCCAGCAATGTTCCACTTCTGTGAGCGCAATAACAAAAATTGTTTTCATTTGTGTACTGTGGCACTTGGGGGCTGACCCTTGCCTGTGTAGCTCCCAGGTGAGACAGTCAGCTATCTGCTGGGTAGCACAGCTATTGCCTCACTCCCTTCCCTCTGCAAATCCTATCTGCTCAGTCCTTTCCCTAGAGCTCACTATCGCTCTGCTACCTCTACTCTTGTACCGACAGCCAAACAATGAGAGTCAGGACTGCCTTAACGAGTAGAAAGTGGAGGCTCAACTAATTAGAGACACCCCACCCCATCGCCTCCAACCCCTCCTATTAACTCAGAACAGTGTGATACAGCTTGGCCAGGGCTGGGACTGTTGGGCCCATCGTGAGAGAAATAGGGTTTGGAAGTTGTTTTTCTGGCAGCTGGCCAATGGGGGACCGTAGTAATTGCCCGAATCTCACTGTGGCAAGTGAAGAGAAACAGTGTGAGGGTGGTACAAGCCAAGGAAAGTGAGAAAATGCTGGGACCAAGTGTGGGAATGAAAGTCTAGCAATAAAAAAGAAAAATACAGATAGGGAAAGAGGATACAGATAAAAGCTTTGAAAAACGAGGCACAAAAGATAAATGTTTATAAGAAAAACATGGAATGACATGCGGGACAAGTGATTTCGAAAAAAGTCAGAGCTTGAGGACTAATTTCGTGAAAATAATACAAGTAGAAAGAAAACTGGACAACGTATTGGGAGTGTAAGTGAAAATAGAATAACCTCAGGTTCTACTCACTAGGGAGAGGCAGACAGGGGTGCAGTGAGCGTCTTGGCTGCTGGAGTGGAACAAAACAGGGTGCAGCGGCGGCTGCACGGTGGGCCCTCACTGGACACTACAATCACAGGCAGCCGGAGCACAAGGCAAATTTGGCCAATTAGCCGCACACTACTGCTGACCACCAGCTTCATTAAGGGCCCGGGCTCTGGATAAGGGGGAGAGAGAGAGAGAGAGAGAGAGAGAGAGAGAGAGAGAGAGAGAGAGAGAGAGAGAGAGAGAGAGAGAGAGAGAGAGAGAGAGAGAAGCATCAGCAGTGGCCAGGTTTGCGAAGACACACAGATGCATTTGCACAAAACACGTGCTAGAGGTGAAGCTCAAGGTTACAGATAAACACAAACAACTGTTGCAGCAGCCCATACCACACAATTACCATATTATACTCTCCCCTTCCTGTGGGTTTACACCTGCAGCAAAAGATGGCAGTGAGGGGGTTAGAGTCGTTGAGGCCAGAGGGCGTAGCTCCCCCCCTCTCTCCCACACAACTGCACTGACAGCAACAGGTGTGGTGGCCAGCAGACAGGCAATTACCAGGCTGAGAATCTGCTCTTTGTGACAGAGACAACAGCAGATCAGAGGGAAAAATCAGACCTGGAGGGGGAGAGGAGCGAAGAGGGGGGAGAGGCGAGAGACAAGGAGGAAGAAAGGAAGATACAGACTACCGAAAGTCCCTGGAGGGGAGACAGAGAGATATTTTCAGTCCGCTCTTTTCATTGCATATCCCTCTCCAGCAGAGCGAAAAACAGATCAAAAACCAACACATACAGTAGCTATGACACACCTGTTGTTCTGCAGTAGAAATACAAATGTACACGCTTAGGTGGCCTGGGGAGACCTCACATACATGTGTGGCACAACAATGAGACGAAGGAGGGGGTAAACTGACAGCATCCTATTTCAATGCAGATTGGGTGGGGCTGTTTGGGTGCTTTGGGACAGGTTGCGCTCAATGAGCCCTGACAGAAAGACTGTTAGGTGTATGCGTGTGTGTGTTTGTCTGTATTATAAGTGTGTATATCCACATGGGACCTCTGTCTGCATCAGCCTTATGATGGAAACCTCAGTGATGCTCCAGGGTGGGGGTGGTAGCAGCTTCATATTTTCTTTCCCTCGATTTCTCTGCTCTCCCTCTCCGATTACCGGCCTTCGATCAGGCTAAAGCAATGTTTGCGCGCTTTGCCGCCAGCGTAGCAATAAGTGCTGTCAGAAACCTTGCATGCTTGGGTGGAGAAGAGATACTGGACCTTTATTTAAAACAAGCCAAGGATAAAAGATCAATGACCCAATTCAGGCCATGAATTGCAGGGGAAAGTTCGCAAACATAGTGGGAGATTATGAGAGAGAGAGATGTATGTGTGGATGGGGGAGTTGGGGGGGGGGGGGGGTACGGAGAGTGAGGGTGCATCTACCTCATCTGTGTGCTAGTGGCTTATTGATCGGTGGAGACACACAGCTCCCGGCCATTCATCACAGGCCACTCAGGCCCTTAGATAACTCCTATGATAGTGCCCTGCTACTGAGCAGCTGCAACTGGCCATATCCATTATCCTTCAAAGTAAGCCCCCTAGCCTGGGAACAGGCATGGTGGGGCTGCTGGGTGACACGCTGGAAGGAGGGCTGAAATGGAAAAGACCAGGCCTGTGGTTAGGAGCCTGAGGCTGAGGCTAGTGTATACAAAGGCAGGAGCTGGGGTTGAAGTGCCAGGGTTTTATGACAAATGGTGCTCCGACAGCCAGAACAGAGATGAGAAACTGTCTGTTTGCACCAGTTGGAGAGAAAAAAAAAATGTGACGGCACTATTGTTTCCATTTCTCGGCCAAACAGTATTAGCAAAGCTGTTTTATAGCAGATAGCACACAAACCATCCGAGCGACAGGCAGGCAGCTCTGAAAACTGCTGAGTGGCTCTGTGTGTGTGTGTGTGTGTGTGTGTGTGTGTGTGTGTGTGTGTGTGTGTGTGTGTGTGTGTGTGTGTGTGTGTGTGTGTGTGTGTAAAGAGAATTCCCAAATTGTGCAGGTGGGGATCAGCCATAATGAGCCATGCAGGGAGAGAAGAAAGGGAGGGGAGGTCGGAGTGAGTGCAAAAAAGAAGGGAGGAGGCCAAAGAGCGAGGGAGAAAGCCAGAGTGATGGAGATGGGCTCATAGCCAGAGACAAGGCCCCAAAAGAGCAATTACAGGAGCTCCAGAGAAGGTGTAAGCCCAGCCCCCAGACATAGTTTAGAACAGCACAAAGCTCTGCCAGACATTTACGCACAAGCACACACACGCCGTGATCCAAGAAAAACTTCCGATGAGCAAAAGATGGAGATGGACAAAATACGAGAAGTTGGGTGAAAGTCAAAACGGGAAGGACACATGAGGTGGGAGTATGTTTAAACCGGGGTCATCTCAATCCAAAACATCTCCATGTTTTACTCCCCTACATGTTTTCAAGGCAGCATTCTGTTCTGGTCGAAACCTGTTCCTTTAACAGCTTGGCCCAAAACAAAAGCTGAAACTCCGAGGCTGAGGACAGTGTAAGCAAAACTTTAAGTTGATTGTCCTCCATGCGATGAGGGCTAAACAACACTGAAAAGTGTGGACAGCATGGCACCGTGGTGCCCGTCACAAATCAGAGTTTGAAATGGTTTCTGAAGGCAACCGTTTCTGCCCCCCAACACCCCGCCTCACCCACCACCACCTTCGCTTAAAGGAGAACGACATGTTGGAAAGACTAAGCAAGAATGATAGGAGAAAAAGAAAGAGAGATGTGCAAACAGATAAGGGGGGTGGGGGGAGAATTAAATTAAGAGAAAAGTTCTCGCGCATCGGTATGCACCATTGATTTCCTATTCTCTTGGAAACATTTAATGAGCTTAAATAGGAGCCTCGTTTGACACTGCCACAGTGACTCGGAGGAGCCTTACAGTGAGAGGAAATCGTTCAGCGACTGTGACGGCTACCAGAGGGGGGTGGAAGATGGAGAGGAGGTGGAGGAAGAGGAGGAGGAGGGAAGAGGGCGGGGAAATGAAGGTTTTAATGCCAAAGCAAGAGACGTCTGCAAGACAGATGTTGGATTATGCTCGGGAAATGGTCCATGGGTAGCATTACTTGCCTAGTTCTCAATGGAGGAGGAAAAAAGAATGAAGTATGAAGCAGATTACTGGAAAAGAGGCAGGCGGTGGAGGAGGCTGAAGGTGGTTTACATTCAACCAGGCTGCCTAGTTATGTAGGTGCTTACCACTTACAACATGCACTCATTATAACCCAACAGTGTCCAAACTGACTGACAGCTACTGCTCTACTGCAGTGTTTCACCTCATTACTTCCTGGATGACCTTCCTATGAGGCATTTAACAGATGCCTATTGCTTGGCGGCCATCTTGTTTTTCTACCCTCCCCTGCTCTCTTTTCTCCCGGCAGAAAAACTATTGTCACTTCAGAGAGCAAAGTCCTGAGGCGCTTCGCTGCCGCTGATGAGGGCCTACTGGGAACCATCAGCAGCCGCTTTATGAAGCTGTCTGGCAGAGTGAATGGACTCAGCGTCCCGACACCTTTTGCAGGCAATCATGATAAGCGTGGAGTCGGGCATGGCTGTACACTGGCACCATAGGGGGCCCTCCCCTCCCCGACTGCTGGGTGCGGTGGTGTGTGTGTGTGTGTGTGTGTGTATTGAATGTACTCATATTGCTTTTTTTAACTATTCTCTAAATCCAAACTAATTCAACTGAGAATAGCTACAACAAATAAGACAGAACTTAAACAAAACAAGAACCTCATAGTCCAGTCAAGAGGCAGACTGTAAATAATCAGGACAAACTGATCAACAGTAAGTCAACAAAAATAAATATGCACTCCTATATTAAGAAAAGTATTACATATATAATTAGTAAGGTAAATCTGGCAATGTATAATGATATAGATTAGTCAAGCTTAACATTACCTTTTGGTCTTTGAGCACTTGCAATTTTGATTTTTCACCATTGTCTGAGTAATAAACTAATACAAATAATCAAATTTCATCTTGCAGCCCAAGTATTGATATTAGGAGATATAGTCCAGCCCTATAGTTTATATCTACATAAATGCAAAAGAGATACACTGTGCTTTCCATACGTTTAGGAGGACTGCTACTGCTGGGTACAAAACAAGCTCCCAAACATGATGACCAGCTTTTAATGACTGAGTGTAGATGTGCATATGTGCATGTAAACATCCTTATACATATGTAATTGCTGCTGGTAAGTGGTTAAGCATAAATATTTCAGGTCCCTGTGTCCCTGTCCCATGCTTTTAACTCAGTCAGTCATGTGTTCAGGTTTACAGCAGCTTTGAAATTCCACTGATATCTGTTTCTTATATTATTAGGTCAGAAAGGAGTTCGTCAGTTCCTGACCCTAGTTTTTTCCCCCAACTTTGGTCCAGCTGCAGGGAGAGCGGCTGGCATGTACCACCTCTGAGTATCTATCCAGACAGATGCATAGTAAGCAGTGCTGCAACCAGAGTGGATGTTTGGAACAAATGGCAGCAGTGCTGAGACCATGTTTCGCTGGGCTTTCATGTGTGACTTGCAGGAAAAAGTTGCAATGAAGTGGATTTTTTATTTTTTTTTTTAAATGAAAGCAACTGAAACAATCATGTGATCCTCTGATGATTAATTAGGGTAAAAGAAAAATATGACCACAGTAGAGGCCCTTTTTCCTTCTGTAGAGTTCCAGCAGATACAGATATATACACACACACACACACACACACACACACACACACACACACACACACACACACACACACACACACACACACACACACACACACACACACACACACACACACACACACACACACACACACACACACACACACAGTATAGAAACTGGAAGTGACTAACAACAGCATAAGGACGACAACTTGTGAAAGGCGTAGTGGTGAAGTGCCCTACACTGTTTTCTCCAGTGTCCCCAGCTGTCATTTCCACCCTTCTTGCTCAACATAGTTAGCCTGGTCCTACAAGACTCTCGTACATTTCATTTGTACAGAGAGTCTGGCCACTCTCCATTGACAAGTGTTAACTTCCTTGAAGGTGGGTACTCTGTTGAAGTTTAAAACTTTTGGATCTGCCCAGAGCCACTCTGGATCTGCCATAACCAATCGCTAACGTTTGGTCGTGACGTACGTCATGCGCAACAAGAGGGGAGACCGACAACAACATTGGCTTATATTTAGCATTAGCATCGCTAGCCTTAGCCAACTTCTTCACCACTAACGAAGCAAGCTGGAAAATCAAACTTTTCCTGAACCCCGTGGGGAGGAGGGCCACAACATCATGGCCACCAACACAACTCAGCAAATATAGTTCTTGCTCTGGCTTTAATTTCTGGATATTCGGACCGAATGGCTTCACTCGCATCTTTCTAGTGTACAACCTCAACGTCATCGTTCTCAGCCACTTCCTCTGTTCGCTGATTGGACCGCCAAATACTTGTCCGGAGAAAACCCACGAATATCACTGGAAACTGACTTTGCCCTCCATAGGAATCCATAGGCCATCATCTATACAACACTATGGACCATTCTCTGAATCATTTACACCGGTCTATATATAGCCTGTGGAGAAAAGATCATTATTGAAACAGAAAGCTATATTTCATAATTGCACTACCACGCTTCTATCTCCTCAGTGAAATTGGCTCTCCAGAATATATTCTCTCTCACTCTACTCCATCTCTCTTTATCTCCCTCTCTCGTCTGTTAGAGAGGGCGATTTTGACAGGCTTCCTGATGCAATAACCACCCCTCCATTTGTATCTGAGGACTGTGCATTAACTAGACAGTGTAATCAGCCTGCACGGGAAAGGCAGCAAGCCTCCACAACCGGCTGCTTCTTACCACTCTTTGCTTTAACAGCACGCCATTAGGCCACAATTAGCACAGTGTACTCTGGGGAAAATAACCCCCTCAAAGACCTTCAGCCAGCAGAGCGGATGCGAGAAACAAGGCGATTTTCATCCAATGTCCATTGTTGCTCTAAAACGCTCAAGAGAAGCAATCTTATTTGATCATACTTGCAGGCAATAGGACTTCAAAGTAGAAGATAAAAAAAAAACACAAGAACAAATCTGTGCCATGGGAAAACCTGATACTATTGACATGTTACGGTAGAAGATTTTTAAGTAAGGACTCTAAAGGAAAAGGCTTATTGCCAGATGCCTCAGACAGAGCATAATGCACCTAAAAGGCAGCAGTTAGTTGAAGTGCCGCTGTGGTGAAGGTGCACTTCATGTGGATGTTTTAATCCAGATGAGGATGCAGCCTCCCTCATTACCTCCCTCAGGGCTTTGGAACAATAAAGAGAAATGTGTGTCCCTGTGGTCATTTGTGGCATGCTGGCAGTGGGCAGACACAGATAAGAGTTTGGATTGGTGGAGGCTGACACGCTGCGATTATCTCCTGTTGCCGGAATTGACCGTCCATCAATCCAGACAGCCAAGAGGACCGGGGCCGATCAAGTCAATTGTTGCCTGAGCAGAAATTTTTATGATTCAATGACCTTGAAGAAAAATGTGTCAAGTGTTTCAAATGTGTTGTCGCACTGGAGCACTCGTGCATTGTGATTCAGATTCACAAATACTCATGAAGATACAGAAAAACAGTCTCAGAGGTACAGTCACTAACACACAAACGCACACCCTTCCTGACTCCCTTATCACCTTCCCCCTCACCTCATGATGCATGTTCTGGACCTGAAACCAAGTCCATATACCAGAATGAGCCACTGGAGAAATGGAGGAAAGTAAGGAGTGCGGGAAGAGAGTGTGTCAAGAAGCACATTCTTTCTGCTGAGTGCAATCTGGAAGTGGAAAGGTAGATAAACAATGACGTGAGCCGCATCCCATCTCCCTCCTAAAGCCTGAACAGACACACACTCGCCACATTGCATCGCCACCGATCCTGTGCAGTGCGCCAAGCATTGTCAGGGATTGGGTCTTATCAATCGTTGGCCAGATACTGAGCAGAAGCGTGAGGCAAACAAAGGGAAGGGGGGAGAACAAAAATGGAGGGGAGCTGCAAGCGACAATGAGAAACACAAATGAGACGATGGCTGGGAGCCACCCGTCCACGCGGCCCAGACCAACTATTTAATCTGGTCAAGTCGGCCCCAAAATCAAAGCAATCTCCTCTAGTGAGCTGACATAGGAATGAATCAGACAACCAATCCCACCCAAAAAGGAAGTTGCTGTGGAATTGAATAAGGGGATATGGGGCTATGCTGCATTGTGCTAGGCATGCAGACTATTACGGCTGAGGAACTCTGCTTTATTTAAAAAAAAAAAAAAAAGTCCATTTGCATTCACTCAGCTTGCGAGAGGAGCTCGGGGGCAAAGTTAGCTGCTGCTCCTGCTGCTTGTGAATTACTCACCATCTTTTTTAGGCCCTTCTGGCATGCACTATATCACAGTGGTAGTAGAAATCTTTATTATCCCTTATGGGGAAATTGTCCTTGTAGTAAGTCAGCGATAACAACAAAAACAATATCCATACAATACAAAAGCATAAAAGTTGAAGACTGATGAAGAGCAACAGCTGGAGCAACAGCCAGAGGGATGCTCCCTGTGGATACTACGCCTCTTGGGGCCACCCTGCCCTGAAAGGGTGCTTAGCTAGACCTGAGTAAGACTAGAGTGAGACATATAGAGGCCACAGTGGGGATGACATGAAGGAAGGCCAAATGGGGGCCAAAATGAAGAGACTTTGACAGCTATCCCTCGAGCAGCAAGATGAGCTGCACCTGTATGCACCTCGGCTCTGCTCAGTTTAGTTTTCATCTCTTCAGACTCCCCGCCCACTCAAATACACACACAGCAGACTCTTCAGCTCTGTTGGCACTGGCGGACACAACAGGAGGGAGGGATCAGGTGGCTGGGGCAAGCAGACGGAAAGAGAAGGGCTGGGGAGGGGTTTGACAAATGAGTCTCGTCAGGTAACATTCACAGATGTGAAGGGAAGGAAGGAAAGAGGGGAGAGGAGGGTGTCTGTCAGCTCATGTTGGTTCACCAGTGAAAAAATCTCCTGCCCTTATTTGAAACCACTGTAGCCAAGAGACGAGAGGACAGAGACACAATGAGGAGACATTTGAGCCTGGGTCGGTTTCACTTCAGGACCGGTTTCTGATTCTGATTGAGGAGACAAAACATGGCCTCAGTCTCTCTGCCATGGCTCTGATCAAAAAGATCAGGGGGACAAGGCAAAGGAAGAGCCCTGGAAGTATTCAAGTGCCTAGAAATTTGGGTCAGACACATGACATGTTAATACAATGACAAAAGAAGAAAATTGAGAAGAAAGTGGGAGGAAATAAAGGAGAGGACTGAAAGGGAGCCAAAATATGCGCAGCAGAGCAGATTTGTGTTTCAACATGCCCCAGCATGCAGGGGAAACAGGAGCTTATTTGCAACCAGCTTCAGAAAATAAAAAGAAGATAATAACTTTTAAGAAGGTACTCTTCAGACCTTGATAAATGCCCACTGTCAAGGCCGTTATTAAACACCAGAGAGACTGCTGGGTCCCTGTGCCAGGCAAAACTAATTAAAGCCAGGCAGATGTGTCTGGACAGTAGTGTACCAAACACACACACAATGTTACATGCTTGTTCACTTCTATGCACGCTTGCAGACATGCACACACACACAACCTCTAAATGGGCTGTTAACCATGTCCACAGTGCAATCAGTGCCAGCTGATGTGCCGCCACCGTGCTAAATAGACCAGGTGAACACAAAACAGCATCTCAGCTTCGATTTAACTTTGGTGTGGTTAACTTCGGAAACTTTTTGTCAGCCAGCGGCCAGAGAGAGAAAAAACACCTTTACCCCTTGTGTCTTGTTATCCTTGCCGACACCAGGCAACGTGTTCCATTTCTGTATTCCCTACTTTCTCCGCTGAAGTTGATGAGAGTTTGAGCTAACAGCAACCAATTAATCTTTCATGATGCACGTGTTCTTGCTTTTGTTAGGTCTGCTCAGTGAAATTGTATGAGACTGCAGCTGTACAAAAGAGAGCTGGTGACACTTTCGTCCTCTTCTTCCTCTTCCTCCTCCTCTCCACCTTTCATTCTCATACTTTGTGAGCAAACAGCTGGGCTTTTTGCAAAAGCTATCATTACAGCAGCCTACAGGCATGAGAGCTGCACTCCAAATCGCTGATGGAAGCCCAGCTAGTCGAGTCGGAGCTTGAGATGAGATTGCATTGGGGATGAGAGTACAGGGGACGGGGGATGATGGCTATTAGATGATAAACACACAGAAGCACACATCTGTGCACGCAAACATGTAAAAGAAGCGCATGACATGAAACAATACAGGTGCCCGTGTTTGATCTTCATTTAGGCTGTCGGTATCATCTTCTCACACACACACACACACACACACACACACACACACACACACACACACACACACACTAGTGACTAATCACCCATCTGGAGCAGCCATTCCCAGGTCTGGATGACAAAGCACCCATGCCCACAAATATAGGCTAATGCCCTTCTCAACAAAAGGCTTAGGCCGCATTACAGCCAAACAGACAGGTCTAAAGAGAGGGTGGGGGGGTAGCATATGACCTGGCTCAGACAAACATGAACAGGGAAGGAAGCAAGTGACATCACAGATAAGGGTGATGCACTTAGGCTAGTTACTAGTGGCTACATGGAGTTGACAAGTCTGTACGTGCACTTGATTTCAATAGCAGCTCCCTGAGTCAAGGGCAGGGAGAGGGCAGAGCCAAAACAGTAGCAAAAAGCCATTTCAATGTGACTAGGCTAGTTTGTGAAGTGAAAAATCCAGTGTGGCTTACCCACAGGGCTTTGCTGAAACCCTCTCGTCGCTAAATATTAGTTTGTTAGCAGTGGCAGGTGCTAGCCATGCCCTCTTGGAGCAGTCCGTGGGGTAGGGCTTATCCTCTATATGCCTCAACTACTGTGGAAAACTATTTCCCCAGCAGAGGCTTGTTGCTGGCTGGCATGATCCAGGTAAGTCTCCTAGTTGTGACGGGCCTGATGCAACCAAAGCCAGGTTCAGAATGTGGGATAAGGTTGGATCAGAGCCAGGAGCCATTAGCGAGCAGTGTCTGACACAACAGGCAGAACACAACATTTTCAAAAGGCGTAGAAGGACTTGAACAGAGCTGTGGTAAAGAGTGCTAGGCAGCTGTTTCATTCAGGCCCTCTGATAACAACCCCCTGTCCAGATTGGCTACTGCAGACAGGGCAGAGGATCACAAGGCAGCACGAATACAAATCACTTCTTCGATAGTCTACAGTGAGCTAAGCAAATCCTAGTGCACTGGCATTCTCTTATTCATTTCTTAGCTGATCAAGCCTCTTGTGATTCAATGCATGCTGCTGTAAAGAATTTTAATGTACTTGCATTTAGATTAATGTGCATCCTTACAAAAGAGCATATAACAGTATGGTTTTTAAGCAGAAAACATTTAAGCTATCAAGAAGGCCCAGCAGTATGAACAGACAAAGATCTAGCTAATGGCACTCGCCATATCATTTACGGTACAGCTCCTAGCCATAAGCTGAATCACACATTTACTCCAAAGAAGAAGAGAAAAAGGGACAGTTTCATTTATCAAGAGATAACATCCTAAGAATACTTTCCAGGAGATTAGTTTTTGCTTTCAATCCCAACTGTGAATAAGGAAACGACAAGTGCATCAATTATGAGTGTTGGAAATGAAAACTCAAGTTCTTTAATTCCCTTTTTCCACTTTGTGCTTGGATATAATTACCAAACAAAGCTTGTGAGCAATGTAACTAACAAATGGAGGCATGTAACCTCAACAGCACAGGCCTTTTATCCTCTTTTGTGTTTTGCAAAAATAGACAATATGAGTTTCCTTTTAATTATAAATCTGTAGATTTAAAATACTGGTGGGAGACCATCTGGCTGGTGCTTGATCTTAACAATCAGACACAGATCCAAGTGGACTGTCCTCTGCTAGCACACCTATCACATACTGACCATTGTAATCACCCAAAACAACAAGCCTTTACATCTGTGACTGAGGCTCAGTCCCATTAAAAACCCATCACACCCACTACTGCCATGCTACGCTTACTGCGCACAAAACCTATTGCTATAATTGGCTCCAGTGCACCCATTTCCAACTCTGGATGGGCCAACCGGAAAATGCAACAAAAAAAATAAAAAATAATAATCTGCAGTACCTGGAAGAGATCCAAACTCTAGTCATGTCTCAGTGACCATCAAGCATGACAAATTAGTTCCAAAACATGAGGACTGTTTCAATCAGACGGGTGGAAAATAAGGGATGAAATAGAAAAGAGAAGAGGTGAAACAAAACATTGTTCATTGCTTGCTTCGGGAGGCTAAGGGTGATGGCACACCTCCAGATGAACACACACGCTCCATCATCCCACATAAACACACAGAAAGGTGCGGTTGTGAAGCGGATCTGTTGTTACACAGCGACCGCAGTGAGGGCCACAACCATGTCATTACCCCAGCCAGCGAAAAAGAGGAATCCCAGAGGCTGGCATGCTGAACCTTGCGGTAGAGTTGAGAGAGTGTTTGTGTGAGGGTGTTTGCCAATGAGGGAAAGATAAACAGAAATGGGGGGGAAAGAGTTAGACTGTGAATGTGTATGAAAGTGTGACTGAATGAAGTGTGTGTGCATGAAGGTGACTGTGTGCCATCAAGGCTCAGCTCTAGTTTGAGCGAGCGCCGTGGAGATGTTTGTCATACCAGAACGAGGAGCGTGTCTGGACTGGGATGAGACTGAGAGAAAATGCTAGCGGTGCCCTAAGGCTCTCTGAATAAAAAATAAAAAGAAAACTGCCCTCTCTCTTCAACAGAACCCACTCAAAGACTGACTTGCAAACTCATGATTTGAGGGAAGGGGGAGCTTAAGGCCACTCATTAATACAAAAACAGAAAAAGAAAATCCCAAATGAGAGCAAAGGGCAGGAGAGGGAGCTATTTATGGAAAATAAAGTGTAATTTATAAGCAAAGTAACCAATCATCACCAGCAAGAGACAATAGAAACTTGCAATTAGTCATAATTGTTTCTTGGGTGTGACATGACTACAGATAATGGAAAACTATAATTGATATTCTGAACTGACTTTTGTTAATTAAAGCACTGATTATTCTGCTAAACAGACTTCGACAACCAGAGGCACAGCACTGCCCTTTAGAAAAGGCACTTGCACAGCGTTAAACTGAATTCCTTTGAGGCCTATGTTTTTTGCAGCGCTGTTGTCGGGGCATCAGGACGTTCAATGATATGTAAACAAACACAAAAATGGGAGAGCGGTTTGCACACGAGACAATCCCCAAACCAAGCATTTTTATTTGTTTTCTCCAATAAATGTCAAGCTTTATTAATTGATTGAGCCGGAGAGAGACAGAGACTGGGAACGGAGAGAGGCAGCGGAAGCTATGAAGCAGTGTGTGGACTATTGTAATTTCATCCCTCTCTGCTCTCGGGGGAAATTGATGCCAAAACCTTACACATATATGACATAACCTCAACTCTGAAAAACTCAGTACAGCAACACAAATAAGCCTAAAAATTATCTAAATCCTACTGTAGGAAAAGTTTACAGAAAGAAGTGGCCTGTAATTACTACAGCATATCTGTGGACTGAAGGGTTTGTGGATTAGAAAGGTTGGACAATGAACAAAAGGGGACCTTGGCTTACCGAGAGCCTGGTCTGGGCATATAGGGGAGGCAGTTGAGGACAGCACACTTAATGGAAGTGACAGTCAGCAGATACGCGCCAGTCCCCTCTACCCGCAATCGCTTCTGCTGCCTCCTCCTCTGGCAGCCCCGGGAAAGAAAAGGAAAATAACCCCCCCCCCCCATCTTCAGATTACATACAATACACACTAACATTCCAGGAGAGAGGGAGGGGAGGGTTGGGGTGGGGTTGTGAATAGACAGGGAGTGCTGCCAGGGCCTACATTTAGATAGCTTGGTTATCAGCGGGAAAAGGGGAGAGAGAAACAAAGAGGAAGTTTACTGGCGTTGTTTTATCTGGAAGGACATTAAACTGAGAGGCACACAGGGGACGAGACAGCAAGAGTAAAGAGAAAGACCATTCAGAGGAAAGAGAGAAACTGTCCAAAGTCAGGCAACATTCAGAAGCATCCTGTCTCTCTAACTCACAGTCACACACAGACACTTTGCCCTTGGCTGAAAGTCATCCCTAGTTCATGGTTGCTGGTTTTGATAGTAGTTGGGACCCTGGAACGAGTTACTAACAAACCAGAAAGCTGCTCGTCGGGTGATTGGTGTAGCAAGAGAGGCTGTCACTGGGATGGAAACTGAATGTGGCCTTTGATAAAACACTCAAAGAGGAATAAAAAAACAGAACGGGAAGTAGGCAGCCCATTAGGCCATGATGGAAAGAAGGGGAAATAGAGCGGGCCACACGACAAGGACTTGTGGTAAATCCGTGGCCCAGTGTGTTGTCCTTGACCCTGTCAGATGGGGCTGAGGCCTGCAGTGAGAAAGAGTGTTGGGCACACTGCCCCCCAGGTGTGGGCTGGAGAAGGATGAGAGGCATGTCGATGAGGGGGGACCCCCCCCACCACACACACACACCCCAACTACCTGCAGCACCAAGGCAGTCTGCCGGAGCCCACTAATCAGAGAACTTAGCCGCTGACCTCTCCACAGGCGCTACACCCTTTAATGAGATCCATGCCTTTGATTCGTCTAGCCGCCTGTAGGGAGAGGCAGATCACAAATAAGTTCAGACACATACACATAAACTTTGCCAACTGTAGATGGACTTTCACATCCACACACTGCTGTGAACACAAAGACACAAGAGATGTACACAGTTGAAATAATGAGCGCTTTGTAATCCACAAAGGCCAAGGGCTCTCATGCGTGTTCATGCATGCACAGAGGAAGTGGATACACAACAATGGACTAAAACAAGCACGGACGAAGAACTGTCTAAAGCAAACTAATCAGCACACACAAGGACACACAGACATAAACTGAGCACAGCTCAAGGACACAACACCCACCTTGTTAAGAGGCCGAGAGAGGTGCAGGTGAGATTGGATACAGACATGCTTGCTCACAGATAGATTTGAATTATTGATCAGCCAACCGATTGTGTTATGAGGAATTCATGGATTCAAGCCTGGGCTGTCCAGCTCCCTTAGGCTGAAAGACAAACTGTGTGTGGACTCACTGTACATGTATACATTTGTGTATCTGTGTGCAAGCTGGGGAAGCAGGTTGCACTGGTCGAAGTTTGAATTATTTTCTGTGGGCGGAGTAGGCAGTGTGAGCTCGCACTTAGACAAGACAGAGCAAACAGTGAATCGATCAAGCTGGCTGGGGTGATGCATACAGAAGGAAGGCCTCACCCTCGCTGCGCTGAGAGAGCTTTAACTGCTCACACACTGAGTGGCTTTTTCATTGGCACTCAGGCAACTCTTAATACCACCAATGGACAGAGAGGAAATGGAATTTTTATTCGTCTGAGCTCCAAGGGTGATCTGCTGCTGATAATAATGCACTGAAATACAAGGCCTTGCTTAGCTCGGGTTCCGCTTCTAACATCAACATCAGCCCACATGAGGTTCATGCCATTAGACAAGGTAGGACTATATTCTGTCATGAGGCTGTGGTACTTAAAAAGCAACTTTAACCCAGAAACCTTTCAACACTTCTTTAACGGTGATCCACAGCATGGGAACTGGACATCATGACTGGATGTTTTTTTGCACTGCATAATTCTTTCCAAGGCTTAACCTAGTTCTTCTTCCAAAAAAAAAAAAAAAAAGTCTGTAGCCAGGTTATGCTGCTCTAGGCCTGATCTTTATACAGTACGGACACTACACCATACCTACTGTCTCAAATGGTAACCTTACTGATAGATGAAAAAGACACAGCTTTATGGTCACATGCGGTGAAGCCACAATATCAATATTTCAAGAACACAGGAGACCAGGAGAAGATGTGGTCAGGCCTAACAAAGATCCTGTGGATCACAACACTGCAGACGTACTGTAGATGAAATACCAGATCACTTTAATCCAGTCTAATCAGATTTCCCATACAGAAAAAAAGACACTTGGAATTACAACGTACTTAATCTCCCTTGTTTTTGGTAATTATTTGTTTACATCTTATGTGCAGAAATGATGTGCCGTTTTAGCACGCTGCTCAGTGGGGATAATGTTTTCAAGTCGGAAGGTGAAGAGACACATAAGGACCCAATGGAACCAAGTTGTAAGTTCATTTTTTTCCATTACCCAAAGAGGAGACAAACTTCACATGACTAAATGAGCAACAGACACAGAGGAATGCGTGATGACATCCTGAGCAGACAAAAACTGGGACTGGAAGTGAAACAGAACAGAGCCTGGTTAAAAATAAAAACACCGGCTAAGGGAGGCAGAGGAGGAGAGACATGTCAGTGGAAATGTACTGTAGATCTCAACATGGAGGACTACAGAGAGATCTTAATGGAAGTCTGAAGTGGTGGATAAATGGCTACTCCGGTCTGGTCACGCCACCAGTCGGCACCGGTCCACCAGTAAACAAGCAGCGCCACACTGACCAGGCCTCTTCCACCCCACTTTGCTTCAATCTGTTATTGGAAAGCTCCACACTTCTCCTCCATATTCAATTGAAAGAGGATGAAAGTAGAAGGGGAAAATGTCTCCCGGTGAGACTTGTGTGATTTGGGGATCCAATTTGGAAGCCTATTTTCTGTAAACATTGTAACTGCAGCTTGTTTTCAGAGAACACACTAGCGAGCAGCATTAGGCTGTTCGCAATGTGTGTAGGGAAAAAAGACAAGGTCTTGGTAATAAGGTTCTCTAGCCCCAGCAGCAGATCTACTCTGGCTAATGACTGTAATTAAAGAGCCCAGCTCCACGGAGGGATCAATGACGTGGGATCAGCCCAGACAGGACGTGGAATAGACGTAGCTACAGCAGAAGGAAGCGACCACAGGGCTGAGTTTAAAAACTTACAGGCTGTACAAATGGGAGGCTGAGTGGCATGCTAGCATATGTTATAAGGGCCTGTAAATATTTAGGCATTCTTACAGGGGCATGTGGCTGCGACTCTGATGTCATTTCTCCTAGGCCTGTCATTTGCTTTAGTTAGAGGCTGAAAACCGAGTGTGGAGCAACTGTAAACACAGATCTGTGAAAAGGGGAATACTGGGAAACAGTGTCACAGGACAAAAATAAACTGTGCAAGAAGCGCAAGTTATCTGCATGACCAACACATGTCTGACCCAATGTATAAAGATTAGGGAAGAGAAGGGAGAGGGTGAAAAATTGCAGATGCCATGTCTACGTGATTTGCAGACACCAGCATAAAATATATCTAACAACTTCCTTTTTGCATATAAAGTTGAGAGGGGAAACCAAAACTGCTGCCCAGATGAGTCAGTGAGGAATAATGCATGTCATCACAGGCGCGTGAATAGGAGAGTGAGGCTGGGGGGCAAGCGCAGACACCCAAGACATAGAGCTATGATGACACCTCCACAGATCTGCATTTCAGAAGACAGCTCTGAGCCCCAGGCAGGTTTGAAGCACCAGGATTAATATCCACCTAGACTAGAGACCCACTAAGTAAAAAAAAAAAAAAAATAGTTGAAGAAACAAGAGATTCAACAGAAGTTATTGCGTGCAAGCGAATGGAGAGAGGACAGAGAGACTCTGTCCTGCTTAAAAGGGAACTAGACAGTATGTTCAAGATGGAAATGTTAACATAAGCAGAAAGTTATAAACACAAGGCCAGTGGGTACTTCCACATTGCTCCAGCAGCACAAGGGGCATGGTTGGCTGATCAGGCATAGTTGAAATTCCTGTTAGATCACAACCAAGCCAGGGAGGTATACACTTCTACAGATCTGTGTTTAGTGTGATACAATGCCCCCAACTCAACAAGGTCAGTGCCAAAGTAAAAGCCTGACTCATCCTAACGCCCTACATGAGCCTGCTCTCCTAAAAAAATATGCAACTAAATGTGACAAACCTCACCTTCAGACTGCATTTTTTTCCACTGTTTTATTACCATGTATGCCTAGTTTCACTGTTTTTATTGCAGATGTTATTTGTTTTTCTGCTTATATTCTACCTGTCTTTTCCCTCCTGAATCCTTCTTCTGCTGCCCTGGGCCACTAATTTCCCCATAGGGATCAATAAAAAAAAAAAAAAAAACGTATCTTAAAAAGCATCACCGTTACTTTAGAAAATCCCACCTCAGACAACAGCAACTATAACCACAAACACTACAAAATGTCAGCTTCTAAGGTTAAGGTAGTATCTTTGGCAGTGTTATTACTACTGCTACCGAGACTACTGCCACAGTAAAATGGTCTGTCAGTTTACAGATGAGAGGCAACAGAGCCAGTGGCATTTAACTAGATTCTCAGTTAACTTTAACAATTGCTGTATGAACAGATTTTAATAGGTCCCTTTTGGATCATAGGCTACTGAAAGGCTGCAATACCCACCTCATTTAACAGAGACAAGGACATGACACTGACAAAGAAATTATTTCATTTTCATAATACCATTTCATAATAAACTTTAATGAAGGCAGACAGTCTTGCCTACAGTATATACAGTTGTGTTCAGAATAATAGCAGTGTGTTTAAAAAAAAGTGAATAATGCTCAAAATCCTTAGAATAGCTTTTAATTCCATAATATCAATGCATTGGGAACACTGCACATTCAATTCCAAATCAAAACATGACCAAAATGTATCAAGTTTGTGTTATACCTTTACAGAAAGTGAAGAAAAAGGAATATTAGGCTGTTCAAAAAAAAATAGCAGTATTTGCATTTTTCTTTACAAACTCAAACATTTACTGTATAAACTGAAAAATGTCTCAAGGGTTTGATTTACTTTGAATCACTGCACTAATATTTAGTTGCATAACCATTATTTCTGAGAACTGCTTCACATCTGTGTTGCATGGAGTCGACCAACTTCTGGCACCTGTGAACAGGTATTCCTGCCCAGGACGATTGAAATACATTCCACAATTCCTCTGCATTACTGGGTTTTGCCTCAGAAACTGCATTTTTGATGTCAACCCACACGTTTTCTATGGGATTGAGGTCTGGGGAATGGGCTGGCCACTCCATAACATCAATCTTGCTCATCTGGAACCAAGACTTTGCTCACTTACTGGTGTGTTTTGGGTCATTGTCTTGTTGAAAGACCCATTTCAAAAGGCATTTCCTCTTCAGCATAAGGCAACATGACCTCTTCAAGTATTTTGATGTATTGAAACTGATCCATGATCCCTGGTATGCGATAAATAGGCCCAACACCACAGTATGAGAAACATCCCAATAACATGATTTTTGCACCACCATGCTTTACTGTCTTCACAGTGTACTGTGGCTTGAATTCAGTGCATGGGGGTCGTCGGACAAACTGTCTGTGGCCCCTAGACCTAAAAAGAACAATTTTGCTCTCATCAGTCCACTGAATGTTGCCCCATTTCACCTTTGGCCAGTCATAGCCTTCTTCTGATCGTAACAGTACTCACTGGTAACTTTAAGTCTTTGATTTTCCTGGAGCTGATCATTGGTTGAGCCTTTGCCATTTTGGCTATTATTCGATCGGTAGTTGACCGTTTTTTCCCACGTCGTTCATGCTTTGGATGACATTTCAAGGCATTTGAAATCATTTTGGCTGAGCAGCCTATCATTTTCTGCACTTATTTATATGTTTTCCCCTCTCCAGTCAACTTTTTAATCAAAGTCCGCTGTCCCTCAGAGCAATGTCTGGAACGACCCATTTTGCTGAGTATTTCAGTGTGAAATGCACTATAACCAGCATGCACAACATTTGCTTCCTACCTTCCTTAAATATGGGCCATAATTGACACCTGTTTCTTCACAGAATCAATCACCTCACTAATTGAACACAACACTGCTATTATTTTGAACATGCCCCTTTCAATTACAGATTCAACTACACAGAATGAGCAGCATGCATGTCATGACTGTTGGGTCTGTTTGTTTTCTATGACTCTACAACACTTACTAGTAAATTATTTGCCATGTAGAAATATCACTTCTACCAAAAAATTTGATTTATGAGGTTAGTGATGTTGGACTGCTATTATTTTGAACACAACTGTACTTTGTTATCTCCAGCTTACTAAAAACACAAGTATAGAAACTACCTGTTTGTGTAATGTGGAGCTGAATGACAAACATCTTAAGTTATATGGGAACTCTCTGCTTTACACTTTCATTTCATTTATTCAGCATTAGATTTCATTGCAAAGACATAATGACCAACAGCAATTGAGGGCTAAAAGAGGCCTGCAGGCTTCACACTGGCAGTGGCAAGGAGAGGTGTGTATGAAGAACATCTCATCTTTTGCCGCAAAACCCTGCCTAATTTCTTATTTTGATTGAAACGGACAAGCAAGAGACAGACACCAAACCTCTAGCAGTGCTGCCACCACCATGTCCATTTCCAGCTGCCAGCAGGTTTCAGCAGATGCCAGAGATAAGGACAGCATGTTTCCTCAAGATCCAATTTTGCTATTTCTATTTTAGAACACATTCTGCCTACAGATTTTTTGTTAGCTTCTAAACGTTATTAAATTAAATTATGGAGGTTTATGTTTTTAAAATCTAATTAAAGCTGCAAGCAGCGTTGGACGGGCCCTCGCACGTCGGGGTTACTGGCGGACGCCGCTCCTTGCGACCGTGCATTTGCGTGGCACTCAGACACTGCAAACCGTCACCAATGAAAAGGGATCTTTCTACTGAGTTCAAAGATACCTCACAGAATAGTCTACATTAAACGGGTCATTAATTGTAAAAAGGGAGCGTGGCTTAAGCATAGGGGGCAGGCCAAACCATGAACCTATGACAAAAATTCACCTCTAAGGTCTTAATATGGCACAGACCAAATTTGAAGTCGATCAGATGAAATCTCTAGGAGGAGTTCAGTAAAGTATGACATGTGGAAATGGCCAAAATCACACTAATTTCAAACTTTCAATTCAAAATGGCGGACTTCCTGTTGCATTAAGGGTATGGCTCCAGCTTTTTTGTACGTCTTGACATGCTATATATGCTATATATGTGTCGTTAGTCTACGTTAAACATACTGCATATGTGTTGTTAGTCTACGTTAAACGTACTGCAGGGGCTCAATTTTTTTTTTTTATTTTGTAGGGGGCATTAGCGAGCCATTTTTGTGCGCCTATTCCCGAAACCCTTAAAATACATACATTTTCACCAGGTTTGATGCAACCGCCAATTTTGGTGAGTTTTTGAGTATGTTAAGCCCCTCAAAACGGCAATTAATTTGCCGGATAAAAAAGAATAATAATTCCTTCAGTTTCAATAGGGCCAAAATGTTTTCCAAACAGTTTTCCAAAAATCTACAGAAATTAAACTATATGGAGGTGCAAATGCAACATCACTTTTTGTATTTTCATAGGATTGAAGATTTCATACCACTTAAAATTGTAAATGAGGGACTTTAACACAAATACCTGGCAGGTCATCTATAATTCCCCTGTTTTAAATGAGTAAAACATGTCATGTGTATTTTAAAACACCATATTTTTAAAATAAGGTTGTTCAGAGTCAAACTCTGCAAGTGAGTTACTTCCTAAATCAATGAGGATCATTCATCTCTTCTATGAAGTTACACTCTCACAGACCATCCCTCTATGTCTTCCTCAGTTTGCCACATTATCTTCCCTCTTTGCCCTCGCAGGTTGTTGTGACCTTCATCTCCAGCTGCCGCCAGTGCACTGACCCTTCATGCATCTGTCACCCGTAAGTCCTGGCTGAGGCTCACATTCAGTACTCTATAATTAATCGCCCAGTATGCGTGCAAAAAAATTAAAAAGAAGAGGGCCAATACTTGACTACCATATTAACATAAACCAGCTGGACATCATATTAGCTGTAAAGCAGAGGTGATAATTAAAAATGATCTTGGCAGGAGTAAATTGGTCAGTTTGAGGATTAACTGTGAAATGACTTGGATAAAAATGAATTGCACCCTCTGGTGCCTTAGCTCGGATTAAATGACACTCAACATGGAGCAAATGGCACTCATTCCTGAACAAAACGTGCAGTGAAAATGCATTACAGGTGGAATAAGTGGCTCCACACAGTTTCCATTATTCCTCAGCTACTGTAAGTCCATTTCAAACCCAAATCTCTTTGAGGAAGATATATCAGCACACTGCCAAATCCTGCACAGGCTCCCACAATTTGCACAGAAATGAAGAGTTTACTCATCTTCAATATGTTAAAGTCTGAGAGATCTGCGAGTCGTCTTTTCATCATGAAGCAAAAGGAGCAGGACTACACATTAGCCAGTCACATTACACTGATTGAAGCAGACACAACCAACTTGCCTCTGAAATGTTTAAATAGATGGCATTTTGATAGCAATACGTGCCAGACTCAATTACCAAAGCAAAAAATTAAATTAGCTCCTTGCTCTCTTTTCTGCTGCCAATACAAGTATTGAGAAGTAAGCCTCTGACTGAGATTTCCCAGGACAGGAATCAAGGTGACCACTCACTCTCATCATTGCTGATTAGTTTTCAGATACCTGCTTCTGTGCCGTCTAGCTGAAATGGCTGGCTGGGGCTGAACGTTTGCGAATGGCCTGAGCTGGTTGACATGCCTTCAGTGAGCAGGTAGCTTTAAAAGCCTCTGTGATATTCTGTGTCTGTGTGTCAGCCTGTCAGTTCAGCCGTCATAGGGAAGTGGGTGAGGGGAAGTTGAGGCATATTGTGTATCCATCACTAGTGTTCCGTCCTCAGCTATGCAACCTCATGTCTGCTGACAGCCAACACCACACAAAATGCCTTTTGAACAGCAATGGAGATCATGTTTTCCTCTGGGCTAACTTTTTTTTCAAGTTGCCACCTACCTACCTCTCTAAAACTCATATCATGTCTCTCGCTTTAAAAAATAAAAATAAAAAATAATAAGGAAATTCTACCCACAACCTCTCAACCAAGCAATTAAGGGAGCTACCTCCCCATTTGAATCATTTATATCTTTCACGAGCGTGAGCATGTTTACAATATTCATCATGCTCCTCTTACTCATGCTTCAAGCACTAAAAGTGTGGGGAAGAGTCACAGAACGGTTAAAAGGTAGATGCGAGGACAGCAGCGGGGGGAAAAAACAGCATGAATTGACAGATGCATGGAGAAGTAAGCCACGATGGGTTGAGTGCATGGTGTGGCCGGTCATGTACATGGGATGAAAAACAGTGAGGGTTGAGGACGTGTTAAGGTTGTTTTTAAGAGGTAAAAGTACACCCTGCTGAGCTAAACTTGACCATAATAACTAGGGCTGAAGTGCTTGGCTTGGAAGCCTGTGGACAGACTAGGTTAAACTCTGAATTGCTATTGAATTGTTAATTAGCTGCATGAGGGGGTGTATTGCTTGCCATCTTCTTCCACATAGCCCATCCTCATAGTCTGCTGCTGAGGGAGTAAGCATGACAATTAGCATGATCACATCTCACAGACCTGCCATTCATCAGCTTTGTTATCTCTGATCTCAAAACACAGAAGGGGAGAAGTGTTGAGTGGTGAGGGTGGCAAGGGTTTGGCTTGTGAAGTACAAACAATGCCACAATCTGAGAAAGAGGGTGGGGTAAAGAAAGGAACACTGTTGAGGGGATATAGTTTAGGACAAGGCCTTGAAATCCAAGGGCAAAGGTGGGAGCTGTAAAACCCAGCGGAAATAAGATCAGAAATCCACCTCACCATGACGTCCCTTCATCAGAAGATAATCATCAAGACATAAAAAGACAAGCCTATCTCCTATCTGAAGCAAATCTCTATTCCCCAGATTCTAAAGCCGTCCAACTTCAAGCTGACATGCCCTTCACGCATCTGCCCACACTCCCCTGGAGTCTATGTACTTTAGATAAACAAGAGGAACACAGTATCACATATGGGTCTTTCTCATGTGTGCCACACCTATTTCATGACTAATAAGTTTACGAAGTCCATTCAAACTGGTAGGTCAAACAGTGCCTACCAGTCAGTGGAAGTAGGTCTAACAGACCTTGCAATATGATGAGGATTTATATTACATAATGTTTTAGTAGGGACAGGAAAAAAGGAGATTAACTAGTCATTTAAAATGAACCACTTTTGCGATGAACCAACAACATACTCTATTCATGTATCAGTTCGTTTAGTGCTGTTTTTCAGTTTGTAGACAGAAGGCATGGGATTGCTTGTTGCTTGCGAGGATTATGGTTTTATTTCAAAATGAAAATGACAGAAGTCAATAATCCAAATGCAAAGAAAACAAAAAGAGACTGAGGATGATTTTAAATTAATTTGACCTTACAAATATTGCAGCGCTCTTTGAAATGAGGCGCGTGCATCCAGGAGAGGACAGTTTAAACTATCTGAGAAAACTGAAACACAAAAGGACAGAATGAACTTCAGCTCACCCAAAACATGAAGGAGCTTAACAGCTGAGGGCTCACTACCTTCACCTTTCAGTTAGTCAGAGGCGATTTTACTGGATCCAGAAATAATTGGAGTGGATCTCACCACAAAGTTTCATTTCCAGAGCTGGCAGCCTATTACCCAAAAAAGGGTATTCGTGAAAATGCCTGCTTTGTTTGTTATTTTCTCTGTTTCCATTGTATTACAGAGTAGGAGTTTGCTTTTGGGATTGTTTTGCAGAATCCTGAAACATTAACATTATCTGGATGAGAAATGTCTCATATTCACTTGCACTAAAAAGAGCATCTATGATGAAGAAGTGTGGTACACTTGTCTTTTTCACCCTTGCGGGGAGCAGGAGAAAACATTTATCACCACTCTCCTCTGTGCAGATAAGGTGTCTCTATTTATTCAGAGTGGAAGAGATAAACCCTGAATGAAGCATTGTGGGGCAGAGAGAGAGGAAAGAAGGAGAGAGAGAAATTGTAAAAAGAGGGAAAAGACAAGGAAGCAACTTGGTTTCCAATTGCTTGTGTGTCCATGTGAGCAGATGGCATCTTTTGAAAAAACCATCCCTGCTCAGTCAGGAGACAGGAGGTTGACCTCCTGCTCTAACCCCCTTCCAGCCACCTTTCCTGCCTCCATGTGCCCCCTGCCCGCACTAATCCTTTCCCACTATGAGACTGCTTGTGTAATGTTATCTAACAGGAATAATCCCCTGGAGATGGAGCATTCTGTATACTGTAGGCCTGTGCACATGGGGAGGAAGATGGTTGGGGCTGCAAATATAAATGGACTATTTAGAATGACAACAAGGCAGTACAGTGGTCGGAGTAGGGCCGCGCTAGGGACTGAAAGATACAGACAGACAGAAATGCACAGGAGATTCAACAAGGACATGAATAGTGCTTCTGTCCCCTTGTTCTCTACAAGAAAGAGAGGAAAAGGAAACAAAGCAAACAAAAGGCAATGCTCACTACTACTTGTGTCCTCTCAGCTGTTGATGTACAGCCTACTGTCCAGAGGTGAGGAACACACACATGCCCAATTTCTTACTGAAATTGCCTGTGTGTAGGGACAGACGGCTCCTTGTGAGGTGACTGGGCAGATGCTGTGGCTGCAATGCTCCTGAGATGAAATGGTTTAGGGAAGAGCATGTCTACGGGGGGTGGGGCTTTATTTCCTCTCTCTAAACACACAGCTGTTGAGTTTAACAGTAGAACAACTTTGCAACTAGACATGACAACTAATAAGCGTTTTAATTGCACATTGTAGCATTCCTGAACAATAACACTGCCGTAGATATTATTCCAGTCTTTTTAAAGAAGTATGTCAAAAGCATTTCATTATTATTATTATTATTATTAGGCTATACTTTGGTTGTTTATTAAGCATATGTGTTTTGCAGCGGGCATATAGGAAATACGATAGGCTACTTTGGAGTGACACGATAAAAACAAAACGATAAATAAAACAGTAACGTGTAAGAGGGCAACGGCGTTAAAAGGCTGTGCAGGCTTGGTTTACGCTCCCATGCCATATCGATAGTGCGTATGATAGGCTATCAAAACTTGGAGCTCATATGCACCAGGGTTTGAAATTGATACTACGGTTCAATGCTAACGCAAATAGTCCCAACCCCGCTTTGCTGGGATTGCTTCCCCGGAACTCACCTTGGAGGAAAAACTGCGAAGCGAGTAGTTGCACAAACGCGAACAGTCCAGATATTGAAGAGCCCTCTGGTGAAATAGTTGAAAAAAAAAAAAAAAGAAATTCGTCCGTAATCAAGTTCACATTTTACTCTCCTCACACGTCCCGTGAGAGGTTTCAGAAAGGCACTATTCCGAAGAAAACACTGGCTACCTGGTTGACCAATGTGTCAATTCCTGTTGAAAGGCGACCCGGGCAACTCCTCAACAAAAGACTCTGGGTATGATATCAGGGACTTTCTCCACGCCCATGTGCCGAGTCATGTGGCAATTTCCAGGTGTGTCTCGTGTGTGAGTCTCCAGGAGCCGCGGCTCAGTTGGCAGCAACTACAACACACCTGTGGGATCCACTCACGCGTTCGCCTTGACTGTCATCGCGTTTGAAAACCCGGGAGGGTGTACGAGGGAGGAGAGGAAAAAAGAGAGAGAGAGAGAGAGAGAGAGAGAGAGAGAGAGAGAGGCGCGATCGGGTACGGAAAGGAATGAATCCCCTCCCACCCCACACTCAGACAGCAGGCGGAAAGTAGTAGCCTAGGCTAGAAAAAGAGAGTGGTGAAAGAGAAACAAGTTGTGTTGTCTGTCCGCCGACGCACCGAAATATTTCCGCGTGCGGTGGGAGCGGTTTGCAGCCCCGAGCTGTGGTTCCCAAAGTGTCTGTGTGGGGGGTGCTTTCTCCAGGTCATTCCGGGCAAAATAAGGAATGTTCACAAGTAGGCTAATGGTTTTAGTTTCACTAACGTTCCCGCCGGTCAGCCGTTTCATTGAAGGTAGGCTTACTCACAACATTGAAACTTACCCATACAGCATGTGTCTATTCATAAACAATCTCGTGGTTACTCAGGACAACCAACAGACGTCACCGTAGACAGCTTCACTAAACTTTGCTTTTGGAAGGAAACAGCTCCCAGTAAAAACTGTTGACAGGAGGACTGGCAGTTATCCAGAGAAAGACACATTGCTGTTTCAGATGTCATATTTGATCCTTTGAGCATCACCAACAAGCTGAAGCCTCAGCAGCAGGAAGCTCTCTTTTAACCAAATAAAACCAAAACTCAACTTTATCACAATTCTTGACCAAAAACGGACCCATAATGATTAAATGTGATGTAAACTAATACCATCACTATTATCACCACTGGCTTTACTTTTATGTTCCAGTGTTTGTGCTGTTATGATAATATACAGTAGATCCTATAATGGGAGATGCATTGTTTTGTTGTTTCTTTTTATTTTTAAAATAAGGTTTCATTTAAAATTGTGCAGTTTATCTAAAAGCCCACCTTGGGACAATAATTGCAAATTAGCTGTCACTTTAAATTCTACGTGCAACACTGTTATATTTTAAGTGGCTGAATGTAACGATGTTAACTGCACATTCATGGTCTATCAAATAAACAGCTAAATAAAACATAAATAAACCACTGATAGGCCTATTGCATGAAAATGAACACAGATTAATATGGCAATGGAATTCGGGGACATTGCGTGGTTTAAAAATATTATCAAGAGCAACCACTCCTCATTTATTTATATTTAACTGAGCCCCATTTGACTATGTCCTTACAAGAGCTGTATTAGTGGTCATTATAACACAAATTATTGGTGTGCTTGCTGTACCTTGGCTGCTGAATCATTAATCACAAGAGGTATAATTTTGAAGCTCTTTAGTCAAGCTAAGTTTTAGAAAGTGCAACAATCTTTCATTTCCACGTGAATGTCTAACAAGCTTTGAATCAGCCATATGTTTAGGTCTTTTTTAGTAAGACATTCACAGATTTTTTACTCATTCATGCAGCAAGGAGCTAAAAGTTGCTCTGATTTCAGATATGGGCCATATGTGTATAAGTACTAATCAAGCGTGATTGGCTCTATCATCACCTAAGAGGTTATATGAAGAGCTTATTTTTGCCTTAGAGCCTAATATCATTATAACACAGCAATTTGGCACACTGAGATTTGTGGCTCCGTGTCATGCCTTGTTGTATGGCTGGGTGTCCGTTTTTTGAGTGATTTATAGGCATGCAAATGAGGGTGTCTGTTTGGGGAGATGTGCTGCCTTTGCCCAGTGGGCCCTGGAGCGAAGACTGGAGACTGCGTGGGTGTGAGTCAGCCCCTAACTGCTGACACAGGCACAGAGCTGGCAGAGATTCACAGAGCAAGATGGGGAGATGGCCTTCACAGGTCCTCACATTGACTGATGAGATCAAGGAGAAACTAGGCCAAGCCAGACAAGTGTCGGGCAAACAGACAACCAGAGATAGAGTGAGAGAGACAAACACTTCCCAATCACAAACAGAGCTGGGAGAGTGGAAAGTGGCGGGGTAGAGCCGAGTTGTTTTGGGTCTGACTTCAATATGTCCAAACCTGTTTGTCTAAAGAGTAATGAGGATGCTGAGTCTTGGAACATGCTAGCCCAGGGGATGTCGGTAGCCAGGAGAGGCCAAGTCAAAGCTCTCTAAATTCACTAAAGTGGAAAAGAAGTTCACTTTGTTCTACTAGATAGCCTGACTGTGATGACATTTTGATCAATGTGCCTATACCTTCCTGCAGCTTGCCTGCATGTTGCTTGAATAGTGATGATCTGTTATCATACCACAGTCAAACAGCACCATTTGTCATACAGTGTCCCTCAGCAGGTCCAGACTGTAAAATGTTTTGACTATGAACACATTATAAAACCTAATTTATGATACAGCATTTCAATTGTCCATAATGATGTAGTGGTCTTATCAGACTCAAGGTTTATAGTTCAGTGTCTGTTTGCCATGTGGATAGACTGCCCTCTGTTGGTGGCAGCTTGTATTGTTTCATCAACTAACAATCTCATTAACAAACAGGAGGGTAACACACCTATTCAGCATTTATACTTTTAAACATTTACATGTTTATAACATGCTAAAATGTAGTTGTATGCCGCTATAAGGACATTTTAAGTGTTTATTAATGTACAGTATTATGAAAACATATATATTGATACAACCATGTTTTACTAAATTGTGTGTACAACAAATGTACAACAAATGTACAAAATAACACAAATACAACAATACAATGCAACAACACTACAACTTTTTTCATAGTCACATTAACAGATACTGTACACAAATGCATTGATACATGCCTTGTTTCTGAATTGTTGTGCATTTTCACACATTAAGTTTTGAATGAATTATAAGCACATAATTGAATATAGTAAGGAATTGTGTGTAAGATAAGTAAATAGTTATGAAGTGCATGCATCATTAGCAAGTCCATTAGGTCACTGAGGTTTGTCTGAGCATCTTTAACCCTGTAACTCATTCCCAATGCTATTGCAAAAGATGATATATATTTATAGATATTACATTCAAGCGTAAAAAGTATGGGTTACATTCTGGGAGCAATTTTGGTATTTTTTTACTACAGCAAGCGTATGCTTTTCAAATGCATTCATTACTAACTAAGCAACATACAACTTTCACAGATGAAGTTGTGTTAATCATATGACATTTGATTAAAAAACATACACCCGTTGGTCTTGTCTTTCATACAGAAAATGCATTACAGTCCCATCCCTGAATTTTTATTTTTTTATTTTATTTTGGGGGCGATTTGGCCTTCAATTAATAGGATGGTTGTAGACAGGAAAGGGGGAGAGAGAAGGAGGAAGACATGCACCAGGGTGCCTCATACCTGCATTTATTTAAAGCTCTATGCATCTAATCACATGTTCATTAAAAAAAAAAGAAATACAAGTACAGTACAAGAAATAGTTGTATTAATCCTCACATTCTCACAATTGGACCCTTTGTTTGTGCTCTTGCTGTGCATCTGTGTTGTCAGTATCTATCAGTCTTGCTATTTATCATATCACCAGGTGAAGGTTGCCAGATGTACTGTAGTGGCAAACCTAAAGATGCAGAGATAACAGATGGAGCAGCTCACAGACACAGGAAACTGTCATGGTGGGGAATGATAAAGGTGTGAAGAAAGACTCAATGGGGAGACAGAGGAAGGATATTTACAGCGTAAGGAACACTTTGATTTGAATGGCTTCCTGACCTAGCTAAGTGCGCCTCCTGCTGTCAATATGACTTATATGTAATTACATAGGAAGGGAGGGATGTGTGAGCGGCCGAGCGATGGCTACTGTATGCAGGGCTCTGATTCTCCGCAAAGGCATGTGCGACAAGAAGACATCAGGTTTGGCATAAAACGGACTGACAGGCTTATGGTGCCATTCTGATTCAGTCTGGGAATAACCACAAGCTGGGAATAGCAGGGTGGCAGCAGTGTGTGGGTTGGTGTGAACAGTCTGCAAGCATGTGTGTGTCAGAGCAAAAAGAAAGACAGAATATTTGAATTAGAAGATTGATGTTTAAAGATGCTGGTTGGGTGTAGATTAAACATACCTACAATTTAAATGTATAATTTTGTATATACGTATTGCTGTGTGGCATTGAGGAGTGAAACTAAATTACTAATGTAGCACTGTGACCTTGAGGTTTAGGGAGAAACTAAAAAGGCACCATGAGCGACATTTGTCTTCTCTTATCAGATGTCCCCTTGCACTGGCTGAGCTGTCATTTTACTCAAGAAAAATGTCATTGTTTTCCTCTCCCTGCTCATAACACAATCTAATCACAGTTTGCCCAGCTCATCCTGTATTGTCCAGGTGGCCCCACTCTGAGAGGTAACAGAGGGACTCTCAGCATCAATAAATGCCTTTAACCAGGCTGATGTGATGTAGCACATGTAATATCACAAGGGCCCTTGTGTAATCTCACAAGGGCATGTGTGCATCCAACTACACTCATGTAAACAAATACACACCTGCTTGCATGCACACACTTCTACCCAAAGTGTGCACCATATCCATTCCGTACTGAGCCAGTAATATCTAATTCAAAGAGGTTGTTTGTCCTTGACAATGCCCGTAAATGTGTGATTATGGGGAGAAATCTGCGCTGTGTGGTCTAAGCTGGATCAGCCTTGTTGGCACAAGCGCAGTCTAGAGAGTTTACTGACAAGCTTACATTTCCCCTCAAACCAAAACAGTCTAACTTGACCTATATGAGCTGCTCCATATGGTGTAAAATAGGTTAGATTGTGACCCAAGTATAACATTGATTTTTTCTTTTCTTTTTTTCATGCCTGTGATTGATGGTTCAGTGGGAAAATAGCTCTCAACATGTTGAAGACTATGGCAGCCCACTGAGTCCCTTTTGGATGGCACAGTATTCTGTGGGCTGCCCAGCAGCCTGTGCTGAATGGCGAAAACAGCTATGCCATCTGTTACACTCTATTTTCATCTCCAACCAACAGGGAGAGACACAGCCCAAAGGGACTTCAACTGCTCTCACATAGTTGTATTTGTTCAACAGGTCAAGTCTAAGCCTTGCAGTGTAGGACCACCAAACCAGATCTCATTTATGGCACAGCCCAGGTTATTACAATACCCCACATATCACTTGACTGGGCAGAGCTGGTGATAAAGGAGAAAACATTAATACAAAAAAAGTAATCAGGTGCCACAGAGAATTAGAAGAGATTATTACTGTCACAGTACAAATGACCATAACCCAATGTGCTCTCAAATGCTTTTTAAGCCAGGTTAAAAGGATCATTGTGTAATGTGTTTCACTGGTTGAGAAAATAGAAATTTGTTGGGCTTTCCAGGTGAGGATGAAACAGAGGCTGGCAGTATTCATTTGAGATTACTTGGTGCAAACATGGTGTAATCCCCTTATCTGCGTACTTACCTGTCTCTGGCAGTGAGCCAAGCCTACCTCTATGAACCTCATTGGCTTGACATTCTGGCAGGAGCAAATCCCTGTCTAATGTGTCAGCCCAGGCAGCTTTAACACCTGGCACGCCAATTCTTATCTGCTGAGCACCCAAAAGCACCTGCATTATCCCACTGAAGCTTTAACAACAAGTGAAATGGCTTTTTAAATTACAGTTTGTGTCATACACCACAAACGCAGTGTGCAAAGTGCATACAATTACTATGGGGTTATGGCCTGATCAAAATAGCCTACATGTACAGACACAGTCCCCCATTGAAGCCTCCTTTCTCCTGGTGGTAGGCTCCTGGATGATTTTAGAATTGATAAATCTGTCTTAAGGTTTTTAAACTAATGAATGCTCTAGTCCCTGTTACTATTACTGAGTTATTATATCCCTCTTCAAACAATAATCTTAGGATTTCCATTAAAACTTTATAGTAGGCCCAAATCCATAGAACCAAACTATATGTGTTAATCCTGGCAGGATTCTAATTGTTTTATTTTTTATTCATTTATATATTTTATCTTGTATCTCTGAAACATGTGACTCTGTAACCTTTAGAAAAGTGTTTGTATATTCAAATCAGAAGATAAAGGGAAAAAAGGAAGAACTATGACTTTTAACGAGTAAATAATTGGCCAAAACCATCACAACTGCTAACTACAGTCTTTAACGCTTTCTCAGGGATATTAAATCAAAGTCTAAAGTCGTCTCTGGCCTAGTGCTTAAAATAAATGTGCTTGTGCAAACGTGGCATTTGTTTTAAGCAATATTATGAAAGGTAATCCATTATATATAGCACAAGTAAAAATACGGAAAAGAAGAGTTGTTTAATAAATTTCAGTTTTCATTTAGCCTAGGCCTACAACTTCAGTATCACTGTAGAGCACCATTTTTTAACAGGTATTGACAAGGTGGAAGTTATGTACCATCTGTGTTTTATTCATACCACTTTTGGACATACTTTTTTCCTCCTAAAAAGTTTTTCTTCAATAGAATTTTCGAGGAGGAGCAGCAGCAGGTGAGAAAAGTTCTATGTTACTTGGTAAGTGCTATCATTGCACGGTAGTATTAGTAGGCTACCAACCAGACTGACGTTTTTAAAAACGTAATTTTTGCTGTATAATTATCTATTGTGATAACTTTAAACTTATCTGGGCGATTATTGTGTCAGTTAACGGTATACACTATATATTATATTATATATAACGTCATATATTTTGTCTGGAAGTAGCTAGCTAGGTTTATATTACATATGTGGTTACTTTTCAAACCAACAGGCCCTCACAGGGACAGTACAGCAGGTTTATACTGTTCTATGTCGACATCTGGTGGTGTTTCTGTAGCATAACGTTAGTTTTGTCGAGGGACGGATTGGAGCAAGTCGTTTGAAATGCTGTTCCTCGAAAAAGTTCCAATTTATGCCATATTTATTATATATTTACATGGCAATCGTTGTCTTCTGTTGCAACCATAGACTGTATAATATAAATGGTTGCAACACTAAAACACGTTGTTTTTACCCGAGTGTGTGTGTGTGTGTCAGCTCTTCTAAACAGGAATTAGCGATTAGAAATTCGGTCAAGGGGCCACCGTAGAATGAGACTTCTCACATGTTTTAAATCCATACTTTAGTGAGGTACTGATCACATGCTTAATATGTGTGAAACATTGAAGTTTGTATACCTTTAAATGAAGGAAAACTGTACGCTGGGGCAGGGCTGACATTCAAATTACTGTGTGGGAGATTCTATCCCATGATGCATTGCGTCACGGCCACAGTTTGAATTAATGTTAATTTAGCATACTTTAGCATACTTCAAAAAGCAGCAGGTTGGGTTGGTAGAATATATGTATTTGAGTGTGCTCCGAAGACCGTGTGGTTGCTATTTAATGACTTTAAAGCTAAAGTACCGTAACTAAACAACATGTGTAGCGGAGTGACACCTCTGTCTACACCATTTTCAAATCAGCTTTGCGCAGTGGCAGTATCGTAGCCTATGAGGTTTATCCGAGGCGCGATTATTGCTAGTTGAAAACTTTACCCAATACCCCGCCTTGACGACTTGAAATATAGTCGGCAATGGCAATTTTTGACGGTCTCTAAGGAGACTGATATTAAGTTTAAATAAAAATGTGAATGCGATAGGAATAAGAGACACGTAGTGCTTTTATCACACGGTTTTTATGTGTAGCGGATTAGTTTAATGAATTTCGAAGAGCGGCGCTTTAATCAATCGACTTTGTGTTTCTAAATACGAAGTTATCATATTACGATGTGTTTATTTTGTTTATTTATGTTAATGCCTATTCCATCAGGTCTATGGTTTACACACAGCTGCAGGCTCTTTTTGTCTTCACCTATTCTACAAATTCCCAGTACTGTACCATATTTGTATCATGTTTGTATTAAACCTTAGCCTACTGATCTTTATATTTATGTTGTACTCCATGTATTTGCACCCTTTCCCACTTTGTACTGCAACGGCTGCACAACAATCCAATTTCCTCGGAATAAATACAGTTTATCATCTCTTAAAACTTGTATAACGGTTTATACAGGAATGATATGCAGTTTTGAATGATTTCATGTAACATACTCAGGCTACAGTGGCTGAAAGGGATATTTTGGTACGCAAAAAAAATAAAGTGCTACTCTGGCTAGTCTGATAACAAGCTTTTTTTTTTTTTTAAATCTTCTTTGTAAAGTATCACTCATCCGGTCTCATCCAGCCCAAAGCATAGTTAGGACACACGGAAATAAGTCCCACCTACCGAACTACAATCACAAGGCACGTTAACCTAAATAACATTTATTAACCCACGCAAACTATAGCATGACAGTAATAGTGTAACTCCAGTTAAGTTTGTTATCCAAATAATAAAAGTAACATACAACCCTAACAGAGGGACGTGCGGCTCTGAGAGACAGGCCCTCCCTAACTTACTCTTTCTTATCCTTTCGCAGTGGCAGTATCGTAGCCTATGAGGTTTATCCGAGGCGTGATCATTGCTGGTTGAAAACTTTACCCAATACCCCGCCTAGACGACTTGAAATATAGTCGACAACGGCAATTTTTGGCAGCCTTTAAGGAGGCCGACATAATGTTCAAAATGAAGCTGAGTAACTCAATTATGTTGTGATGAAACAAATAGTTAAGTAATATAAATGGGGGTGTTCTCATCACCGAGTGTCACTCTTTTATACCTGTAGGCAATTACAGTATAATGTTGGTCTTAAACGTGTTTAATTTAAAGCAACACTATGTAACTGTTTCCTGCAGCTGTAGTTCCAATGAGACAACCTGTAGGGAGACCGAAGCGGGAAAAGTTACATAGTGTTGTTTAGTTTCGGTGTGTTCTGTTGTTTCTACATGTTTTCACCACTCTTAAAAATGTGACTGAATTGTTTTAAATTTAAAAAATGGCATGGTCTAAAACTATTAATTTTTCTAATCTGCCTGAGTTCCGGGGGCCTTAAACAAAGACGTACCGGAGGGTACGTCATTTCCGTTTATAACCTATTTCAATGTTATGCATTTATTCGACGTTGTGTGTTGTGTTGAGTGTTTATGTTGGATTGTTTGTTTGTAACTTCAATTCACTAAGTACTGAGAATAAGTTACTACACGATTCAGCCACAAAGTTCAGGACACGTCTGATTGTGTTTTCCATTATGAACCTATCTATTTAGTCTTTTCCTTAACTACTGTTTCTATTTATGGAGATGTATTTGTAAAATATCGATGACTTTTCTCTGGGGATAACATGGTTTTAAATGTCTACACAATTGTAACGATTCATTATAAGCTGGTAGACTTTAAGCCGCACCCATTGTTGAACCGTAACAGAGAGGTGTGCGGCCCGGAGACACTCCTCTGTCTCTGGCTGGCAGTTGTTATCTTTGCGCAGTGGCAGTATCGTAGCCTATGAGGTTTATCCGAGGCGTGATCATTGCTGGTTGAAAACTTTACCCAATACCCCGCCTAGACGACTTGAAATATAGTCGGCGACGGCAATTTTTGACGGTCTCTAAGGAGACTGATATTATGTAGAAAACTAAATCAAAATACAACCCTGATCTCATGAATAGCTTTGCACTGTCATGCAACATTAGTGATCTATAAACACATGTGTAGAATGTGGATGTTGTAGTGCTGGCACTATGACACTGGAGCTTCGATACGTTCTTCAAACCATTAAAGTTAAATTACAATTCCATTTGAACCACTGCTCAGAAGGTTGCTTTGGTACGGAAAACAAAATCACGTGACATATGACGTCCGAAGCAGCAACTGCATCATTCTCCGAATGAATCAGCTGAGTGGTTCACAGCGCCACACGCCAGCCAATCAGCTGCTGCACTGCAACTGGCACCGCCTCGTTCCGAGTCTGAATTGTAGCGCGCTCAATGCATAACAACTTGAATGCACAACATTGCGTTTGGTTCGTAGTAGCCTACACAGTGACAAGCATTAGTTTGTTTGTATCGATCTATTTTCACCAGAATCAGAAAGGGCTTTATTGCCAAGTACGTTGCACATACAAGGAATTTGTCATGGTGTTGTTGGTGCATATCACACATTCAAATATAAGAAGCATAAAAAGAATATAAACAATATAAGTATAAACATATAAACACAGTATGTATTAATAACGATAGAATAAATGTAAATAAATTGTAAAATAAGTTAAACAGTAGGTGATATATTATCAACAGTAGTTCATTAACCTACTATGGAAGCATCTATAGGAAGAGAGGTCATTCTGACGTGGGGAAACTTTATTATGATCGCTCCTGATAAGGTATATTATGTTATGTATTTATGTATGTATGCATGGTTGATTTGGATAATAGCATCAGCCGGCGTCATCCGTTCCCTCTGAACGGATTTTCTCTAAATGTGGAGAGGTGTGTGTCACTAGTCTAAAGGCCTCCTGTCCACTATCTTGCTGGGATAATGTAGATGCAGCCTTGGCACTTCACCAGGCGAGGTCGCTGTTACTGAAGCTTCGAGTAATGGACCCATTTTCAAAACTATTCTTCAAATGAAGTAGTTCACTTCATTTGCCCATCACTAGGTTCTTGTAGTCAGTGTAATGCAGTATTTTTATTTTTACACTTTTGTCAGTATTAGGCCTGTGTATTTCAGTAGCCTATGTAACGACTGTTATGATTGTTTTATTTTTTGGGAATTTAAGTCGTAATAATGTTTAGTGTCGGTATGTTCTGTTGTCTTCACATGTTTCCCCGCACTTAAACATGAGACTTAATTGGTTTAAATAAAAAATATAAAATGGCATGTTCTAAAAACATTCGTCTTTCCAGTCTGGCTGAGTCTGGGCGGAGTTCAGGGAACCTTAAACAAAGACGTACCAGAGAGTACGTCATTTCCGCTTATAACTTGCGCACTTATTTAACGTTGTGTGTGAATTTTTACGTTGGATTGTTTGTTCTTGACTTTATTCATATTGATAATAAGTTAATACACGATTCGACCGCAAAGTTCAGGATGCGTCTGTGTTTTCTATTTTTTATTTACTACTATTATTTACAATTATTATACCTTTCCTTACCTACTGCTTTCAGTTATGAAGATGCACTTGTAAAGTATCCATCACTTGTCTCTGGCTGATAACATGGTTTAAATTTCTACACAATTTATAACGATATATTATAAAACAGTAGACTTTAAGCCGCACCCATTGTTGAACCGCAACCGAGAGGTGTGCGGCCCGGAGACACTCCTCTGTCTCTGGCTGGAAGTTGTTATCTTTGCGCAGTGGCAGTATCGTAGCCTATGAGGTTTATCCGAGGCGTGATCATTGCTGGTTGAAAACTTTACCCAATACCCCGCCTAGACGACTTGAAATATAGTCGGCGACGGCAATTTTTGACGGTCTCTAAGGAGACTGATATGTTGTTGAAAATGAATGAGAGTAAGTGCTCTGATTTAGTTATTATATTCCGCATTGACTAGGGCTGCTAGAAATGCTTATACCTTCATTATATATATGTGTGTACATGTACACCTGTTTTCACTATTGCTTAATTTCTGCTCGTGAGATGTATTTATTTAAATACTGTACATTATAAAGAAAGCAGATTTCTGTTACATGTATGCATCTTTAGTCACTTCTATGTGCATGAAAATCTTAAAAACTCTATTTTGCACAGTAGCCTGGTCTCGGTGCAGTGTACCTGCCAGAACAGCAGAGGGCACTCTTTAACAGGATATGGGGCGGTGAATGTGAGGAGAAAATAGACTGAAGTAGAAGAACATACATTTACATCTTTAAACGTAAGTCAGTTTGTTTTCTAGCCAAGTGATAAACAATATATAGGCTAGATATATTTGAAAGATATTACATAATTATGTGTTGCAGTTCTTAATCATTCCTGCAGCATGAAAGAGTTTGTGCTCAGTAGTTGCATGTAATTGTGATTGTCTTTCTAAAGTGATAGAAACCTTTGTGCAATCATGTTTTACCACCCTGTAGAGAACTCATTTCAGTGATTTCTGATTAGAAGATCGGTTGGTATTAGGCAGTCACAAGGGTGGGGGTTTAATCAAGTCAGTCTTTCATTAGGCAGATGAGCTCAAAGCTTTTTTACCCTGTGAACACTCTCTTACACTCTTGCTGTCATGCAAGCACACTTAATATTGTCACTTTCTCACACCGTTCATATTTGTAACTGTGATGTGGTTGACATTTTTACCTTCAAAATTGTAGCTTTTATTGAAAAAAAAACAGTAGGACTGTAGACAACTGTACCAAGGTCAGGAGTACTCACCAGGGTTGAGGGAAAAAAATGTAATCAACTGTAGTTAATGGAGTACTTCCCGTTTAATTATTCTAGCTCATTAATGCATTTTGGTCACATTGGGTTGTATTGGGGTTACTGCTGTTCTTTTTAAATCATTATAATCTGAGAAATACTATCATAACCAATGTCAGTAAACTTCATGTAACGTTTGTTTAAAGTGTGTTTCAATCTACAATCTCACAGTTAAAATCTCTTTTATTATTTAGACATGTTTCTGAGCAATCATGTATTTTGCCCAAAGTATCTGAAATGTCATTACTCTGGTTTTAGTTCAGTATCAATAATTAATCAGAGGTTCAGATATTTTGTAATGTGATTATTGCAATCCAGCTGCTTCTAATCTATCTTTCCTCAACCCTGGTAGTTTACATAAATTACTTTCTGCTTTTGCATTTATTCTTCCTTCAGTATGACCCAGGATGCACTTGCTTTTTCCTATCTGTTTTACACATCCACTGAGCATTGATCAGTCCGCAAAAAAAATGAGATTCAGAGTCAATGTTGCTTGTGTGTGCTCCTTTTGACCTGCATATGACCCACCGTTTTATGTATGTTAAGATGTACTTATGGTACACTCAGACAAATTATGTGAGATAAGCAGGAGTTTGTCGTCCTTCCTTGACATCTCTGAAACTCTGACCTTTCAGATTTCGAAAACAACTCGTTATCTGTCAGAAATGAAATGGCAAGATATGGCTTTGTTCTGTGTAAGCGACAGCTGCAGACTTCCCAACATAAACAAATAGATTGCACAGGATCATAGGACTAGTTCCTAGGTAACCATGTGACAGTGCTGACAATTGCTATGGAAACCAGTGTATCCTCTCTCTCTCTCTCTCTCTCTCTCTCTCTCTCTCTCTCTCTCTCTCTCTCTTTCTCTCTCGCTCTCGCTCTCTCTCTCCCCTTTTAGAAAATGTGAGAATTTCCAGGTTTGACAGTTGTGGAGGAAATCACCGTCGTCATAAAAAGTAATTTCCCCTTATATTCTGTTCAAGATGTAGAATGCATTCAGAGGTTTATATACCAAATGCTATACACCAGGGGAAAAAACATGGTTGATCATAAAATATCACTGGTATAGCTGACAAAGCATTCTGGAACATGAACACTACTTTTAGTATTACCATGCAATGAAATGCCCTGCTTTCACGGTCTTTATCCAGTATATATGAAAACTGTAATTAGCACGAACAGCATTACAAATTAAGACATTTTCAAGATCACAGTAAACAAAAATTTAGTTTTATTCTTTTTTTTCTTTTTTTTGATCTTTTATTCAGCAAGCTAATTTGCAATCTGCTTTGCAGCAGGTCTTTTGTTTTGATCCTGTTTGTCACAAATCCAGTGAAAACTCGGCTTCTCTTCAAAGAGTGAGACATCACAGCCTATTCTATTCTATCTATATAAACAGGTGCAAATCTAAAAGAGATGCTTTGATTTGCGGCCAATTATGTGAGTACTCTCCTCTTTCCTCATAGCTGATCTGAAGAATTAGCCCATTATTCCTGGTAGATAACCAGAAATGTAGAGATCTCATATGAACAGGAACACTTAAAAGTTATCTGGTTATTCAACACACGCAATTAAACTTGTTCCAGTCCTCTAATGCATTCTCCTACTAAATCATTGTGAGGTGTACGAGGGGTTGCCCCCAATTAGCTGCCTCCTGTGACATCCTGACACCGTGCCGCATCGTTATTGTATTTCAGCTTCAATTACTTTCAAAACTCTTCAGGCAGAGGTGATTGGTCTCCTCCACTCTTTACTCCATCGTTCTCTGCTCTGTTTCCCCTTCTTTTGATTGGAAGGGGTTGTCAAAGGATAGTCCATCACGTTCAGGAATTAAAGGCTATGCAAGTTTGTAACTTAATATAACAGCTTAGAAGTCACGAGAGGTTAGTTGCTAGATCGGATCTGCTAGACATGTCGACGTCAAAAGAGGTGCCTTATTCTGCCTCTGATTGGCTTACCCTGGTATTCCAAAATGCCTGATTTTGCGAGAGCTTTTGTAAAAAAATGTTTGTATTTTTGTTGCAATGAAGTTGCAAGAGACAAGGAAAATTGCAAAAAAAAAAAAGTAGCGATTTGTTTTGGTATACTTCTTATCTAAAAATAAAAAGGAAACATTTCGGGGAGAATGAAATTCCTCCAGGCTAAGTTTTCCTAGTAACCTTACCAAAAAAGCTCAGGATGCTGCAAATGTTGGTATAATATGAAAATGGCTGGTGGATTTAAGACAAAAAATAATAATTTATTGAATGAATCAAAATTGAACATGGCTTGTTGATCTTTACATTGTTAGTTAATTTCCTATCCTGGGCTGGGACACACATTCATACGGTTTGATAAAGTACTTATTGGACTTTAACTTATCATTGCACTTACAATAACGAGCGTAGCTGTCCTCAGTTTAGGTCATCATGTACGTCTCATCTCAATCACCGTGTGTGTTTGTGTGTGTGTGCGTGCGTCAGTCGTGGGGGGAACTGAACAGCAGCCCCACCCGCTTCAGAGAGCCGACAGGATTGAAACAACAGCATACATTGATGTTAAAATGTATACAGGTTGGCAGGACGGTATGTAATGTTTTGCACGGTCTACGTTTTGTTGGTAAATGTGAGATGTTCCAGCCACACACGTCTCATCTTCATATCAGAAACAAGGAAATGAATTAGGCGACGTACTTGTGTTACGTCAACCCATTCTCACCATGGATGTATTAAGAGGTTCTCACTCCCTCTTGGTCAGTGGCTCTCAGAGAGTCGTGTCTTCAGAGTCACATACTGACGCAAAGTCTGGCACGTGGGACTGTTGTGATTGGTTGAAGTCGCGGAAAACTCCGGTTATTGGTCAAATTTGCGGTGATTGGTCAAAATTGCGAGTCGCACGTAATTCACGGTGATTGGTTGAATTTGCGTGAATTGTTGCGATTGCGAAATCCTGGAGGGACTGATTAATGCAACGTTATCAGGTCTCCTGGCCATTTTTCACCGCAGAGTTGCCAGAAAGCTGCCACCAGCCAGGCTAAAGCAAATATAGTTAGCCTTAAGAATCAAGGGGCCTGTCCCAACTAACGTTACGGTTCGGAGAAGCGAAGCTGGAAACGTAACACTAATCTACAACAGAAGTCTGTGTCTGATATAACGTAATTTACACTGATTTAAGTGTTCTTGGATACACAGAGTGCATGCACAGCAAACCACCAATCACAATCCATGTTGATCAATTTACCAAACAAAGCAGGCCCCGCTAGTCGACCACAACCTGAAATATAGAGGAAGCAATATGCTTGCACTATTAATATCATTGACTTTAGCCTGGATTGATATAGATATATATATATATGTGATAGTATTATATGAATACAATGGTGTCATTTGAGTCAACCAGTGTATTTAACTTCATAATTTCACTCTCCAAAATCACTTCAGAAGAGTAGTCACAGTGCTTACTTGCTTTGGTGTTTGTAAAGCATTAAAGTTCAACAAAGAATGGATGAGGCCTTGTCTGTGTGTTGAAATGAAGGACAGTCCAAATGTTGCAGGTTGATAGAGATAGGAATGCCCTGAGCTGATAACTGATCATTATCAGGGCCGATCTGGGCATATTTTAATTGATCAGTATCTGCTAAAATAACGATCAAAATCCAAACCTTCCTTTACTGAGTTATGTCCACCTCAGTCTGCTAGTGTAGCAGTGCTGCTCTTCTTCATTGCTCTACACTGCAAGCATTCTGCCCCCATAGGTGAGTGAGAGTTCACGTCAATATCAAGAGTTATATTATCCCAGTTACACTTTTATTCATATTATATCAATCATTTAAGTTGATCAACTTTATAGTTTTGAATCAGGACCTTCAATATTTGGATCAAGAAGCTTGTGAAAAATAAGATGTGCCAAATTTAGAAGGCTACAGCTGTTATATTAATGTGTCAGATAGGGCCTACATATTTGATCAACATAAAGATAAATGAAAGAATCGGATAGGACTCGATATTGGCAGATATTCAGTATTAAAGTACTCCGATCTGGATCAGGGCAAAAAAAAAAAAAAAAAGCTCCCTAGTTTGAGCTCTAAAGTCAGTTCATATTGGTGTCTGCTTACATGTTCGTTTATACGCGTTAGTGTATCGGTTGTTAGAAAAGGGAAACCCAGCTTTTTAAGACTATTAGGAGCATAGCCCTGGTAGCCCCCAGTAGCCTGCAGCTCTCAGAAATAGCTTTTTAAAAAGGTACTGGTCTCCTCTGTTTCCTCAGGATCCAGGTGCTTTTAATTGGATTTCTTTGACAAGATTATTGCCTGCTCTCAGGCCAAGCTTGGATAGTGTGTACTTTTAACAAGTTTGCCTATATACATAGCCACTTTAATCATATTAAACTTCACAAAAAACTTTGATTTGATTGGAAATTACAATGTGACCAAATGTTGAATTTATGTTAATGCAGAAATTCTTTGTAATTCTCCATAAAGCCTGATGAGACTTTAAGTTATATGTTGTGAATCATCAAGTCTGACATACGTGTTGTATATCTTCATGTGATACCACAGCTTTGCAGAGAGATCCAGGGCCATTTTGGACAACCACCTTCACTAAAACCTCTAATGTGTAGAAGCATTTATTCCCTGGGTCCTAGCCCCTCTGCATTTTGACCTTCTTAAATGAGACAGACTTAAAAGGAGCATGCACTGAAGGCAGTGAGTTATACCAACCAGTCCTATAATCCCTTATAAACTGGCTCTTTTAAAATCCTATTATAACACCATAGCGGTCCATGCTTGCTCAAAGCAATTAGTCAGAGGAAATGAGCAACATTTCTTTGTCTACACGGGCACATTAATAGATAAAGACAAAGAATAAGATTGTATCGTTTTATTGTTGAGTATAATTGTGCTAGGCTATTTAGTGACCATCAAAGATTAGAGGCTTCCACAAGGACGATTAATAAGTAGAGTATTGTCTATACTAGCAGGATAGTTACTGGTCCAATATTTTTATGTGTTCTAAAAATGTGCTCTAAAATGAGTGCAGCATAGGTTAAAAGGTGGGGTATTTATTGAATTGGCAGTCTGTTGAGGAGTGGTGGTTTAGTTTAAATGCTTTAGAAAATGCTCACTTAGAAAGATTTATGCCATTTTTATTGCAGTCAGTGAAATCCAAGTAAGCTGTAATGTTCTGCCAGTTTGAAAGCGCCTGAAAAATCAAAATATTTAGAAAATGCATTAAGTTCACTCTGTCAAAGCAAGGTTTAATCATATCTTCGGAAAACACATACAATCTGTTCATGTAAAGGTCCATTTTACTTAAAATGGTCATCCTGTGAAATATGAATTATGTTCAGAATTTGAGGGCCTATTGTAAGTGCTTTGTCCTAGATTGGTATTCTATCATAGCACTGCTGAGAAGCTGCAATAATTGAGTGATAGCAAAGTATAAGGTGAGACATAGGCCACTTTTCCCGGGGCTCAGCAGAAACATTTTAACAAGGTACAGGATTTTGAAGTGAGAGTTTATTAAGACACTTCTTCTGACTCCACTGTGTCATGCCCCTCCACGCTGTGTCTCATCTGTTCTCCTCTCGCCACTTGTTAGAGCCTGCTAAAAATGGGTTCTGGTGTTGCTTGCACTAATCTAACACCATACGTTGTTTTTTAGGAACATTGGGGTGTTGAACAAATTGAAGTGCAGTGGTGGAAGAAGTATTCAGATCCTTTACTTAAGTAAAAGTACTAATACCGCACTGTAAAAGTCCTGCATTGAAAATGTTAAGTATGTAAATATCATCAGGAAAATGTACTTAAAGTATTAAAAGTAAAAGTACTCAATGCAGAAAAATCCTCACATTTTAGAAACTGGAAATGATCCAAACAGTTAAACTATGTTTAATCGTCTTATAATTTCATCTGGACTTGTAGGCTGTTTGTGTTTGTTGGGTAGTTTAATTTATAATAAAATATACGATTTTATAAACTACATGTGTTTTATGTGCAAACATCTTAATATATAAAGTAATTAGTAACTAAAGCTGTCCGATTAATGTTGTGGAGTAAAAAGTACAATATTTCCCTCTGGAGTAGAAGGTGAAAGTAGCATGAAAAGAAAAGACTCAAGTAAAGTACAAGTACCTCAAATTTGTACTCAAGTACAGGTACATTCCACCACTGTTGAAGTACGATGTCCCTACTTTGCTAAACTTCAAGTATCAAGTGGGAAGACATTCTGAAATGAGACAAATGCATGTGTAATCACTGATCAACTTTATTAAGCACTGCAACTAAAGCAAGCATCTGGGTGTATTTTGTTTTTAATACACAGTTTGCACAATTAACTTTAGCCAAATAAACACAAAGTCCTACTTTAAACATACCAATTATAAATATAGTGTGTTTAAACTGGTTAGAATGGTGGTGTTAATGGCGCAGATGTTTAGGAAGCTTCTACGAGTTCCTGAAAGACAGCAGGAACGCTTAAGAGCCCCAACTGTAAAGCACTGTTGTGATTTATTAGCACCGTTTTTGTGAAGGGCCTCCGTGCTACAGAGGCAGGTAGCACATATTACTATATTACTTAAATAAGCCATTATTCCCAACCAAAATGAACTTCATTAGTGGCAAAGGAAGGAAACATTTTTCAAGAGACTCAATGTCCTTGCCAAACAGGACGTTACTATTCCTGCCATCGCCGTGCCTACAGAGAGTGTTTTACACTGCGGGGTAAGTGGTTAACAGACTGTTGATGCCTTGGCCAAGGTTGAGCTTGTTTTCTTTCACAAGAAATAGGCCCAAACATTGCAAGCGAGGGTTCATTAGTTTGAGACCCAGTTTGAGACCCAGTCACCCAATTTTAACTCAAACATTTTAACTTAAAATATATGTGTACTACACCTTAAAGTGCAAGGAATCTGAATGTTACATTCTTGTAATTTTCTGTTGAGGTTTTGGTCTATTTCATGTTGACCTCTGTTGCTTTTAGTTGCCTCCCTATTCAGATTGAACAGTTCAAGATATTGGCATGATTGTGTGATTATAAAAAAAATGCTAGTAACTTTTAATAGAAATTTTATTTTGTTCATTACCTGAACTACCCTTATTAGTTGTAGTGGCTGATTGCAGTCATTACCTTTGTTATTGTCAAATAAAACTACTGGCAAAGTAACAGTAATACTACTAGAGTAGCCATAAAAGAAAAGCCTTTCAAAAGTATCATAACTCATAAATTGCAAACATAAATTAACTTCAGCGTGAAGAAGGATAAATTAAGATCTGAAACCCTCAAACTTAGGCCCCAGATTCTGACTCCAATTGTCTTACACTCTAAACTATCCCTCTTAAGCATATTCTTTTTGATGATCTCTTAACCGGTGGACTGAAATAAATTACTGAGACGATAGAAGAAAATTAAGTACTTTTACTGAAACGCATGCAGGCCCGGACATGCGGGCCCACAACCCAGACCTCCCCATGTTTCCCAGATTAGGGACCGTTCGGTATTCATGTAGTTTTATTCTTTGTTAAGGGGAGGGTCATCCAACATTTTTCAGTCCAGGGGGGGGGTCACCAACTTTTGTATTCATGAAACAGCAAAATTTAAAAGTGGCTTGTTTGGTGCATATTTTTCAATGTAGCTCCATGTAGCTCTCTCAGTCTCGGCCCTCCTTCGCTACCAGATGGGTCTGACCCATGAGTTTGCTGTGGGGCAGAGGGAGTCGCCCCATGGTGGCTGAAACTGATAATTGTATTGTTTAAAAAATTAGTGGAATAATTAATTATATCTGGCATGATCAGATATTTTATAAATATCTTAAATAACACAAAACAACTAAATGGTGGTAGGTAATACATCAGATTTCATATACTGCTTTAGTAAAAAAAAATATTACCTGACTGACGATTTTTTACGTAAAAAACGAAAGTTACTGCGCAAGCCAGTACAGAAGGTATTGATAAATTGTTGGCGGAGGGTCATTAATTTTTTCCAAATTGTTTTGGAGGGTCATACTTTTTTTTTTTTTTGCTGGTGAGGGGAGGGTCATGTCTTTTTTGGCTAAAGGTCCCAAAACTCCTCCGGTGGTCCCTTAAATAAATAATGAACAGACCCTTATGAGTCAATATTTAAAAGTAACAATACTTTTTATCCACTCTGGGTTGTCCTCCTCCTCCGTCCGGTAGGATGTGGGTGTGTGTGTATGGGGGTCTCCATGGCCCCAGTCATGCCGATGTCCGTTTCCACTCCAGCTAGGGTTAAGACAGACCACTCCTGTCTCATTCTTCCTCTTCCCCTTTTCGTGACCTTTCCTGTGTTCCTGCTTATCTGCACCTTTAAGCCATGAAGGCAAAAATCTATTTTATGACTTAAGCTTAACTTTCTGTGCATCAGGGATATTCCTTGAACCACTTCCTCAATTGACTGCACACAGCTTCTTTTGCAACGTGGACAAATATCACTTTAATTGCTAATATTCTATAATAATGTCTACAATAATAGAAATATCTCAACAAGCGCCATTGAAGTTGTTACTTCCCATTTTTCAGATGTATAATAATTTATTTTTCAGTGAAATAAAGTGTCTGTTAGACAGGTAAAGCATGCTTTTATTTGAGAATTATTAAAAGTAATTATTTTGGTGTACTTTGCAGTCACAATTCACAATTCAGAATAGGAAACAACATAATACAATATTTAATATTGATATAGGCAGCATTTGGTTGTCTGTTTGTCAGTCTGAGATGACAAGTGTTCCACTATATGCAGAATTTTTTGTGCTTAATTTAATTTGTGTTAATCTTGGCCATTTAATCCACCATAACATAATATGGTATGCATACTTCATAGTGAAGCAGAATTTTTAATATAGCAAGGCAAATATATTCCCACTGATGTTGTGGTGGGTTGCCCCCCATGAAACATAATTAGAAAGACATCAGAAGTGCAATTCATCTCTCCTTCCGTACAAATCAAATTTAATGGATATAATCATATATGCTCCTCTGTTGGCAGCTAAATGGATCTCCTCAGGGTCCAGCATGTCTCAAGGCTGCCATAGTACATATTTTGAGATCATATGGTTACATGTGACTTTGGTGAATCCGGTAGACCAGAAACTCCCCTCCTGTTCTGCAAGGTTAATCAGTCCCTCCAGGATTTTGCAGCCTTTTTTTGAGATTGTTGCGGCCCAAAATGCCTGATTTTGTGGGAGCTTTTGTAAGAAATTGCGATAAAAGTTGCAATGTCTTTTGTATGTTTGTTGCAAAAAAGTTGCGATTTTGTTTTTTGAATTGTTCTTTAAAAATAAAAAAGAAACTTGTTTTGGGGAGAATAAAACTACTCTGGGCTGAGATTTCCTAGTAACCTTACCAAAAAGGCTCAGGATGCTGCAAATGTTAATATAATATGAAAATGGCTGGTGGATTTAAGGACAAAAAATAATAATTTATTGAATGAATCAAATTTGAACATATGTGTCAGTGGCTTGTTGATCTTTACATTGTTAGATAATTTCCTAACCTGGCCTGGGACACACATTCATACGGTTTGATAAAGTGTTGACTTTAACTTATCATTGCACTTACAATAACGAACGCAGCTGTCCTCAATTTAGGTCATCGTGTCGTCTCATCTCCTTTTTTCCTGCATCCACCGTGTGTGTTGTTCGTGTGTGTCTGTCTGTGTGTGTGTGTGTGCAAGTGTCAGTCGCGGGGGGAACAGAGCAGTAGCTCCACCCGCTGTAGAGAGCCGACAGCCAGGATTGAAACGGCAGCAACTTCAGCGACTTTTAAATCGTTACAGTCTACATTGATGTTAAAATGTATACAGGTTAGTATATAATATATTCCTGTGGTCAGAGCCAGAACCAGAGACGGTACAGTCAACATGTATGTCCCAACAGGTGACGGTACGTCAGCGGCTGACAGATATAAACATGTCGGGAATTAATGTTGAGGCTTGCTACACGTAAATATTAGGGCTGTCAATTGATTAAAAAATGTATTCTAATTAATTACATACTCTGTAATTAATTAATCGAAATTAATCGAATACATAATTAACGGTGCCTGAACCGAAACTTTTTAAGAAAGTAAAAAAAGAAAAGAAAAAAAATGGGTACTAAACAACAGTCGGTCACATTAAAGAACGGCTTGTTTATTACTAAGGCCATATGGTCAAAATTAAATGATTTAATAATAATATATAACAATAACAATAACTTATTTCACTAGTAAATTGCTGTTGAACAACAAAAACAACCACCAGGTGGGAAAAGGACATTTACAATAACTCCAAAATGCACCATGAGGCTGTAGTTTACCAGTTTCATTGGACGCACCGTCTGTGTTGTTTTTCCGATGGCTAAAACACAGTCAAATTTTACACCGTTTAGCGTTAGCTGTCAGCATTTTAACCAGGAAGAAGATTTTTACAAGTAAATGTTCCAATCAATGATCCAGGCAGCACATTCTCGTCTCCCTCCTTCATTTTACAGTCCAATGGTGGCTAGAACGGCTCCGGGTCAAACGTCAATATGGAATGGATCAATCTGCGTAATTTTTTTTAACGCGTTATTTTTTTCTCAGATTAATTAATCGAAATTAACGCGTTATTTTGACAGCCCTAGTAAATATCATTGCATTTTATCAGCCGTGGAGAGTAACTATGCCTGTAGTGGAATGGCTTCGAATGACGACCAAAACGCTTGTCTTTTACTGTGACCATTTACTGTTCAATATGTTGCAGTTTTACAAACAAGAAAGTGAACAACTTGAGCCTGACGGACATGTTGCATCTCAGTAAGCTAGCAAGAGTAGGCTACACAACAGACAACTTCCGTTTAGCCTACTTCAAAATAAAAGCACTTCCTGTGATGGTTCGCAGTAAAACTAAATTACTGTTAACAAAGGTTGTGTAGGCTACCTTTTCACAAATCAGCTGTAAATCAAGTAGACCTACTGTAAATAATGTAAATAGTGAGTAATCACACTATAATTGAACATTTTCCTTTAAACTAAACAACATGAATTTCTTATTCATGTGCTATAAACAAACATTTCACAACAATGCCGTACTTTTAATTGAGTATTTTAATTTTCTCCTACTTTTTATTATACGTTTTACTTATCTATTTTTTATAGCTTTAGTTACTTTGCATATTTATATTAATTATACAAAATATGAATAATCTATGATGTATTAAAGTGGATAAAGAGGAGACTTTATTGATCCGGTGGTGAAATTCACAAGCTAGCTGACAAATCAAACATCCCCTGTTATTTTGGCGAAAGTAACTCAAAAGTAATGCAGAAGTAGTGTAACGCATTACAGTTCAGAGACAGTAATATTGTAATATAACTAATTACTCTCAAATGACAGTAACTAGTAATCTATAATGTATTACATTTTGGAAGTAACTTGCCCAACACTGCTAGCAACTGTGTGGAGGAGGGGGGTGGGGGTGGTGCGCGATCACTGAAGGCTTGCGTCATGTGGAAGCACCACAGTGTTGTTGTCATTACTTAGGATTTTTCATGAGGGCAACAGAAACAGAAACTATGCATTATAGCTTTAGTTGAAAATAGCAGCAGATTAAACCTTCATCATCACTAGTGTGCATGTTCAAAGTACACATACTGGTGTCACAAATTTCATTAGCCAGAGCAATGAAATCTGCAAGATGTCAGGAATCAGTCCCGTCTGTAAATGGAAGCTTGCTTTTACTTGCATAAAATTAGTTGAAAATAACACTTCATAGAAAGTCTCCAACAGTTTTGCCATTTGACTCTGCTGACTGACTCAGCATGATATGATCTTTTGTTAAAGAAAGATCATTGCTATTGGTGTCAACTTGAACTGTGGGGAACTGTGAAGGTCAGTCAATGAAACCAGCCGATTTTGACATTTGCTGTACAAAACTCTTCAGTGTCAAAACCACTAAGTCAGTTCTATCAGAAAGTGGATTTATTGATGTATGAGGAATGCCAATGCAGAACCAGCATACAGGAACAAGGACTTAGCCAATTGTATTATTGGATTTCGGTCCTAACCTTCAACCTGTTCCTGTGAGAGTGGTTATTATTTTCCAAAGAGCAGGCTCATCTGGGTCTGTGTGCAGGTCTGGTAGGGCACAAACACCCACACAGAGACCTGGGAGTGATGGAGCATCAGTACATGGTCAACATCCATGACAAATCTCCTGTCAAGACAGGTTCTCATTCCACCTACTAAACACAGAGGGCAGGACATTATCTTGGAGGCAAGACTCCAACAGGAACAGAAACCAGAGAAAACAGTTTTCTTTTGACAAATATAAATATGATTAGGAACTGAAATCTTGCACTACAAATTGCAAATGTCTTTCTAAAATTGCCATATTCTAGTAAAACACACAGAAATCTATATCTAAAACTATTCAAGTGAAACACAATGTATAGGAACTGTATATTGAAATGATTCTACCTTGTAGAAATAGACTTTCATGCCAACCAGAAAGTGTGGAGCATAACAAATGCTAGTGATAAGTAAAGCCTATGGATACAATTAAACCAGTTGGTAATAGTATGAACAGTAAGAGATGCAAACTGTAAAGCAACAACACCATCTGGCCATACTTCTGTTTCTACTGTATATTACTGATGATGTATTTTCTGGGAATCTACTGTAAAGTGAGACTTCAGAATGTTAAAATGCCATTTTTGGTGTAGAAACATGAAATAACAAAACAAACCGCATGCAATCACTATATTAGTAACATTTATAGAATCCATTCAATAAATGTTTTTTTATGTGGTCAGTTGAAAAAGTATTTAATCATCTTGGAAACAAACTGTTACATACTTATAATACAATATATTGAAATAGTAAAGCTAATCAAACTGGTGGTTGTGTTCGGTCCATCATCTTATTTCTGTTGTTGAGTTTGAAAAGTAATCACACGTTCACTGCATACTTTTAATTAAACACTGAAGAAGCTTCTCAGGAGAATCCCATTTACTGAGAGAGACAGTCTGAGTTGTGCCAAATCATCTAGATCAATTACACATTAGCATCCTAAAATGTGGTGACTTTAAAGGCAACACGTTGAACAGACAAGAAGGCGTCAGAGATAAACTCAATTCCTATTTTCTAATACAACACATTGTTCTATCTTTTGGATACTAAAATAGTTAGGATTCTTTTTTTTAGAGCCCTTTTAACAAACAAGTGTCATTTGAAAGATAGTTGGCATAGGTGCCTACCGTACAACCGTGTCCTTGGTTTTGTCCTGGCCTGGAGCTTTTGTTGTCTGTCACTCTCCCCTCTCTGCAGTGAAGGACTGAATAAAAAGCACCTCAAAAAACAACCACCCAGCAGCAACCTAAATGTCAAAGAAAAGGGGTTTTGACTTGAAAACGCGATAAAGTTTTTATGCTCAGATTTGTTGAAAGGGAGTGAGTGATACTTTTTCTTACCTCATCAGCTATTGCTTTAGAGCCAATCAGTAATAGGAATGTGCTGGTACTAAGTTTTTATAGTATGGTTTTTGCCCCAAATATCACCTTTACCAGTATTACCAAGATATGTGTCAAAATACTGCCTAAATATACTAAAACATCTTCAGATCATGCTGGCCTTGGAAATAATTAACATAAAACACTATAATCAACCATCAACACAGCAGGTTGGTACATGTGTGAATGCTTAGGCTATAAGCAATATATAAATTGAAGCCATTTACTAAAAGAGACTATGTATTACTCAAGTGTATGAAAATAATTTGAAGGACATTTTCCTGTCACAGCTACTGGACAGATATGCGATGCTGCAGAACTTTCACCTGTATCTTACTGTACTGTTAATGTCTGTTAAATGTATCAGTAATTAATATATGATGGCATTTACTGTGAAGCACTTCAGTACTGCATTTGTATACATATTTTACTTGTTTGACAACAGCAAGCAAACGGATCAAATTAAAATGTCAATTTTAATGTCAAATTCATAATCAGATAGATGTAGGTGAAACAAGTGACTTCCGTCAAAACGGCATTTGTAATAGCCTGAATCTGTCATTCTTTTGTATAAACAGGACTGGCAGTGAAGAGCTTAACAGGAAATCAGTCAACATCACATAAAGCTTTGCATCAGATTGTGAAAAAGCAATTTAACCAGAAGGATATGAATTGTTTGGTATTACACACGTTTATCTGAGGGATGGACTTCTTTAAATGTCAATATAAGCGTTTGTGCAGAGAAAGTCAAGTTCCCATAGTAGACTGATAAGAAAACAGAGAACTGTGCAGAGCTTCAGCTTTAATATCTGACGTCAAAGAGAAGCAGAAACAGGAGATTGGTTGTTGTGTTGATTGAGTCGTCAGCTCCTGTTGAACGCTTCTTCCAAATTACAACTAGACCCTTGATTATAGATAGACAGTGAGGAAGTGAAGAAAGTGGCTTCCACACAATCTGGATTTCAGTCAAACACAAGTCGATGCTGTGACAACCGTGTTAAAGGGGAACTATGCAGTTTTTTTAGCTTTATTTATCGTAACTGAACAGCTTCGGAGTCATTGGAATGGTTATGTGACTTTTTTTTCGAGTTCAATGGTGGTCGTCTCGCTCCCCCCAGCACCTGTGAGCGGAAAAACCACCCTTGCAACTATCAGCCGGCGAGCCGCCGGTCTCAGCGTCAGGAAGTATCGTGTGATATCAGGTCTCGCAATGTAACAGATTGCTTCACGGCACTGCACACATACGCCCATTCAGGAGGAGCCTGGCTGAGCTGGCAAAAAAGAAGCAGTAAGCTAGGAAAGCACTGTCGGAGGAACAGAGAAAGAGGAAACGACAGACTGACCGAGCGAGGACTCAGACACAAGTAAACATAGGAGCTGCAAAATGTCTATTCCGAAGCTGTAGGGGGAGCTCTACAGAGAAACCTGCGAGCAAAAAACAAGAAAACAGCAAAGAAATGGCCAAAACTGCATAGCGCCCCTTTAAAGTCATTGGATGAGATAAATGGCCTCCTCCAGAGACAGATTGCTAACTGTTAAATTTAGAGCACATCACTGCCCATTTGCCACCTCCCTGTAGGGCAGCCAAGATGACCAAGTGTATTGTAATGTGTGATCACCTTAACTTCCAAGGAACCACAGGAGCAATTTTCTTTTTTGACTGCAGGAAACATTTACAAGAAACTTTTTATGTATTTTCATCTGTGCCTGCATTTTCACCACAGGACCCAATGTAGTATTTTCTGATGGAGCAGGGACTATCAGAGTGAAGATTGCAGAGCTGAACACCCCTGATAAAACATAAACCTCAAGACTGATACAACTTTTTGGTGTTGCACTGGTTGTCGCATTGCATCAGTATTTTACCTTGGGATGGGAATTTTGCCTAATGTTGTTGATGTCTAATAAAAGTCATGAAGCTAACGGACTACCCTAAAAAGAAGTGCGATATAGACAGTGGGCAAGCCAGAGAAACTAAATTGAAACTTAAGATTATTTGCTAATTGTTTTTAGACCCTGACAGTTACTGCATTTTTGAGGGAGATACTGGTAATGATATTTGAGAGTTACAAGAATCAGATAATGATAAATCATCCGTTTTCTTTTTCTTTTCTTTTTTACATAAACATGTTAGGAAAGAATTGTTGTGACATTTCACAGTTAAAAAAATAAATGAACTACCTGTATGTAACAGCAACACTGTTTATAAATGACCTAACCATATTTTGGCATTTCTATAGTGCAATTTCTTGTTATTCATCAGCCGACATATATACAGATATTTATATATCAGCAATAAGTGATTGTCGGGCTAGTTCTTGTTCTTGTTTTGGGTCCTGAGTTTAATTCCGGGACTATCTGGTTAAAAAGGACTGCAAGCTAACTTCTCCAAGTGGCAATTCACTGATCTGAAACCTTCCCAAACAAAACCTCAACAACGTTGAGGTTTAACAAACTCTGAGTCTAACCCTGATGTCCGAGTTGATTTACCCTGAGATGGGAAACTCTGAGTTTTCGGTTTCAGAACAGCTGATTTGAGTTGGTTCAATCAACTTGGAGTAGGTTCACGCGCGTGCACCACCACAATAAAAAGGCAGCATGAATGGAGCCATGATACTACCATCCATGGTAACAACCACAAACAAACGGGTCGGCGGAAATACTCATGCGCACATAGTGTATCTCATATTTAATCATAAGTATAATATTACTGGTGAAATGGTATTGAACCTATAATCTATTTCATTTAGGTGCAACACTGCAGGCGAATAAGTCCTAGGCCTTCTAATCCCATTCAGGCTGCAGCACCATCATTAACAGAACAATAATTCATAATTGTTTTGGGCATTTTAGGCCTTTATTTCCATAGGACAGATGAAGACATGAAAGGGGTCGGAGTCGAACCCATGGCTGCGGCGTCGAAGAGTAAATCTCTATATATGTGCGCCTGTTCTACCAACTGAGCTAACCTGGCCACATAATCTTTTATTTCAAAGGGTTTACATCATTCACCTGCAATACTGTGGGACTCCTTTTTAATGGATCTTACTTGTTTGTGTCCAGGGAACACTACAAAAACATTTAAACACGTTTCAGAGCGAGTCACACTCTTTTGATGGCGCTTTGCTATACAGTGTTTACTCCGCATTACCAATGTTGTAAAGAAAACTGCTGTTTGCAAAAAAAAAATGAATGTGACACAAATAATCTGCTGGGATGTAGAGCATGCCCACGATGGGTGACGTTAGTGATATGAGGACGGATAAGGTTATGTAAGCTACATAACTGAAAAACGATACCCCTCAAATAGGTAGTTTTCTGGAAATTAAAATGTCGGGGATTCAATATCATCTCCCGACATATGTTTAACACCCTGCGAAGTAAAGCAGAAGTAAAGCAGCTTCTTCATCAACGGGATCGTCAAAAGGAAATGCTATGTTTTGAGAAAAATAATGTTTTATAGTCTCCTTAACACGGTTAATAAACCAACACTGGTTTTTTATTCATGCCGATAACAAACTGCGCTAAAATGCGCCTGATACAGACTGAATGAATGAATGAGGAAATGAATAAGGGCTGTGTCAGAGGGAGGAGACTGAGAGAAACTCGAGATTTATTGAAGAAAACCTGCTCCCGACCAGGTTAGGTTCACAGACTCAGTTACCATAGTAACTGACTCTGAGGTTAAGTTACCTCTCTTTCTGAAACAGAAAACCCAGAGTTCCCCTCATATCAGGGTTAACAAACTCAGAGTTTTCACTAAACCTACTTTCTGAAACGGACCCCTGCTCTGTTCTCTGAATCTCCCTCCTGTTTGTTTTGGCTGCCATCCACACAGCCATCTGAGCCACCAGCTCATTGATTAAGACCATGGCTGACTCCCCCAGCCTGTGGCCTGGGGTGGTTGCCTGCCATCCATGCTGACATACAGTTCTAAAGCCAGCTCTAAAGGGTGGATGAATAATAGACAAGTGCAGTCCAGAGGTTTCTCATCTCCCCAACCAGTGTGCATGGAGCTGTTGTCTCTCTTTTTTATGTCTCCCACATCAAGAGCCAATGTTTCCAAAGATGTATTGAACAGAGAGAGAGAGAGAGAGAGAGAGAGAGAGAGAGAGAGAGAGAGAGAGAGAGAGAGAGAGAGAGAGAGAGAGAGAGAGGGCAGACATGTTTGTTATAACGTTAGATTAGGAGTTACTGTTGAAGCAATAAAATCACTTTGATTACAAGGTGCGTTTGTATTTAGGATAATCCCGATGCCATTATTTAATGAATTCCACAAGCAATGAGTCTGGTTTCAACTAGATGGAAAATACTGCTGTTGTGGAAGCAGAAAGTGTGTTGCTGCGATAGCAGTTGCTAAGAAACTGCTGAGGTGTCGTGTCGGACAGTGATAATTATACTACTGGAATGTGATCACTTGTGAATAATTTATCCAGAATGTGATGGAGAGACTAGAGCACGGGGAATGTTGCATTCCCAATATGTGTCAGAAGCAAAGTAAACACAGTGATGAGGAGTGTGCTATTGGAGCCCCTTGGAAGACCTCCGGAACAGCCAAATGAAAGATAGCCTTGCCAGCGAGTGTGATATAAATACGTGTTATAACAATTTTGGCTGGAGGAATCCTCAGATGGAGAAAATGACAGAGTCTACATCAGGATTCAGTGGGAAATGCATCAGACATTCTAACAGCTTGTTACCACAATGAATATAACAGCTGTCACAAATTGCCAAGTGAGAACTGAATGACTGCTCCATTTTGTTAAGCAACATTTGAATGGCCTATCTCCTTCAATATACACATTCTTACATTCACTACCCTTTGTTTAGCAGTTTGTACAGATTTACATTATTTGGCACTGCATTAATGCTCTATAGAAAAGTGCAGGTTGACCAGGGTCATTAAAAGTGCCCCTGCTTTCCCTATGCATTGACACACACACTGAACAGTTGAAGAAAGTAAAGTCACCTACTTACAACCAGATAAATGCCACTCAGTAGATGCACCTCTGTGTATATACAGTAGTTTGTCATTGGACTGCCAACCATACAACGTGCCAACCCAAAACCTCAGGGGAGTTCCCCGCGTTCACTGTGTTTAAACTAGTTTGTGTTGATTTGATTGTCAAATTGTTCGGAAAAATACACCAAAAGCACAACATCAAGTTAAATAATTGGGGCCTTAATCTGCTATGTTTATACCCCTGTGTCAAAATCTATCTTCAAAGGCCCTGAAATCCTGGCATCAAATGATAATTATTTCACTATAACATTAAATATACATGACTCAAAAAGCAACATCAAGGTTAAAAACATGGTAACAGGTAATATTAATTAGGCTAGGAGTTTAACATTCAGTTATCAGGACCGTCTGCTTATAGTTTGAATGACAGTTACCAAACCACTGTCGTCAGATTCAAATGTTGCTCTATCCTGATTGGTGAATGGAAGTACATGTCATACTGTACTTCCAGTTTACAGCGTGCTGCGTCTGATGTCATTGTTATTGTTCTTTTGCGCATGCGGGTCATTTCAAAACCGCAAACAGTTTGTACTGGAATCTGATATAGGCCACATTTTAAAAGGTAATGTGAACAGCCTAACAAAAAATCGGATCTGAGCAAAAAATCTGAATTAGGCATTAAGACTTGCGGTGTGAACGTAGCCTTTATGCCCTGGGCCCCCTAGCTGGTTAATTTGGCCTTGCAGCCAGTCACTACATTTGCAGCTTATGTAGCACAGCTGGCAGCACTTCAAAGTTGCATGTTTTTGCCATCCTGGGTGGCAAGTTAGCACATTTGTTTTTTTAGAGGGTGTATTTGAGAAAGATATGTTATGACAGGGAATATCTTTCAGACAGACCATTTTATATACTAACTGCCTACACCAGGATCTCATAAATCAGAATCATAGCAATCATTCATCTTTGTTAACGTGTGCAGCATTTTAATATCTCAGTTTAGTGTAGTCAGGCTCAGCTTGGTGCTAACAGTAGTCATACAGTTTATGAAACCTCTGCACAAATGTCTGCATATGCTCTCATCCACCTTTAACCATGAGTAAAACTGGCAAAATATGTAACACATAGGATCTCTTTTTGTGTTTAAAGAAACATAATTCACACAGAAACACCTGTACTGCAGCTATTTAAAACTCATACCAAAAATACAGCCAATAGCACACCTCCTGTGCTAATGGATTGCGGGCTCGCCTGTAGTGTGTTTCAGTTTTGAACAGCAGACAGACCTTACAGACTGCAGCCACTCCACTGATGTGACACAGTACTTGCCTACTGCCCTCTCCTCTGCTGTCAATTATTTTACTTTTGCTCATTTTCTCCTCCAAAATCTATCCAGAAAATGGAATTTATTGTAAAGTGATAACGTCAAGGGACAATCCTTTCAGAGATGCATGAAAAGCAAACCATTGTTGGTCTATGACGCACTGTTTCCCACATCAATTTCTCATCCGTGCCTCATTTTTCCTGCCATTGGTTTTAAATTACAACACTTGTGGCTGCTTCTTTATTTTGCTGGCCCACAAAAATCGGGTTTTCAAATTGGGTTTTCATTGTGCACTGATTGGATTAAGATGCTTGGCGAACCTGCTGATTCAACTTCCAGGAAGATGATAAAATAACAGAATCTGACATTATGCTGTAAATTTTCAGTGCTCTTATAACACTACATGATATGTATTTCTTGTCCTGCCTATGCTACACCTGTCTATACTTTGTATATCACACTTTTCTGCTTTTTTTGCACTTCTAGTTAGACGCAAACTGCATTTCGCTGTCTTTGTACTTGTACTCTGTACAATGACAATATAGTTGAATCTAATCTAATCTAATATATATTTTCAGTGTTGGAAAGATATTTATGAATGGTGCAGCTTTTTTTCTTTTTTATAAAATACAAAACAAAGAAAGAAAAAAAGACAAATCAGAAATAGCAAAACAAAAATAAAGTTCCTTAGCCATAGTTAGCCATATTTCTCAAGCATACTTTATTTTTGCATACTTATTAAATAATTATATAATTATCTTGACCAGATCTTAGTAAATGTCAAGGGAGCCTCAGGCTCAAGAGTCATCAGCAAGTTTAGTAATTCCAGCTCAGTAATAGTAAAAAATATTTCGACCCCTTACTTACAGGCTTTACCTGATTTAAAAAAAATCCCTCTTCATTAACTCAGCTACACATTATGACCAGTATCTGATAATGAATTCTAGTTACTTAGATGTTTTCTCGGAGGCAGCATTTGTTGTCATTGGTCTTACCAGTTATTCAGTCAAAACAAGACTGAGGCGTTCCTTCACGACACATTAACTGCACTGTTTCCTGTATGAGTGATGCTTTCATCTGTGATAGATGGTGATGGAAAGAATGTGTCCTCTCTTGGACAATGCATGCACAAACACAATAACACACATGCACACTCGTCTACGTCCTGGCCTGTGGGCAGGACTCTTCTGTCTACAGTAATGATGTCGCATATGCAGAGGAGGTCAGTCTCCGTCCTTTCGCCTTTCAGCTGGAGGAGCTGGAGGATATGTCCACGGTTACAACTGCACATCAAACAGACAATCGCCAGCTCAGTGCAGCTTTTTTTTTTTTTTTTTTAGTTGAGGATTAACATTACTTTACTTTAGACCCAGATTCATCTTGTAAAACCAAATAATGCATGTCTCTATGCCTTGTGTCACATCTGTTTTGTTACAACAAACCATATTTGTTTGTTCTGACGTTATACACTGCACTGCTCTCAGAAATGTATGTGGACATGCCCAAGATAAAAGCATAAATCAGGATCAGTAAGGTTGACTCTCTCAAGGGTGCTGTACATTTCCCCTCTGTCCATTTTTCCTCCAAGGATTAAATCAGAACAGCTTTCTAAACCCATCAGCAATACTCAGCTTATAGAAGCGTCTATTTTTATTTTCTAAAAACTCCCAAAGCAGCTTAATAGGAACAGTCTCCTGGTGCCTCGTGGTAAAAGATGTTCTCTCAAATGCTCTTAGAATTTCATGGCTCAGGTTCAAGATCTTTTAGCAGGTGTAACTGTGAAGAGATTATTGCATTCTGAAACTGATTTGGAGCCTTTACATCTGAATTTTACCTTTTTTTGCTAAAAATTTAGTTGGACTACATTTTAAATCAGATATATTGTCAGATAGTAAGTGTCCGTTACAACAAAATGGTAAAAGTTTTACTTTATGCTCCTAAATGAATAGTGTTTAAGGTTCTTTCTTTGTTCTGACATTTTTAGTCAGCTGGAACTTATTAAGTAATAATTTAAAGGTCAGTATTTACAACCAAGCACAGTGCAGTGACTCAGTGCTTTCACCTTGTAATGGCATGTTATCTGTGTCAGCAAATAATAAGCATGTAGTAGAGAGAGCCGACTGTTTGGCACTGGCTTTGTCATTGTCCTGGTAGCTCATTCAAGATAATTAGCTGGGGGAGTGTCTTGTCCCTTTCAAGCCTGTTTGTTGAGCAAAGGCATTTGATGGACACACTAATCCACTCTGACTGACTAGAGAGGAACAGTGGCATCAGAGTGTGGAGTGGCAGCTGACACACACAAGGACTTTAAATAACACACAATGTTTGGCATCACTTGAACTCATGTCTAAGATAGTAATTCAGAGAACGTATCAAACTGTGCTTATTTAAAGAATAAAGCTAGTGTTATTATTTATTTATATATTTCTTATGTTCAACAAAAGACCAAAACCAACTATGTGTTAGTTGAATAGCTGAATTTTAAAAATGGATTTCAGATACACTTAAAGGCTCTATAATTTCATGAAACTCAAACAGGTACTGCATAAAAAGTGCAGTTACTGGCGATGGCGTTACATTGGCAACGTCAGAGTGTGCGCCGTTATCTCCTTTGTGATGCGTCACAAATTAGGTGACATTTTGTGTAATGGCAATTGTGGCCAAATAGTGCCAGTTCAAACATTGCGAACAGGACTTTTTACATGTTTAAACATTAATGTACAGTTACTTTTCCACTATGAGGAACAGAGACGTCAGGATGCGCTAACGGAGCAATCGATGCACCACTGCAGCCACGTAACCTTTCTGTAATAGCTTTTTTTTTCAGGCTTCTGCTTGGCCAGCATGGCTTTAGGGTTAAGGTTAATATCGCCACCTGTTGGTTTGGCATGCTTTTGACAGCGCTTCAATTGTGTTTTTGCGTTTAAATTTTTTTAAACGGAGCTTGTGCGGACAAGAGTTTTTTTTAGAACAAAGAAGGGAAAATCCCTGATTTAAAAAATACCCATGTACGTGTGGACTAGGCCTTGGGGAGTATTTACAGCAGCATGATGGTGTATGTGGGATTGTCTCAAAATAAATTACAGTGTCCATGTTGTTCTGAAACAGAAACCAAACGGATGTGAACCAAATCAATGCAGTAAAACCAAAACAATGAGCTGAAAGATGCTAAAACGCTCTGGAGAGATGAGATGAACTCAAGTCCGGTTTGTTTCCAATAACGAGCGATCCATTTACCATTACACATTTTCCCATTGATAATACAAATATATTGATTGGTGAAGTTTTAGGGAATTAAGGAACAACCCATTATATTTTTATTTATGATGGTTAAAAATGACCCTTTATCTAAATAGAGGCGGTAGCCACATTTACAACTTTTGTTCTTTCTTGCAATTCAAATTCTAAAGAGATTAATCCTCGACACAGTACAATAGCCAGTGTTGGCTCTGAAGCTCTTTGGCACTCCTCTGGTCTCTGTTTCACTTCATCACCGTCCCCCTTTGTGATTTCAACAGAGGCTCTTGAGCTGTCAACTTAAATGGGTCTTGAGGAGGACAACAAATACCATTTAAAATGGCAGCCTCCGTCACTGGGGAGTTTTGCTCCGCGTCTGCTGAAGCCATTTGGGAAATTAACTGATCAGCCAGAGTTTCCAAAGGACATCAGCTGGACAACACCACTCTAGTGCTCTGAGAGTAAGTTAAAAGTGTCAAACTGTGAATGTTTTGGGTCAGTTTTAACAGGCAGTCTTAGATCACTGGACATGATTTAAAGTGTCAGGATCCCTTAAGGCCAAAAGCTTTGCTCTGTACAGCAAAAGATTACCTTTTGTGACTGGATTTTAAAAATGTAAATTAGTACCCTCACAATTAGCCCTTACAAAGAGCCCATTTACACTCAGGTCACTTCATATGTCTGAGTTGAATACAACCAAGAAGCACTCAAGACAGAATCTGACTGCTCGAACTACCTGTTGTATAAGATCCGGTAGACCACAGTCCAGAATAGGTCATCCTGAAGGGTCTTAATTATTGTACTGTGAACAATATTCAGTGATTAATTGTTGAACATGTTTATTATCCTGCTTCGTACTCTGGGTTTATGTGTGGAATTGGTTGGAACTTTACTTTGTTTCAGGCAGGTGCTGCAGTTTACCCATTTTTCCTCTGGATGTTGATTTATTATTAAAGATTAATGTTAATGATTTGTAGGATCATTGTTTCATGGCTTCATAAATCATTAGTATTATTGGAAGATATATTAGGCAATTGAAAGTGCAAACACACAGTGTCGGCTAGCTAATGAGGCTGTTGTGTGAATGGCAGAGCTTAACCTGCGGAGTAGCAGTGTATCTTTCCATGTGCCATCAGTGTCATGTCAGCAGCAGCAGAAACACTGCACATCTCTGTGGCACAGCTGCACTAATTGTTTTGTCAACCAGGAACCAAGCAAAGCAAATTGAATCTGGGTGTCAGAAATGTTCCTGCTGTGCTTCTAGCAAGGCAGTTAAATGTGAGCTAAATACTTGTGTAACACATTACTAAAAAAATACGTCCCCCTGATTTTGTTATTGTTCACCACAAATTACCTCTCTCACCATTAATTTGGGCTGAACGCTTAACGGTTTTATATTAAATGTCAATGTATAACTTAAATTATAATTTTAAAGTTTTCTAAGTGTTTAGAAAACATACTCTGGGAGGAATTCAACAAGAAGCAGCATTTTTTTTATCGTATCTAATTGAAAAACAAAATAAATATGATTATATTATGGCATATTTTGTTTATAACTATGTAGATTGCAAATACTGGCTCAATTTAGGGGAAACATTGCAAGTTATATCACAACTGCAATTAGATATTTCGTCAAATAAATCCCCCTTATTGTTTGAAGTTGAACAGTCAAACAGGGATTGTAACTTTAAACTACATGTTTGTCTTTCGCAAATATTTTTCTTCTGTCCCATATGTCAAAATGATCCATGACATATGCTGGAGCTGATAAATACATTAATCGATACTGGCAGCTTAATGATAACGTTGCCAGGAGCTAAATCGTTTGTCTTGTTAAGCACTTTATGAGCAACATGCTTTTGGAACAAAATATTGTTGGCGTTTTAGTACACACCTTTCTTTTACAAGCAAGTACCCCACAGAAACATTCCAGCTATGAAGGCTGCAATACCACCCACTTCTATAACACAGAGCGCTCAAAACAAAGAAATATTGTTCTTTCATTACAATAAATCAGATCAAAATTTTTCTGTAAGGAGCTGAACTTGTCTTGACTGCTTTCATGTTAATCACAGGTTACCTTCACAGAGATGAGAGGGAGACTTGTGTGGGAGGAAAAAAAGTTCTGATGATACTGATGCAGGTCCCAGTAGGTGCCAGTAGAAATCAATGAAGGGCATATATTCTATAATGCCTCTCCAGGCCTCTCCAAAGTATATTAAATCAAAAAGGCTGGAAGCTTGGTCTAAACTTAACACCAGTGTGCACATTAAACTGTAGTGTAATGAAATTGCCTCAGTCGTTGGAACGGTGTTCATACTCCATATCTGCCAAAGCACACAAGGGAGATCATTAACAGTGAGAAGAGAGTCACATTTTCCAGCCATTTTACCAAACTCTGAGACCATCTATTAGTTTGGCACAGGCAGTCTTATCTCTGTTTATTGTTCTATCTAAACATGAATGTCAGTAACTATGAGCTTTGACAAAAAAACAGAGACCTCTCAGTGGCCTGAACCACCATTCTTGTCATGCCATGACTGGTGTGAAAGGAGCCGCCGTCCAGTATAATGCAGATGCTCTAATGAAACTTATAAACTGGTAATCCAGTAACATTTCTGTTCCCAGAAATGTGAGTACATTTCAGATCTTCCTCTTTATAGCAGGTTCACTGAGAATAAAAACACGGGGACAGGGACAGGGACAGCGTGTGAATGTGGTATCATTAAAAGTTTCTGGTTCATACACTGCTGTATCAAGTGATGGTAACATTCAGTGCAATTTTCTTGACTCTTCTTATCTAAAACCACCTGAATTTGGTCAACTAAATTGAACTCCCTGAGCATGAGTCATACTTCAGCCTCTGGAGTGAATGTACCAAGACTGTGGAAGTTGACCTTTGAGTCATTCAAATCATTTGCAGACAATGAGCCTCATTCACCAACCGTTCTTACAAAGAAATGTGTTCTTAAACCCCACTTATGCACTTTTTACGAAGATTCTGACATTCCCTAATGTTTTCTTATCTTGGATTTGTTCTTAGCTAAGAACAAAATCTACTCAAGAGCACTCTTACGCACATTTGAGTGATGACAATTCGCTCCAAATAATTGGTTACTGCATTTTATTGAATTCTACAGTTATTATTATTAATATTATTCAATACTATCATTATACAATGATAGTATTGTACTGTAATGTATTTCTGATCATTTGTTGGAAAAAAAAAAATCATAGTATGCAAAGAAACACTAACATTGCAATTTACATCAACAATTAAACTGATTAAATCCTGCATTACTTGGTGATTGATCGCGCTATTTATAGGGCCAAAATGGAGTGGTTTTTAACTTTGTTACATTTTGCAGCAATTATCTACTTTCTACTCCACTACACGTTCCATTAGGTATGTGTAGTGTATCCTACATGCAGTATCCTACATTTTCGTTACATTTTCTGATCAGTTTTTCCCCCTGCCAAAACGTCTTCCTGACCGTCACACGTTTGTCTCACCAGTGAAGTTTGGTTGCCATAGATATACTGTATATGGGGCACCGCCGATCCTTCATCGGCTTCCAAGCCGGCTCCGGTGCTCCAGAGCCCGGGCACAGCACCGCTGACCGTCGGTAATACAGCCTCTGGTAAAAGTGAAAATGAAAATGTTTGTTTTTTATTATTCCCATTTTTAAATCATAGTTGCCTGTCTACAGCGTCGTTTACTCCTCCACCAGGCAGCGTAAGACGCGTTCATATCTTATTTATTTGGCTGGACCTCACATCTCCTTCCCATTTTCGCTGCTTCACATACTTTATTTGCTTACTTGCATGATTAAAGAAAATAAAACCATCTTAAAATACACCCATGAATAAAACCAACCGCATTCCGATTCTAACAACATATTCCGTTTTATGCTGGTTAGGATAGGAACTTCTTTTAAAAGCCAGCTAGCCTTGTTTGTGGTAGTGGACATCTTCTACTTTTACTAAAGTAAATATGTCTCTGGTTATTTGTACTTAAGTACTGAGATTCAGTACTTCCTCCACCACTGCAATGTACAATTCATCTGCGACAATTATCTCTTGAACGCAGTCTCCCGCTTCCCAGGAGGTGCACAGGAAATGTCATGTCCTTATACTGGAATATGCGGGGCGTTTTCTTATGCAAATTAGGAACAACTGGCACGCGCTTTCAATTACAAAGACGTGGGATTCATCAATCCTAAGAACACAGGTGCGAACAATTCTGTTGTTTAAGAACACGTCATGAATCCGACGTAGACTTAAGGACTTTCTTAAGAACATATTTAAGAGAAAACTTAGGAAGATATTGTTGAATGAGGCCCATTGACTGTGCAGGAAGACTGGCCCTTCTGTGCTGCTAATGTTGAAATCACGCAGCTCAAACTAGAGCTTCAGGCTCCGTAATTTAACCAAATTCCGTTAATTCAGCCAGGCAGCCATAAGAAAGAGATTTCAGTCAGGTGATAACGACTTGTTGCAGACAAAGTGTTATAGTTAACTTTTAATATTGCATAACAGCTCATATCTAATCATAAAAGGATGATCTTACATATAGCTCTCATTCTTCTTTCATGCTTGTTTCGGGGATGCTTTGAAGCATTATCTAGAGTTTATTATTCAAAAAGCAAGATGATTTTGCTATTATTGCACCAAAATTCTCCGTCTGAAGCAAAATTCTTAGCGTGGTTTCAAACCTCTAAATCGCTGCTTGTGTCTCAGATTTGTTCAACTTTTAGAAGGGGCCTGGTGTTTCAGCCAGTTGGAGAAACAGTCGACAAATAACGTCGTCTGCCAACATAAATCAGACAGAAAAATGGCAACACGCGTGGATTAGATCAATGTAATTAACTCAAAAGTAACAATTAAATGGACATATTTCTTTGATCAATGTAAAAAAACAATATGTTAACTTCTACTAGCAACCACTCCCGCCGCGTTTGTGTCAACAGTTAAGGAAGGATACTTTTCTTGCTCCGGATTAGTGAGGGCTAAACAAAATAAAATGGTAATTCTGTATCATCATAATTCTATTAATTTTCTCGCAATTTAGCATGAAATATTTTACCAATTAAAATGTCAAATAAATTTCTGGGCAGCTTAACAATGTTTAGCATTTTAACATACCTTTGCATTTATCATGCAGGTTGAATTTAATAGTAGTGCTCCAATAGTACCAATTCATCCCCCCGCATACGTATCTATAATGTCAAACACTATGGGCTAAGCCTATATCCCTCTTAAGCATCAGATCATCAATGAAGCCCAAATATAAATATACCATAGACGAAGGGTTATTGTCACTTTTCCAGCCATTCACACTGGAGAAAAATGATAGGCATCATGAATCTGAAGACATAAGGGAGAAATCTAATGTAATTAAGTCTTGTCTGTGGATCAATGAAATCTATGTGGTGTCCCGAAAGCACAATTATTGTTTGCCAAAGTGTGTTCTTTTATATCCAGTCATGATAATGACATTCTCAAACGGTCTAAAGACAGCTGCACTATATTCTGCTTAAAGGAATCTCAGGCAGCAGGCTTCTTATTTTTAGCAGGTGCTGATCATCACTTCAGCAGATTTGAAGATCACTGTTAAAGTGCCATGCTTATCATACAAATCATTATTAAAGAGCTTTAAGCGATGTCACGTGTTTTTTAGGCTACAACATTTTTTGTCACATACAGCAAAGATCTCACTATCCGCGAGCTGCCTGTCCCCTGAACACACTGTAAAAAACGTGGTCTCGGGGGAGGGGACAGGATGAGGAGGAGGGAGCTAGCCTCCGTTTTGTTGGAAAATACTTTGAATGTCAACAAGAAGTAACTTCACCCAACACCTTTAAAGACATATTCTGCAAACAATCTTAACTTACTTTCTACATGACTAAACTAGATTGCCAATGGAAACAGTTTAGGAGTTTAGAGATGTATAACAATTCTTTATTGTTAAATCATTCAAATGTCCTCAAATTTCTACATTGTATCAAATTTGTATTAATTTCAATATTGTCAGTTTTATAGTATATGATTTAGGCTGACCGCTGTGGATTCATGTTATTGCAGTCCTTGACATCATAGAGGTATCATTGGTGGTCACTCCCAGTTTTTTTCACACATCAGTGTATTACCACGAGCTCTGGTGCTCTCCTGGATCAAAGGGCAATTAACACTAAGCAACTTTCTTAAACTAGGCCAGCTTGACTCTGACAGATTGTCAGCTAAGGTCAAGCTATTCCTCTCTTAAATGTGAAGCGGGGAAGAATTGGCAGGTATTAACATATTAATAAGGTGCTGTTCTCCATATAAATCGGCCTGATGGATAGCTTAATTCTCTTACCAGTTAAAGGTCGGCCACAGTGCAACTTGTCTGGTTAACATGAAACAGAAAGAATATTAAACAGGCTGAAGGAATGCAATGTTTTGACATCCTGTGAAATGTTTTTCACTCCTGTATTTTTGTAGAGTTTTGAAGTGCATCAAGAGTACTTGGTGAGATAGTATGGTGTGCTATAGAATCTCTAAATAATTGCTTATTATGCATGATACTCCCACATAACATTTAAGATAACCTAAGTGCCATTTATTTACATGCCAATGGCACATTCCCTGGAGTGTTTTTTCATGCCTGCTTCCATGGAAGCTGAAGCATGAAATAAATTTTACATGAGCTGAAGCTAATCCACGGTGGGCTGATTAGGTGCTAAAAAGGTAGTAATTCACCAGATAATGAGTAAAGCTCAATAAAAATGTTCTGCAACTGATGACACATAATCGCTCAATAAATGTTACATTTCTGTTCTCCTCCTCCACCCCCCTGGCTTTCAAGTCTCTGCCCTGTAATTTCACAAAAAAATAAATTTGGTGAATGAATACAGTTATATGGAAACAAATGTGTTTGAAAAACACATTTATCCAGCAGCAAACAGCCTTTGGACATCAGCAGCAATCTCTCATCAATCTGCCACAAAGTAAAAGGAATGACTTAAGTGTTTTTCCATCTGTATTGCCGTGTAGTCGCAGGTTTCAACTCACACAAACAGCTTGGCATCTGTCATTTAGAGTAACAGTGTGCATGTTTCTCTCTTTTTTTCATGCTCGTTTATAATAGCTGTCCTTGCAGTCCAAGAAATAATGAAGTGGAAGAGGCAGGGAGTCCTTATATATATACTGTATATGACTCTCTGAGCAAAGAGGAATTTCTAGCATTTTAAAACAGGTACAGAGAAAATAGAAGCTCAGCGGGGAGAAAGGAGAAGGCGGCTCTCGTTGGCTAAGAAAAGGTCCAGGTTACACTCTGTTATCTCTCCAAAAAACACTCCCATCCAAGCAACAGTGGTGGTGCATATTGTCTGCTGGAGGCGAGGCACTCAGGTGAAATTATGACAGTAGCTATTGTGTGCCAGTACTGAGATGGATACTTTTGTATTATGGAAAGGAAAGCAGCCTGTAGCTTTGCAGTGCTGTCAGCGCACTCCGTCGGCATGCATTGTCAGGGCAGATGTGACATTTAGCTGGCCGTTGCCCTGCTGGTCCTTTGGAAGAGGAGATAACAACATGGCTCACTCTCCTAGTTGGAGGGGTGCACTGTGTGCCCAATGTCACACATGACCTTTTACATTTATGTCACAATATTTGTCACATTCATTTATCATCACAAGCTCACCTTGATGAGTTTCCCTGTTCTCCTGTGGCCACAATTCTTCATCTCTTTGCTGAAGCTAGGAATCGATATTGAAATGTCAGCTTCTGAATTCTTCTCAGTCTGTGTGTGTGTGTGTGTGTGTGCGCGCTTTTGTGTTTCTGTGTACTTCACTATCGTGATGGGAGTGGAATTTTAATCAGTGGCTCATAATTAAACAACGAAAACCATAACAAAGGCAGATAACAGGGTCTTCAAATTCACCTAGAATGGGAGAGAAAATGAAAACATCTCTCATTATCTCTGAACCCAGTGTAGCTACTTGTTAGAAGCAAGTCAACACTGCTTGAGAACTGAATGTAATACGTGCTTGTCATTCTGTTGTTATGTCAGTTATTAGACGGGTCATTTAATGAGAAAATTAGTGTTCATTAAATGATTTATTTAAATGAGAGTTTATGACAATGCGATGTAGCTGTTTAAACTGGTGGTATTCATGCGGTTGTACCAGTGTGAAGGTAATACTGCTGTTGACTCTTACATGTAGGGGTGTTAACGGTATGTAAATTTGTCTGAATCATTCAGTACAGGCATTGGACTTTTTTCACTCTTTTTTTTTCTGATAAAAAAAATATGATCAAATTAGCTTAAAACAATATAATTAGGTCTAAATAAAATATGATAGTTCCTTTGATTGTTAAAGTTACAATGATCCCATATCTTCTCCCAACTTAAAGTAACATCCTCTAAGATTTTCATTTAAATAAATGTCTGTTAAGTCACTATTGTTGAATAAGGTAACACAGTGGTTATTGAGCCTATGGCCCACTGATGAAAGCCCTTGCATTTGCAATATTACAAAATGGGTGTCTCTGGCGACATTCTTGCGAAAAATCACAAGCAGTTAGAGACGCGTTTTCCAGACTCGTTCTTCAACTGCTAACTGAATGATGTGACACAGGTGACACTGTTTGGATCTCTGGGAAGTTAGATCCCAAAAACACACCTGCAATTACTGCTATAGGTCCCGCCAAAGAGAACGAAACAGAGATCTTCAAGAGTGTAACTTTAACAATTGTCAACCATGTAAACATTAAATCATATTGAAGCTTCATTCAATGTGTACCACTAGTGATTTGAACAACCAGGAAGATATTGTGGCCCACTTCATTTGTTTTTTGCTGGAGAGCATGCGTGTGGTGAATGGTGCCCTGTGCCCTTCCTCAGATGTCAGTTGGAGCCTGCTCAGATCAGAGCGCCAGAAGATAAGTAGCTGATTCTCCGTATGAGATGTGTGCTCCCTTGGCAGACAGTGAAAGACAGAGAGGAGGTGGAGGGGTGGTGCTGGTGCTGCTGTGGAGAGTTATATACAAAATAGCAGAACAAAGTTGCTGAGGCAGAAAAGGAGCCCTACAAGCTATGGGGGAGCTTTGAATCAGATTCAAGCAGTGCTATCAGAGAAGTCAAGCAGCTCATTATTACATGAAGTGCATATTAAAGGGGGATTATAGACGGGGAAGTGTTAATCCTCTTCAACAGGTGCAGGAGTGTTGATTACGGGAATGCTATGAGTGCTTCAATGATTTTCTCACTGCTGGTGTATATAGTAATGATACATCTTTATGTTCTTTTTATTGAGATATTCAGGTTTTAAACGTGATGTGACTGTGATGTGTTTTCACATTAGGTTTGCTACAAAACACAAAAAAACACAAAGCACAATCTCTAAAAACAGCGTTTGAAAATGCAAAAACAAAATGGACTACTCTTTCATAGAATAGCTTAAGGACATGTCTGCATTTGTTGTGTTTTTCAAAATAAAGATGCTGAAAAAAGCTATTTCATCAAAGAACTATTCAGCTTTTCTGATGCTGCAGCAGCTTTTCAAATGCAGGAGTACATACTGAGTCAGTGTGGATGAATTTCAAATTGCTCTTTTAGTCGTCTCCTCTGTTTGGTTTATAAAATATATACCTCATAAGGTATATATTGTTTCCGTAAAGATTATGTATCATTATCATGAGGTGATTACCACAGGAGAAACAGGGAAAGTTTCCCTGGGAAACCTTTTCAACAAAAGGGAGATTGAGCACAACAAGGGCAAACTGCTCCACTCTCTGGTTGTCATGGTAACTTATTAGACACTGGGAGGGTTAGAGTAGAGGGATGCACATTTTTCAGTCTTATTGGCCTTTTTGCTCAATTATATGGTATACGTCTCATTTTTATCTGGCCATGCATATATATGTACATGATGTACATTCACATATTACAAGTGATGTGTGCTTAGATTGTGTATAGAAATACGTGCGCTGTCTTGACTCCTTAAAATTATAGATTTCAACAGAGCCTGCCAGCCGGTTTCTGCCTTTAGGGACAGGCATGTAAATAAGGCTTGTATGTCTCAGACAAGCTGTTTCTACATTACCAATCCTGCCATTTCGGGAGGGGCACTTGCAGAGCACAGCAGGACAAATATTGCACAAGCTACCAGATGGTGGCCTAACTAATGCATTCATGCCATAGGGCATGCACTGGCACAATACTGTCATAATGTCAGAAAGGGTGTTAAATACATGGGAAACTCATGGGAACTATTATGCTAAGGAGTGCTAATGAATTATATGTACTGTAATGTATCAAATGCACACAAAGCTGCATGAATAAAGGAAAATGTATCACACTCATAAACCAAAACGCACCCTTTTAATAAATCTGCACTGTAAAATTCACCAGTAATACACCTGACTTGACTGTATCTCCTGTAATCAGATACAATCCGCTAATGTGAAGCAGTGTAGAGCTTGTTGTACTGAATGGGGCGCTGGTGATGTGAGCCAGGGGTCCGTTTCAGGAAGGAGGTTTAACAAACTCTGAGTCTAACCCTGATCTCTGAGTTGATTTACCCTGAGATGGGAAACTCTGATTTGAGTTGGTTCAATCAACTCGGAGTAGGTTGACTCAGAGCTAAGCGCGTGCACCACCACTCAATGCATAAGCATTGACAGTGTATTAATTTCATATTTAATCACAGGTAACCTATAATATTACTGATGAAAACTGGAATGGTATTACACCTATAATTTCATTTAGTTGCAATCCTGCGGGGGAAAAAGTAAACTAATACCATTCTGAGCATGCATCACCATGATCATTAACAGAAATATAATTTATAATCATTTAATTCTTTTTAATGGCTCACACTGGTTTGTGTCCAGGGAACACTACAAAAAACGTTTAAAAAAACGTTTCAGAGCGAATCTCACTCTACTGACGGCTCTGCATACAGTGGCTTTACTAATATGATCCGCATCACCAATGTTGTAAAGAAAACTACCGTTTGCAAAAAACGTAATGCGACACAAAGAATCTGCTGGTAAAAGCATGTCTACGTGGTGGATTTTAGTGATATGAGGACATATAAGGCTATGTAGGCTACATAACTGATAGACTGGGATGAAAATACCTCTCAAATTGGTTATGTGGAAATGAAAATACATTTAGTCGGGACTCAATATCATCTCCCGACGTAAACTCTATGTGAAGTAATACAGCTTTTTCATCAACGGGATCGTTGACAAAAGGACCTGCAATGTTTGAGAAAAAAACATTTTATAATCTGCCATAAACCAATACGTTTTTTTATTCATGTAGATAACAAACTGCCCTAAAATGTGCCTGATACAGACTGAATGAATGAATGAGGAAATGAAAGCGCACTGTGTCAGAGGGAGGAGACTGAGAGAAACTCAAGGTTTATTGAAGAAAACCTGCTCCCGACCAGGTTAGGTTCACAGACTCAGTTACCATAGTAACTGACTCTGAGGTTAAGTTAGTTCTCTTTCTGAAACAGAAAACCCAGAGTTCCCCTCATATCAGGGTTAACAATCTCAGAGTTTTCACTAAAGCTGCTTTCTGAAACGGGACCCCAGGTAAACACACACCTCCACCAGCACAGACACAACTGCTTTCCCCAATCAAACTCTCTCAACCTGCTACTGTTATCTCACTTTAGACAGCTGGCTAATGGCAGTGTGGTTGCCATGGAAACATGCTCAAATTCTGAGCAGTTTTATCATAAGAGTACTCTCAGATATATAAAGGAAACAATGGCAAAATCTCTATTTGAATTAAGGGCAGTTTTCTTCTTGCAATATTAACAACTGCCACTTGTGTTTGAAGATGCAGAATTGTGGGCAGATATTTACTGCCAGGAATGTCTGGCAGCTGTAAACTTCGAGTGACCTCTGAAACAAATGCATTTCAGAGAGCTATAACTGTTCTACATTGTATGTTTTAACCACTGACTAATTGCTTCACTGTTTGTTTGCCCAGTAGACTGAAGTCTGCGCCCGAAAACAGCCACAAGGCACACTGCCCGGTTAATAGGAATAAAAATATACAAAAAATGTTTTTTACAACCAAGAAAATGAGGGCTCACACAGATGGTTTATATTTCCCCTTGCCTTTGAACTCCCACTAAACCCTCCCTTCCTTTTCTCGCTCCTTCCTTTTCTTCCTCTTTCTGAATGGCAGCCATTTGCAAACTAATGATTTTCAGTTTGATCCATAGTTCAAACACTCAAACCCCTGTTATGAAGTGTTGTTAAAATTTTAGAATAAAACAGGCACATTGTCGCAGTATGCCTATATCGATTCAGGAAGTGATCAAGACGCTCTGGTTTAGCCAGTGCTATTACTTTTGACCATTTCCACATCAGAACAGTGAATTACATTTTCTCTAAGCTGCCATGTTACATACTTTAGATTTTTTGAGTTGATTATAATGACTGTAAGTTGTCGTGACAGCTACAAGTTCAGGTATAAGCCGAGCCAAGTGACAGTACAACTTATTAGACGTCTTCTCTTGTATTCCTCCTTAGAAATTACAAATGTAGAAGATCATTTGAGAAATATGTAGTGAATGTGGGAGCAATGGGATCATTCTGATGGATGGGAGTAGTAGCAGTATGTCCACAGCAAACGTGAATACTGCTGCACTGACTGTGAAAATTGAGTCAGGCTGTCTGCTGTAACATGTTGATTAGTTGCTAATCTCTCCTGGAGTAGCGCCATTAGTGATTAATAATCATGGCAGGAAGAACTTTACAAAATGTTATGTTGAAAAGTCCTGCAGTATAGCTGCCAGTTTGTTAGGTACACCTAGCCAAAACTAATTTAGTCCTGCAATAAATCCCACCTTGATGAAGGTTTAAATATCAAGGTTTTTTTTTAAACTGCTTTAGAGATGAATTGATTTAACTGTATGGCCATTTTAGAGGATGTAGTGAACTGTAATACTTTATACAGATAGGTGTTTCTGTTAATCAGCCTACTCTCATTGATATAAGGATATCAGATGCACACCTGTCAGACATTAGGGGTGGCTGTGGCTCAGTGGTTGGTCAATCGGAAGGTTGGTGGTGTGATCCCTGGCCCTGCAGTCCCATGTTGAAGTGTCCTTGGGCAAGACACTGAACCCTGAGTTGCCTCCGATGCACAGCATCAGAGTGTAAATGTGTGTAAATGTTTATCTGATGAGCAGGTGGCACCTTGTACGGCAGCCTCTGCCACAGCGTATGGATGTGTGTTTGAATGGTGAATGGTTCCTGTACAAGCGTTTTGAGTAGTTGTTAAGACTAGAAAAGTGCTATATAAAAACAGTCCATTTACATTTACATTAACTACATTATGATCGGATCCTAAAAGTCTAAAGAGAAAATTAACAACATTCCTTCAAAAATATCATAGGTGTAACGCAGAAAACAACCAGTTTATGGGACACACTGCCTGACGTGGTTTAATGTACAGGAGTCGAGAGCTGCAATAGAGCTGTTGGTCGGACAAAAAAAAAGACATTTAATGACGTGACCTCATGCTCTAGGTCTAAGATATTTTGATGGCCATTTTTCTCATGTCTTATAGACCAAACAGTTAATCAAGAAAATAATCGCCTAATTAGGGAAATAATTAGGCGTTGTATTAATTAGTGATAGACTGATTTTATCGGCTGCCCGATATATCGGGCCGATATTTGCGTTTTTATGTGTATCGGCATCGGCCGATAATGCGGCTGTTGCGTTCGCTGATAGTTTTTTCCCGGCATTATTTACAGACAGGCGTCCACAGGCAGCTCTGTGTTGCTGCAGACACTGCAGTTCACGTGCAGACCATGTACTGCCCCTCCCCCACTGGCAGTCTTAAATTACAAATCAAGCACTTTATTTCAATGGCTACTTTTCAGGTATATTGTTTTCTTAAATTATTTAAATGTGTTGACAAAGAACATTTTGTGTTGACCTGATTATATCTGTCTTATAATATGTCAGCAAGCAATGCATCATCAAGGCTGTGTTGTAGATGTTGATAAAAGCCTTTTACCCTTGCACAGTTAACCATATGCAGTGCACACAACCTTTGGGTAATATGAATGTAAGATGATTGCAGAAGTGACACTGATCTGTGATTTTGTTTATTACTTTTAAAGAAATGGCAGAACAGATTCCGAAAACAAATCCAGTGTGGCAGGGTTTACATTTTTATGATGTAAATTGAGGGAGCAAAAGCAGTATCGGCTCCAAATATCGGCTCAAGAAAATTGGCAGCCCATATCGGTCATCAGCTAAGGCTGATGAAAAAAAAATCGGCATCTGCACTAAAAAATCCATATCGGTTGATCCCTAGTATTCATCTTATATTACAACATACCCGTACCCCTTAAACCAATCATCTCTAACTGAATCTACTGTAATCGTAATTCTACCTATAGATGATGATTTCTATATTAACTGTTCTAAACCTGTTAACTTGCCCTAACAGCATCTTGATAATATTGCTTAATCTTGTTTTCATCATAAGTACTTCTGTTCCAGAAATAATCCATAACAATATTGTTTAATAACATCTAGTAAAGGAATAATGCTGAGAAGAAGACAAAGCAAATGATGTCCATTGGTTCACACAGGCTTTCAGATCAAATCATGTGTAAGCTTCTCTGACTTTACCCTAAATGTGTATGACAGCTGCCTGAGCTCTTCCATTATAAACAGTGTGGCGCAGGTGTCTGCCTCATCGCTGATTCATCCTGGTAATAATCTCACTGACTTGCTGCTATTTCCAGACTAATTGATGTCTGAAAAGCAAACCCTGTCCAGGTCCTAGAATAGATCTGACTTCCACCTACTCATCTCGCAAGCAATCCAAAGTGGCATTTGTCCAGTGCTGCTGCTCTCCTGTCAGGTACAATGTACAACTACAATATAGCACACTTGCTTGAGTCAATAAAGGCGTTTATTCATGTCACACACACGCACTATGCAGTAATTTGAAAATACCAACAGATGTTATGAGCAATATTGTGGAATTGTCCAGAATCTGTAATTGCAAAGAAACATAGGAATTTATTTGGTAACACTTTACTTGAAAGTATCTACATATGAGTGACATGACACTGTCATGAACATATGACACTGTCATGACACAGTCATGACACATGAACCCTAACCATAACTTGTCATGACAAAAGCCGAATGACACTTACTAAAAGAATCGTTAAGTCATAAACATTTATGACTGTTTATAATGTTTATGACATGTTCGTGACAGTGTCATGTCACTCTTATGTAGATACCTTCAAGTAAAGTGTAACCATTTATTTTCTACAGAAGCACGACAGACAAAACTTTCCCTCATGCTGTGAAAATGCTTTTGAGACTAAAAGTGTGACTTGACAGGCAATCCAAGAGGACGTCTGTCTACATGAGGGCTTTCTCTGGTGAAAGCAGATGAAGATGAGTGTTACAGGGGCAAAGGTGAGCTGGATAACAAGTGGCTCCCCTGACCCTGCCTGTTGGCACTTTGGGCAGTGTTCCCATTATACCCTCACCTGCTAGTCTCTCTAACCACAACCCCTGTCAGCCTCTGATCCCTCTCACTTTTTCCCCCCATCTGCACAATGAGTAACAATGGTCAAAATGGAGCACTCGAATTACTGTCTTATGGAGCTTAAAATAGCCAACAACTGTGTGCATATGTGTGTGTGTGTGTGTGTGTGTGTGTGTGTGTGTGTGTGTTCGGAGGGAGTGTGGATGGTCCTGTTTTTTGCGTCAGCCCTGCCATGGCAACCAGGCTTTTCTGGTGAGTGTCTCCCTTTCTTCTTCAAACATTTCTTTTCATTAACATCAAAGAAAACTGTCCACATCAATACTGCTAATTGCATTATGTTTGCGGTGTGTTACGTAATCATCAAGAATCCTGACATGCAGATTTGCAGAAGTGCAAACATGCATAAACACAGCACACAAGGGACAACAGAGACTGACACAAGTATTACATGCAGGCTTCAGTTTTCCCCCTCTCTTTTTCTCTTGACGTACAATGTGCATAATGCCTCTATTTACAAACCACTGTGGGTCAGTTATTACAGCTAATTGAAGTCGCGTGAAATTGAAATTCAATATTAAAGGAGACTGTTGCAGTGACAAAGCAGAGAGAGATGAACATGATACTTTTTAATTATGACAATGATGTTAAGAATTACTTTCAAATAGTATCATGCGATTTTCTAAGTTTAATGTCTATAGATGCAATTCTGCTTCATCAGTGTGAATTACTGCTTGTTTCAGAAGACGGAAACGTCAAGTCTCATTGTTTGATGGAGGTTTGTGTGCCATCAGGGGCGTACTTAGACTTGATTTGTTGCATAGTGGATCAAGACCAGCATGAGGATCACTTAGGCCCAATTCACAGTTCTGCATATTAAACCTGCAATAACTGGTTTGTTTGGCCACCCGGGGACTGTGAAAACAAGTTGTAAAGCTATAGATCTAATGGCTCTAGATATATAGTGAACTTGTTAGCAAACAATTGCCTATTTACACATCCAGCAGATAAGGAGGAACATTAGCATTTATTTGGAGTCCTGTTTCTGGCCTCCTTCCGGTGAAGTCCAATATTCCCCTAACTCCTGAAGGGAAATATCTGCCCCCCTCCTAAGCTGCTAAATGTTTCACAGTATTGACACGCTTTTTGCTAACGTTGTCTGTCTGTTTAGAGCTGAACAGGTCATGTATAATGCTATGAGAGCCAAAAACAGAAAAGTTGCAGGCTTGAAAACCAATTAGCTATCAAAACAATTAGCTGAGATGCGCTATAAAGCTCCGGTAAGCTGAGGGGAGCTGCAGATTTGGGTGGTAATTCTCAATAGGTTAATCACTACGAGTGACCTCTTTCACATTACACATAGCTATTTATTCCATTGTTTTTATGAAAATATAGATTATAGCCACTTTGAAGTAACTTTTCAGTTGTGTTTAATTTTCTTTGTAGGATAGGATTTACAGCCAGAGACTTTTGAAGTATCCCCAACTACGTCTCACAATGGAAAAAGAGTCCAGTCTCTGCTGTGGAGAGTTGTTGCAGAGCCAGCACTGTGCACAGAAGGAAGCTCAAGTCTGCGATCATCGCGCATACTGCTCAACTTTCCGCACAACCTCTGGCTCCCTGACATTCCTCTCTTCATGGGTCTAACTGTGGATTTCCACTGGATGCGGAACGTCTGCGGACCGGCTGCGGCCATGACTGACAGCTGTAGTCACAAGGACCCACAATATCTCACAAATTCACGTAGAATAGAACCACAAAACCAACAACAGTTTGTTTCTATCCAGATGAATAGAGGGGAAACAACTCTGTGTTGTGTTTTCAAGGTGTAGTGCAGGGATATGATCCACCGTGAGCACGGTGTATTTTATTTTGAAAATTAACCAGATTTTTAATTTTGTTTCTGTGCTCGACTTCCTGTCCCGCACTATCTGCCGTGTGCTGAATTACTGCGGAGCTCTCTGGCGTCCGGCAAAAAAATAGAAGCTCTGCGTATCTGCTCTGGAGGGCTGCGGACCACCAGAGCTGGGACGGAGTAGGGACGCAGACGTTCCGCAGTCAGTGGAAATAAACACATTGACTTTAATGGAAACCTAATGACTCTGTCGACGTTCCGGAGCCGTTCCTCATCCAGTGGAAATTGCCGGTAAAGGCATCAACAAGGCCAATCTATGTTGTGTGCTCAGGCTGAGCCCAGCACCATAGGTCCAAGCCTGGCCAACTCCCTCAGGCCTGCATCAGAGGGGGACCCTGCTACCCTACATCTGTCCTCTTGCCTGGGTCTAATTTGACATGGTCTAAAGCTCATGAAATAAATGAAAACCAATGGAGTACAAAATACACTCCAAAGATTTAATAACATATTTGAAATTCTTAGTTCAGTCACTGTAAGTCTAATAAGAATAAAACACAGGCCTTACAAACATCAAGATTTCTCTCATATATTTAAAGACATAGTGGTACAATCGTATCCATAATCTACCTGAAATCACACTTCTTGCTTCATGTGACGTCAACTGTTAGATTAAGTCAATTCATGTCATTTACTTCTGTCGATGTCACTCTTAATTTTATCCGTCATTAATCCTAAATTGTGCAGAATGTTTTTAGTGAGGTTCTCTGAATGCACCGGATTTCTCAGATAACGATTAAATGATGATAGGGAGGGCGTAGAGAAAATTACACTGGTGTAGGCTCACACGCCATATGGCAGCAGTGGCACCACCTCAACAAGCCTAAAGGCGAGCACTTAAGACGGAACAATTTACTGCGATAACAAAAGAAGGGTGTTTTTCAGTATGTAAAATGCTTTTAGATCAAATACCTTTCTATTTGTAAATTTCAACCTGGCTGCATGTATTCTGTGAAGCTGAAAGCAGCTGCCTGTCTTTACCCGCTTGCCGTCAGCACTCATCTGCCATCGGCCTTTCAGTGAGAAATCAAATTACACTTGGTTACTTTCACCATTCAGGTGCATCTGTGCATGCTTGTCTAGATGTACGTATACATACTAATACATTTGAGAATTGGGACTGTTGCTATATCCTTCTCCTTATCAGTATGTTGTAATTGTTCTTTTAGATTTGATGATCTTAAAATGAAAATGTTTAATGGTTTTAAATGATTAAAGGAAACAAAGATATAGTTAAAAATGTTCACCCCAATTTTCCAGAGAATGTCATGCCTTCAGATTGTTTATTGGGATCCCCATAAATTGTTTGACAGGTAAGACAAAACAGCAATAACAATCTCAGTTCATCTAAACATCTATATTTCAAAAAGCAACCTCTTTAACTGCTTCTTAGCTCCTTAAAACCCTATTGTTGTATGTTCTTGAGATATAAAGCAAACTATTCCAGTAAAATATAGGGTTGTTTTTTTGGTTGGGGTAGCATAATATTGTAATGTGTAAAGATATCTAACATTGAATGACATCATTCTTTACATCAAATGATTTATAAATTATCTAAATGTTATTCCTTCACTAGCGCCCAGATTTAAAAAGTGACAGATAAAAGGTCTGAGTGGCAGACAAAAAGAGATACTTGTCAGGCAGTGAAAAAAGTTAATTTGAAGACACTGGATATTTGTATCTACCTTTATGTTGATAAAATATGTATCTGGCACATTAAAATAACAGCTGTAGCCTTCTAAATCCAGCCCACTTTTTTTTTCAGGGAGAATGCAACATGTCAAAATTGATGTGACTAGAGAGAAGATGTATCGGTGTTTGAGTTGTTGGAACTACAAGTTCATTTGTGGTTGTGTGTAATGGTGTTACAGAGTAATGTTTTTTTTTTTACCTCAAACAATCTTTGGCAGAGTACAGTCAGCGGCTTGCAGAGAGCACACAAACCAGATTTATTTTGGCCTGCCATTAAAGGGATACTTCACCGATTAGCATTAAGCTTTGTATCAGCAGAAACACGGTAGTATTTTTGAATGACCATGCTTCCCTCTCTCATGTCCCCCTGATAGGAGAGATCTCTGTGTTGTGGGTCTTAAAAAATGTATACCGATGACGCAAAAATCGTCATTTTACGTCATTGGTATACATTTTTCCAGAGGCAAAGGACTACAGCCAGTACTTCTGCGTAGCCCATAAGGAGTTGGACGTCGGCTTTTTCTGGAGATTGCCGAACTAAAAACAAGTGTCAGCCATCTTGAATCGTCGGTTAGCTTCTCAGCAGAAACAGATTTATTCATCCCGAAGGAAATTTTAGAACAACAATTATGTGCATACAAACTACCGCACACATGTACCACCGGGATACATTGCTAGCCGGTAAGGGGACATCCTCAGCAGTGTGCGGAAAGCGGGATGAGGGTAGTAGTTGGAGCTAGGTGGAACGCTAACACTAGCCAGCCACCTGTGCCAGGCTTTGCCTGCTACTGAGACCACAACTTCAGCCTGCGGTGCCGCTAGCTGGAATACTTGACAGCCTTTGTCTGCTACCGAGACCAGCACATCAGCCTGCGGCGTTGCTCGATGCTGCTAGCCGGTAGGGGAACATCCTCGTCCGGACTATCCAGCTACCAGGCCTGCGGCTCTGTCACCGGGGACTAGCTAGTGGAGGTGGGCTTTTTTAACACGGACTGTTGCAGAAATGGGGTGCTTGTATCCAACTAACTGCTAACTGCTGGTGGAGTTTGTGACTGTTAGATGCCGACCATTCTACATTCCACGCAAATTTACGGCTCTGTTTACAGCCTACCAAGCGCTAATGCTAGTATGTGTTAGCTGAACTTTACGGAGCATATAGCTAATGTGTGTGCACTAAATGTAGCCTGTTTCGTATGTCGTTTTTATATTTTTTAATTGTGTAACCACTTGAGCCACGGTGAAACGTTGTTTGGTGTATATAGTTGAAATGACAATAAAACACAGTTGAGTAGTTGATCGTCTCACTGTCTGTCTGTAAACGGTAGGCGTGGCTTGGGAGTGGACTCAGAGCAGCGAAGCAAGTGCATTCTGGGATTTGGTGTCTTTCATCCACATGAGCCAAAAACACATTTCCTGGCTTTTCTCGGCCTAGAAGGCACCAATTTCTAAAAATGTTTCACATTTATACTACATAAGTGACCCAAATTAAAGATATATTCAGCTTTCCAGCGGTGAAATATGCCTTTAAGTTACTCACAGAATTAACAATTAGCAACAGCGTTTTTCATTGTAACTGGCGAAGACGGCCAAAAATGTATAGATGCTAGCCGAATGTTCTGTTCTTTGCTAATAAGAACAACATATTTGCTGGTGTGGGTATTCAGCATAATCTGTGTCTGAACTCAGAGTCACTCATACTAGTGTGCCAAAGCAATGTTTTTCATTCACACAATCACAATGTCTCTCACAGTGAAACTCTGCAGTGTAGAGCCTGGCTGTCATAAAGGGGAGCAGCGCTGCAACACTAGCAGGCTGACATTGACAAAACACAGAGCAATACAGTAAAGAAAAGATTGTTATATGATCTGCTTTATTTAAAATGATATTATATCCATTAAAATATGCCAAGATTGGCCCTGATACTGCTCACTGAATTATGACATCTTGGTAATAATAGATTGAACCAAAAGAGAATAACAACCTGAAAACTTTAAGCAGTGTGTGTCAGCATGCAGTGGACTCAAAGTGTTGGTCATAGCCTGTGTAGTGTCTGTCTTGTGTCATGTTGAATTAATGTGTTGTGATTCATGACAAATCAAATTGAAATCACCTTGTCTGCTTTTTACAATGTCTCAGAGAGGGCAAGAGAGTCTGTCTCTCTCCGTGTCTCTCTTCTTCCTCCCACCAGTTATATACACACACACACACACACACACACACACATACACACACACCCTGAGGTGCATTAAGTCTGAAGAATTGACAGATGGAATCAAACAGTGAGAACAGATGAAAGACAAGACACAATATGTCTGTTCGCGCGCGTGTGTGTGTGTGTGTGTGTGTGTGTGTGTGTGTGTGTGTGTGTGTGTGTGTGTGTGTGTGTGTGTGTGTGTGTGTGTGTGTGTGTGTGTGTACACGTATACGATCAAAGCTAATCTCAGCTTTCCTCAAGGCGATCCCAAAAAACACAGTGTTCAATGTGAATACATTGCTATGATTAGATTTGCAATATTCTTCATATCCCAGGGAAAACTAAAAACATGATGCACAGCACTCCCAATCCAAAATGGGAAAAGAAATGACTCAAGCTGAACAGATATGGCTTTTTGAGAAATCAGATGGATGTGAGGACATTTACAGAAAAGTCAAACAGACACCACATACCGGATTTTAGCAAACTATGACATAAAAACATAATTCTTGCCTCATTTGAGGACACTTGGTGGAAGCCTTGCGGTTGTGAAATTTCATCATTTCACAGCTTTCACACAGCTTTCACAAAGCACAGCACAAAATTGCGAAAAAACATGATTGATATTTGCTGTGTACACTGGGCTTATATCATGTTCGCGTTTGTGACATTTCTCAGTAAATAACTTTTTGCAGGTCTGCTGAGATCTATATTGCTAATAAATCTTCTGCCCATCTGTCATCCTTGTTGGTGGTCTGAGAGACACTGGATTCTTTGCCTTAATGTGACTAGCATACAAGTTGCCTGGGAACAAGACAAATCTGTGAGCTTATGTTTTTTGCTCTGGCAGATGCGCCTGGTCCACCTCCACTTTGGACAGATTTCCAGCAGCCGGAGACTTGCCAGGACAATCACAACTCTAACTGTGTTGAAGCACTTTCTGTGATACATTTTTGTATATCAAATTCATTTATATTCATTCAAGTTTGAATATTTTCTTATTGAACTGTTGAAATTGTATTCATCCACCACATGATTAGACACTGTTGAAAAAATGTTCTTAAATCGTAAAACACAAAATTTAGAAAAAAATATACAATAAAATTATAAAAAGGCCCTACGTACTTCTGACTGGATTTGGCTAATGTTTAATATACCAACTCATAAAATACCAGCTCATCTCTGCACACTGTAGTCTGTTTACATTTTTCAAGTCCCACCTTATTGTGCTGTGATTGACCACCTACACCAGGAAGGCCTGGTCACACTTTGATACCTGTTGATAATGCCCCTTGAAAATGTACTGAGAGGTTAAAGACTAATTCACATCTGGGATTTGGTCTGGCGATGTCAGGCTAGCATACAAGAGGAATTGGCCACAAGATTTCTGAGCACTGAAAGCCTTAAATAGCAGTAAGATCTGTTGTAAGTGCAAATTTAATTTAGGGACTGTTCCTTATTTAATTAAGGGGCCACCAGAGGAATGTTGTGGCCTCTAACCTAAAAAGACTTCACCCTCCCCTCGTCAGTATTAATTTTCCTATGACCGTCTAAAATGATTTGAAAAAGAAGCATGACCCTCTCCTTGCGTGCAAGTTCGCACTTAGCAAAGATATACAGTTGACATTTGATTTTTTTACAGCCACAACATACACACGTTAACCTCTGCATTTTCATCTGACACATCACACTCCTCTGTTATGGTGTGGTGGCCATTTCAGTAGATTTACTCACTAACATTGTTGTGGAAACACAATAAGCATGGAAACTACCTGCACACTTCATGCATTACTGCATCACTTCAAATACTAAGTGATACTTCAAATCCTGCTCTGGATCTAGATCCACAAATAGAGTCACGTTGTATCCAGCAAGGCCGATACGAGCATCACGTTCACCAGCCAGCTCCAAACAGGTGAACGAGGCCTCTCCACTTCGCTGTTTAAACAAAGTGGAATAAACATATACAAGTCCAAATCTACACAAAATCAATTAGTAAGATGACATCACATGTATATACATGGCATTTAGGAAACCTTTATTGCAACGTTGGCATGGCAAGATGTCCAAACTAGTGCAACAGTAACTTTCGTTTTTTGCGGCCTGCTGCTCCCATCGTCAGCCAGGTAATATTTTTTTACTAAAGCAGTATATAAAATCAGATGTATTACCTACCACCATTTAGTTGTTTTGTGTTATTTAAGATATTTATAAAATATCTGGTCATGCCAGATATTAATTATTCCACTCATTTTTTAAACAATGCAATTACCCGTTTGAGCCACCAGGGGGGCAGTGCTCCTCCTGCCCCCCCCCCCCCCCAGCAAACTCCGCGTATGCGGTCAGACCCATCTGCCAGGGGGCCGAGACTGAGAGCTACATGGATAAATATCCCCAAACAAGCCACTTTGAAATTTTGCTCTTTTCATGAATAAAAAAGTTGGGCGCCCAGATAAAAAAATGTTGGATGACCCTCCCCTCAACAAAAAATAAAAAGACATGACCCTCCCCTATTTTATGACCCTCCCCTATTTTCCTCTGGTGGTCCATTCCATAAATACCGAACGGTCCCTTATATAGCACCTTTCATTACATGTAAACCCAAAGTGCTTCACATAAAACAAAAATACCGCATATACATTAAAACAAAGCATGAATGAAAATAATAATACACAGCAAGAAAATCAACAAAACATGTAGGACAATGCAACCATAGAATCACACACACACACACACACACACACACACACACACACACACACACACACACACACACACACACGTGTGTTGAATGTGGACACACACATGTTGAATGTGGACACAGTTGTGCTGTACCTCATCAGGCAGTTTGTTCCAGAGAGCAGGACCACAGTAACTGAAGAACTCCTCACCGGACCTGGATCTGATTCTGGGTACAGCTAGAAGGCTTTTGCCTGATGACCTGAGAGGCCTGATTGGGTTGTGCAAAGCATTTTGTTTTTGCAGTAATTCCTTTTTGATATGTTGAGTAATTGTCATGCCGTTTTAACACTGTTGGTTTCACAAATGATCCTTGGGTGATTTATCCTTGGAAGATGTGACAGCTTTTTCTTGTGTAGACACTGGATGTGGTAGTACAGGTCCTCTAAGTTTTTCCCTCTATCTAAATTAAATCTTGGTGTTATATTTGTTCATAATATGTTTCTTGACCAACATATAAAATCACTAACCCACACATGTTTCTTTCAACTGAGAAACATTGCTAAACTCAGAGCTGTGGTTTCGCAATGTGAACTTGAGATGATCATTTTATATCATCCCGGCTTGATTACTGCAACTCTATTTTCACCTGTCTCAGCAAGTCTTCCCAGGACCATCTACACCTGGTCCAGAACTCTGCTGCAAGGCTGTTGACCAGGTCCAGCAGGATGTCGCACATCACTCCCATTTTATCCATGTTTTACATTACATGTCATTTTTTTTTTTTTGTTACATTGGCTTCCGTTCAAGTTCAGGATCGAATTTAAAGTTCTTGTTCTTACATACAAAGCATTGCATGGTCAGGCGCCTGTTTATATCTCTGACCTGCTCCATCCGTACACTACTAACAGGTCACTGAGGTCTTCTAATCAGGGACTACTGGTGGTCCCACGCACTCGTTTGAAAACTAAAGGTGACCGTTCCTTTGAAGCGGTAGCTCCGACTCTTTGGAACGCCCTTCCTATTACCTTACGTTCTGCAGTCTCGGTTGACGCTTTTAGAAAGCAGCTGAAGACACACTTGTTTCAACTCGCTTTTGTCTCATGTTTGTAATTTTGGGTTTTTAGTCATTTAATCTTCAAGGTGCTATATAAAATACATTATTATTATTATTATTATTATTATTATTATTATTATTATTATTATTATTATTATTATTCTCTGTGATAGAATACTGATTCTTCCCAATATGAAATTCCCCCCTTTTTTTGTTTCTCTTCTTTGGGAGTCAGAAACTCTGGACTGGTAGGGCTTTAGTGTTTTCCTCAAGGACGCTTCACTAGAGCGAATGCTTTCTTCCGTAAGATTGAACTCCATTTGACAGACAGTATTTATTTACTGCACTGTAGAGATATAGCCAGAGCAAACCATCTTCAAAAATAAAAAGAAACATGGCAAAACATTTTTTTACTTAGGCTTTCCTTGAGTATTTTAATTTTTTCTGCTATTATATACAGTCTTGCACTATTTAGGAAGCAGATATTTTACGTTTTACTCCTTTGCATTTATTTTACAATTGTAGTGACCCATTCATTTGCAGATTACGTTTTTAAAAACATGATCACAAAATATGACGCATTAGAATAAACTTTAACTTCAACCTGCTACAATATTAAGATACTTCTTACATCTTAATGCAGGAATACTAACAAACTAATAATATAATATATAATGTATAATATAACATTTAGAAAAGGAAAATTCTACACAAAGTACATTTTGCAGATGTTACGTGTATACTTTTACTTGAGTACTGTACATTTTGGAATGCAGAACATTTACTTGCAACAGACAACATTTTATACTGCAATATTTTTTACTTTTACTCAAGAGTCAAGAATCTGAATACTTCTTCCACCACTGTACCATGGCCACTTAACCACACCCTTGGTTAGTGTGCCAGATTCACCAGTGAGAATTAACTGCTAATGTAGCATGAAGTAGAAGTACTGTTGCTATGGTTACCTGCAGTTTAATATACCTAGTGCACTGAATAGGGACGGACAGTGGTTGCAGTTTTTACTGGGCTACCTGATTATCTATACACTATACAACTCCAGTCCAGTACCTGCAGCTCAGTCCGTTACACCGGAGGATTATCTGTCACTGTCATGGCATAACATTTTTCAGCGTCACAAACCGAAAACGCCACAAACGCACTGGTGTTCCTGCTACAGCTTTGATACAGTGCACAAAACTGCAAACTCTGCTGCACCATTCTTATTATACATCGATGTGCTGTACATTCACTTGATATCTTCATTACTAAACTTAAACTCTCTTCTGCTCAGACCGCTCGCTCGGCAATCACCATCACCGCCACACACACTTTACTGGCTCTGCTATTCTCCAGGGTTTCCCACACACAGACTAATGTGTGGTGGTGCGCCACACTATCAACACCGGCCGCCTCACATTGCGTTTTCTTATTCATTTTTTTATTAACGCTATTTAAAACACGTTCAGCTGCATTTCCTTTTCCTGCTCTCCTCCATCTCTCTGTCACTTGCGTATCGCTCACATACACACACACAGCTCTTCCCACCGTGCACACAGCGACTGTCTCCATAAAGGAGAGAAAACGTCTGACGAAATTCACAAGTTCGCGAAAGGTTGGTATCTATCTCGTGAACACCTTTACACAATCTCACATTAAAAAGTGCTATAGAAATATTTTATATTCTGAATACAATGTTGTTAGTGTGTTAATGTTGGAGTCCAGACCCAACTCTTAGCAAACAAGCGATTGTGCCTGCTTTAGAAAGTTAACTAGTCGGAAGTTGGCGGTAAAATGCAGTTGGGTTGTCGAGTTCAAAACACTATGTAGCAGCTATGTTATGTAATTTTTTTACTCTTACACTGAATGATTGCTGCTTCAATCCAGATGAGTAGCCTATTGAAAAGTATTTTCCGCGACTGAAAAAGGCACGTGTTGAGGATAAGGACCAGCCTGAACCAGAGGTATCAGTCTGAAACAGAGCTGAACAGTCCGACCAGTGTAATTAGTTATGTTATTAATTTGTTTACAATATTTTCAGGCTTCAACAAGTGAAAGACAAGGTCAGGGAGAGAGAGAGATAGACTTGTTAGGCATTGAAGTAGGAGAGGAGGACAGCATCCAACAGCATGTTGTAACGAAAATAAGTCTGTCCGTCTCCATCTCCCCCCCCGGCTGACACGGGGCACACAGGGCAACGCCCCCGCCACAAATTGCTTTCTAATCTGTGGGAAACACTGTTCTCCGTCCATTCAATCAACAGAGCAGTAGGCTAGGGCTAATAGGACAACTGAAATATGCAATGTAATAATTACATAGGACAACTGAAATATGCAATGTAATAATTACATACCATTAAGGTAATTTGTTTACACACTGAGTCATCCAGCCCTATAAATTCCATGACTTCGTTGTTTGTGTTACCTGGCGTTTGGGTGCCACTTTGTCAGTTTTTTTTTTTTTTTCACTCTCCGCTGTGAGCTTACTGTTATAAACTCGCCATGCTCTGCTGGGTGACGAATTTTACACAGTCTATGGTGACGAGTCTTCAAGTGCCGAATTAAATTAGTTGTGTTAAATTTATTTATCTTGCTTCCCCCACAAGGTATTTTCTCCTGGCAAACATTGCAGATGGCATATGTAATATCAGTCTCAGTCTCCCGACATGTTTTGGTTTGTTTGTAGTAGCGTGCGCGCGTCTGAGCAACTCGAGCAACTACATCTGCGGCTCCTGGCCAATGAGGTGATTGGGAGGGAGGGGACTTCACTACACATGAACAGGCAGTCAGGCACACGGTTGTTGCTCTCAGCCACATGCATGAGAGTGTTTAACCATACGTGTGTAGTAGTTTATCGGCCACTAGAAGAGATTAATGCAGATTGCGCGTTTTTAGTAAATAATGGCCGGTCGATCAATAGGGGCATCCCTATGTGATACCAATTAAAGCAGAGCAAGGCATATCTGTTCAGAGACTGGCCCTAGAAATGCCAACAACTTTATAATGCTATCCACCTTTTGATTTTTACAGAGCAGGACCATATTTAAACAGCCAGAATAATTGGAGCTTGGGAAAAAAATATGGGTTTCAGATTTATTGGATCAAATTTATGAGCTAGTAGCTTCAGGCTTCAGTGTGTAAGCAGCCTCTATATAGGCAGAGGGATCTTGCAATGCCGTCACACACACACACACACACACACACACACACACACACACACACACACACACACACTTAGGTCAGAGGTCAGCTCATCAGTTTGATCACATCACCGGTTCACCTGGTTTTAAGCAGCTAGACACACACTTACACACACACACACACACACACACACACACACACTTACAAACACACACACACTTGAATGCGATCTGAATAGCGGTCTAACGACCTTGTGCAATCACATCAAATGGCTCTTATGTTGATTAAAGATTAAAGTACTGATCATTATTCCATCTCTAATCAACAACAATTTTAAAGACAAGAACTTTGCTTTTCTGTTCTTCTATATGTAACCTACTTGTATTACTTTAAGCATCTATTTAGTATCTAATTATCTATGACTAACTGTGATCAGCTCTCCAGTGTAGCACGTCACATACAAAGTTCACAGTAAAAGATTTAACACTCAAAATCAAGTAGTCTTATTTTTCCGGACCTATCTCCAAAGCGCTGTGGAGTAATGTCTGGCTACACCACAGATCTCCATCTGGAATAGGAGAATAAGACACTCTGGGTTGTTTGCATTTCTTTAAACCAATCACAATCGTCTTGGGCGGCGCTAAGTTCCGGATGCAGCGATGTTGGATCTGCAAAATGGTTTCGGGAAGTAACTTGTTTTGAGATATATATATATATATATATATATATATATATATATATATATATATATATATATATATATATATATATGTGTGTGTGTGTGTGTGTGTGTGTGTGTGTGATGCTCACAAAATCACAAATAGGAGGGTATGCTGAGTTTCATATCATTTTAAAATCAATACACCCACTTTGAGTGTTCAGACAGAGGGGTAAGGCTTCACAGTGTAAGGTGGTTGGTGGCAATGTTGTGTTTTATGAGTTACCATTATATATACACATCTGTCTAGGAAAGACTGTAGTGTGGTGGCAGTGTTGTAGTTACAGTGGAAGTTTGAGAGATTTGGTCCCCACAGCAACTGTGCATTGTGTGGCTGGTTCCCTGAGCTATTACTTACTGAGTCATTTTAAGCTCCTCTGGATAAGTATGTCTCTAAAAGCCTCAAATGTAAACATTCTAAAAATAGTCCTTTGCCATGTTGACAGTCTGTGTGCCCTTTTTCTAGAAGGCCTCGTGGAGGACATCTGTAAAAGCTAATGTTAATGTTTGTGTCATTGAACTGAATACCATATTAACACCTCATCTGCTCCCAGAAACAGGAGTGCAGACAATGGTGTATCATTTATTTACCCCTTCAGAAAACCCACCTGAGGTTTTTATGGATTTCACATACGTTATCTTTTTTTATATACTGTAGCTTTCAGGTTTATTTCAGTAAGTTACAACTTTAGTGTTAGGTGCCATCTAAGCATTTTTGTAGCGGTGGCATTGTTAGCTATGATTGTCATTAAATTTGGTGCAGAAATGATGTCTTCCTCAGGATGAATTACAATAACTTTGGAGGTCCATTTACCTTATCATCTAGTAAAGCCATCAAACTTTCACTACTTTCACTTTCAATACTTTGGTTAAAAGATGTAAAGGTGCAGTCAGTGATTCTAATCCAGTACACTATTTTGGCAAATTCAGTGAATATTTCCTCACGGTCTGATATTTGTTCGTTCTGTGTGTGCGTTGGAAAGAAATCTGGTGTTCATACACAGCCCTGGCACACAACACTATTCTGTTTGTGCTTGTACACAGGACAGGGGAAAGGTCATGGATATATGAAGAGAAAGGCAGGCCATTTTTACCATGCATATAAATGTTTCACGTTTAATAAATTAAATTTTATTTTTAGTCAGCTTTTAAAAAAGTCACTGGCTTGGTTTTTGCTGCAACTGCAACACAACTCTCTTTACCCCCTCACAAAGAGCTATTGTGAAGACATTTTCACAAGACCCATTGTGGTATTTTGTAGGACTTATTAAAAGCTATTTGTTCCTCCATAAGCAATTTAATAACAGGAATATGGTGTCGGCTACATGGAAACGGGAATATTAGTAGAATACTCACTTTCATTAGCCATGTAAACAGCTTAGTTGGCATTTCGTCTTTTTCGGAATTAGGGCAAAAACTGGAATATTAAGAGCATTTAAACGTAGTCAGTGATGGTGTTCAGACATACGTATATTTACGGTAATGTTCCTTACAGCTTTATTCAGACATGACATTTATAGAAAGAGTTGCGTGCTTGTGCAACATTTGGAGGCTGTGAGTTAAAAAAGTTATTATAGCGAGGAAGAAGTGTCTTCTCTTCTCCAACAGGCTGCATCACTCATGGACTTTAAAACTTATGGTAAGACTTTCTATGAATAAATGACCATTGTGAGCATGAGGGACGCTCCCCACCGCTTCTGACAGCAAAACTACAGACATGTTCACATCACTTTCATCATCAAGCATTGAATGACAGTACATCAAGTTTAATTCCTATTTTGCTCACATGCTGTTTCTTTTCTGGATCTTCATTTATTCATCCACGCAGTTGGCATGAATGAACATGCCAACTGCATCAAGATACATCAAGAGACTGTTGGTGACATTATTATTGTAAGAGGGTTTTTGAACCTCTTTTGTTCCAGTTGCATTGTGAGGGCAAAATAGTTTTTATAGACTGATCTGATATGTGAAGAACGATATCCTTAAAGCCTTAAAATTGGTCTTTCACAGTGTTTGCTAATTTATTAAACTGATTTTGTGCATAAAAGACAATGATTAAGATAATATATTAATTACAGTTATCTTAGATGGCGGTTGAAGATGTGCATTTAATATCTTGGATGTTTTACCTTGTGCTACTGCAGCCTTTATGTTACTCTGATTGCCATATATTGAAAGCAATACGGAGATGTTGGTCCAGCCTAGTAATCCTCACTGCTGCCCCTAACAGTTGCATTTTGGCAATGCACTGTTTGTGTCTGCCTCATTGTGGTCAAATCCGATAGGAGGTCATTTTATCAAATGTTAAATCTATTTTTCGACAAGCTAGAGCTGTGAATCACCGTCTGAGACACAAGGAGCCAGACTATCAGGTGTGTTAGATTTGACTTGGGCAGACATAACAAAAGCCTCTCATCACAAAGATTTGCATTTTTGCATTAACGCCAGAAAGAGTTGTATTTCAACTTATCTTCTTGTATGGTCTCTTCCATGCTCCTCTGGTATTTACATTTTTTTTTAATGATAGGACAGCTCAGACATGAAAGGGGAGAGAGAATGGGAAGACACGCAGGAAAACCGTCACATGTCTGACTCAAACCCTGGACCTTCTGCATCGAGGAACAAACCTTCATATATGTGTGCCCGCTCCACCAACCGAGCTAACCGGCCACATGCTCCTCTGGTTTTAATTTGTGGCACCACATTGCTGAAGCTATCAGTAGGGTTGGCATGATACAGAAGCCTGAGCTATAAAAGACTAATTAGAGGTGAGGCAGAAAGTTCTTGAAGGACTACTTGTACAAAAGACGGCACCTAAATGAGTTTTTCCTTTCTTGAGCTAAAAAAAACCCATTAAACATAAAATCTAACCGGTTTATCATTAATAGATTTGAAGGCAGCACACAGTTGCTTTTCTTAATTAATCTTTGCTTTTATGACCATTAATGTTGCTTCTGTTCTTGAGAGATCAGCATAAGATATCATCAGTCACTAATAACATCTGTGAACTTAAACACAACATTTGTATGTTGAATTCTGCTTATTCTTTCCATATATCACACATCTCCCTTTGATATTGCATAAGTTTGTCATTGGCCAAGTTAAACCCTGTCACAGGGACCTTAAAGCTTTAGAGCGTAACTTTTTGATATTAATGAACGCCCATTACATTCAAGCCATTGCCAAATGAGTTGCTAAAAAGTTAATTAAGACTATCAGCTCCACACAACTCTCTCTGTATTTCTCAGTATGGCTATGTTCAGAAGATTGTGTCGTCCGGCAACTTTCCCTCGCAGAAGCTCGAGTGAAGATAATTATCTCTTTTGAAGAGTCCATGTTTTTTTAATCCTCCGTGTCCTCCTTGGCTACTAGCAACTGCGTGGAGGAGGGGTGGGGGCACGTATGCGGTTACGTAAGGCTTGTATCATGTGGATGCGCCGACAGTTTTGTTGTCATTACTTAGAATTCCTCATAGGGGAAACTACGCACTGTAGCTTTAAAGCCATTAATTTACATCCATGCTGCTCATCAGCTATTCTACAGTCACTGCCATTTTTACAACCTGCTGTCCTGAAGCTCTGTTTTATTTTATTACCGAGGTTAAGAAAAAAGATGCTTTGCAGCCAAAGGGTCTGGGAGGGAGTGGAGTTGATCTCAGCGCTGATATTTCCTGCATTGTTTTCTCACTAATTACCCTGGACAAAATTAACAGTGAAGGCATCAATCGTTGCAAAAGACACGATTGCTCTTAAGGTGAAAAACTATTAAACTTTACACAAAAAACAACCTTATCTCAGGGGAGGATTGTTGTAATAATGCATCATCTTTAATCAAAAATACAAAAGTAATTCCAGTGTTTTATGACAGCAATAACAAGGTCTCGGGCCGTGACGGTTTGTTTTTTTGTTTTAGCCAAAAGTGGGTTACCACATAGGAGCGTTACAGATATTCACATAAATTCATCTTGAAAGCTCTTCCCCAAAACCTTATACAAAATTTACATGGACCTCCAGTTTAATTAGCCTGTTTCAGTTTGACTGACAGTTGCTCTCCCCACTGAGGCTTCAAGTATCCTGATAGGTGACGTTACTCTGAAGCATTACACTGAGGCTTTCTTGTGTACACACAGGCAAGGACAAAAAGAGCAGACATATTATTCACAGCTGGTAAATATTTTATGGAGAGGTTCTGTGTCGCCTGACATTTCTCTTGGCCTCTTCATCTTTTGAGTATGTTATACAAAACGATTTTAAGAGCTATGTTCCGGAATGATTTATTTACCATTTCAAAATGTGGACACTGACTGCTGGCATGCACATTATGATTTAGGAGCCATAATTAGTGGATTTAGTGTAATATTCTTACTAATTTAATGAATCAACAAAATATATAATTTTGTCATTTAAAAAGTCCATTATTTGCCTATGATGCCAAGCATTTTATTTAAATATTTTAATATTAGTATAAGTATAAGGTTTGAATGAACAATACCAGACAATTCAAATGCAAATAAAATAAATAAAAATAAATAAACTAATAAAAAAATGCCTATTGCAATTTCCTAAGCCAAAAGTGACATTTTTAAAATAGCTTGTTTTGTCCGACCACCAGTCCTTAATCCAAAAATATATAATTTACTAATTATAAAAATTGTTCCTTTTTTATGTTTTGTTTTTTTGGACTAATAGGCTAATCAACTAATTGTTTCAGTTCTATCAAGTATCCTTTCTTCCCCAATGAACATCTCATTTCTAAAGGATGCTCAAGTTGGAAAAGAAAATGCATACAGTACATAGTGCAGATAGAAAAAGAACAGTAGTGTGTTTTATTGTGTTGTGTTTTGACAATACAAATGTTAGTTATTATGGGATGATGGTGAAATACTGGTAGAATAGAAACCGTAACACCAGAGCTGACCTCAGGCTTGGCAATATGATGACAGCTGCAAAAGTTTGAAGTTTGGACAGAGTGACTCCAGAGAGAGAGAGCAAAGCTATTCCAGCTTGATGCTAGCACCGATTTGTCACGTCACATGCAGTCGGAGCTGACATTGATTAGATGTACGACTGATTCAAAGAAAACAAAACACAGTGGAGGTATGTCCCGAAACCTGTCAGTAAAAGACCTTCCACTTCTTCTGCAGTGCAAAGTCAAAAAAGCTCAAAGTAGGAAAAGTTGGAGGTTTTACTCTAATTAAATCATCCTCCAAACAATAATTTGATCTAAAAATGTCATTTAAAGTTATATTCTGCAACACTGGAAGCTAATTTCGATTTTGGTGAGAAATGCAGCTGCTCAGCTCAGAACAACAAGTATTCAAAGAGGGCCATAAAAACTATCACCTGTTTGGCAGCATATTAGTGTGTTCACTGGGTTTGTTTGTTTTTGGAGGTGGGAAAAAATGAATATCCTAATATTTTTCAGATGGCTGAGCAGTTTATGATTGAGTCTTGTAGTTGCTGATGTTAAGTGACACCCCATTGCTTTCAAGATGGGGTTTAAAGCCTTGCAACAAGAAACGCTACCTTCGAGGCAATTAGAAGGACACACTTCCCTGAATGAGAGAAAGCATGCGGACAGCCACCCGTGAGGCGATTGACAGCTGATGTTGTGTCTGCTTTTTCTTTCTGTAAAGGCTGTGTCAGAACAAGCATGTCACGATCATATGAAGGGGTGGAGGTGGGGTGTCCTTACCAGTCTCCCCTAGTGGAGGCCCACTTCTAAAGCTTATACTTGAAATACGACACACTGCTGTAACAAGTAACAGCTCATTTGGGGAATAAATGGCAGAAATCACTTTTCCTTCTTCCTTTTCTAACCTTTTACATTTTACCAAAGCAAAAGCAAAAACTGCACCCAAATGTCCAAAAGTGGTATTTGATGATTGGTTGAGTCATTAGAAAGCAGCATGATGCAGGTTTCTATTAGCAGCATCCAGCTAAAGACCAGAGGACATGAAATGACTTGCAGGGATTTGCACAATTCCCCATGCCTTCTCTGACCTCGATCTAGTGTGCTTAAGCCAGGCCCCTGAGAAAAGCTTGAGAACTGCATTCACTCACTTTATTACCATGGGACTACATGGCATCAGCTGCAGGACACAAATTCATAGCTGGGCTACATTTTGCATAAGTACCTACAGGTCAAATTCATTAAAAGAAATTCACTACAATTTCCCTCCAATAGAAGGTAACCCAGCTCCATAGGCCTGTGCAGTAGAAAGGAGAATTATCTAAGAGAGGAAAAAGGACGATAAATAAAATACAGACAAGCCTTTTCAAAAAGTCATTTCCTTGCACTTGGACCATATAATACAAAGCTAAGCTGAATTCTGTTCTTTTTTTTGTAGATTGAAAGTCACATCTGTATCAAATACCCTGCAGGTTTAATAGTGAACCGTGTAAGCCGATCCTCTACATTTATGGAGCCTCCTAAAAACAATTCAAAGAAATCTCCCAGAGCTTGGCTAAAAGGAGGAAAGACCACGCTAGGCAAAATAACTCCTACCTTCTGAATCTTACAGAGGAAGTAGGAACATTTAACAGAAAGAGAAAATGGAAGTGGAGAAAATCATTTTAACCTGTAAGGAGGTACAGGTATGATACAAAGCCACTTGTATTATTAATGAGCACAGCTGCATGGAACACAATTCAACTCAAGTAATAAATACAACACTGACAAAGTCTGTGTACTCTCCAGTCTGCAGAAATGGCACACAACTGGAGGTAAAACTCCCGCCTTTGTCCAGCCACTGCAAAAAATGACTGATGTATTTACAATATGAAAGACTGTGTGATCATCATCAGAGGCACTTTCTTGTGATTAAGTGCCGCCAGCGAATAATCCACATAACTTCCCTGCTTTGCGTTCATTTATCATGACCTCATTTCCCGAGTACATTTCAAACCATTCAATATTTCATAAGAGTTGTAAGAGAAATGTGTAATATTTACTATCTGGCACTGTGGGTGAGTGTTCCATATAAAAACAGCAAATCTGGCAAGAATTTCATTATAGCTCTTTTCTGTGACAAATAAAATCATCTTTTATGGTTTTATGTTCATTTCATATTTATAGTTTTTGGTTCACATGCAGTGCAAATGCGATGATTTACTGAAAACAAAAATCCGTGATTTAAGCCAGCTTTTCCACTTGTATTTGCACTGAATGTTGGTCACAAAGAGAACAGTACAAAAAAGATGGCCCGTGGATGATTGTGCTGCATCGGAAATGACTAGCTAAGTTATTTTCTCAAACACTCTCAAAGTCCACATGCAGACACACACTCATTATATTGCTGCTGTGCATACTTTCTCCTGGCTGATTTTCATACAGCCCAATCCCCGTACAGTCTGCCTCAGGCCTCACACTCGGCCCATCCTTCCCTTCACATAAAACTGGCCCTAATCAGAGCTTCCTTCGCCTGCTGCATTTGGCCATGTGTCCCGGAGCATCACCCGCCAACCGAGACGACACAATACCCACGGTACTCCATGGGAGCACCCTTTGCTCGCCTGGTCAGCGGGCAAACGTGCAACGTCAAGATGACATGGCCATATGTTCATACCCTTCGTTTGCCCGCTCCGGAGAGATTCTCTACCACTTCATCTGTGGTGTGAACTGTCAGTTTGCCCATGGTGGGTGGATGGATTAAAACTTCATCAACATAGTTAAGGAAGCTGTTAGGCCCCTGAATCACCTTGCAGTGATGTGTGTGTGACCCGATTGATCCACCGCTTCATGTGCATATTGACTCAAGTATGCACCGTACTCTGGGGAGACACTTAGGCTCTCTGGCTGCCATGTAACATTAGGAATCAGCAGAGCAGAGAAAAAAAGGCAGAGTATCACAGTTACAGCATGTTCCATTCACAAGCTGAGCTGACACAAGACCAAGTCACCCGTTTCAATACTGGTTTGTCTTTACACCTGTAAATGTTACAAAACCAATAGTTCCCACTAGTTTGACATAAAGCCAGGCTTTCAAACAAATGCCATTGTAGTTTTAGGTGTTATTCGGACAGTTTTAATTTAATTCTGATCTATGTTAAGCACTGAACGTGTTGATGAGCACAGCTGGGAGGTGGCCATAAAGTGCCACTATTCCCATAGTTGCCTGGAGCAAGCCAATCTGCTCCTTGTTGGCACACTTCACAAAATGTTGATAGGCAAATGCAATAGAACGGCACATAATGAGGATTTTCATATCAATTCATCTATTTTTTCAATTAATGTGTCTATAAATCAGAAAATAGTGAAAAAAAATGCAGATCACAGCTCTTGTTTTCTTTAAGTGATGTCTTTAAATATACTTTATTTTTCAAATAAGCTGTCAGAAGATATTCAATTCCAGTGAGGCTAAACAGAACTTGGCATTTCTACTTGAGAAATTACTTGAATCAATCAATTTTCTGGAATTGATTAACCGATTGTTCCAGCATTAAAAATAGGGCTGCAACTAACAATTATTTTCATTATCCATTAATCTGAAGGATATTTTCTTAACTAGATGATCCATCATTTGGGTTATAAAATATCAGAAAATAGTTAAATTGGTGGTTTTATCCAACCAACACTCCAAACTCAAAGATATTTCATTTACCAACATACAGAATATGACAAAGAAAAGCATCAGATTGATAAATTGTTTTAGCTCCACACTATAGATTAGGTTTCTGTGTTGGCTTTGTGTCTACCATTGTATTAATGATACTGTTAATACTAATAGTATTCTGTTTATATTCTATTTTACTTTTATTGGCCAAATACTTTTAGAACAGAGCAGTATCAGATGATGCATGTGTGAATGCAGTTTTCATTTTTTCAGTGTATCAGTTAATTTGTGGGTTTGACACGATGTCGCTTCTGTTTGTTTGTATTTTTGTACAGTATGTATCCAAAATGAAATTGCAGCACATTCCTCGTCGGTGGAACAACCTCTGGACAGGCAGTGTTGGGAGAGGGATTAGATGTACTCTACTACTACAAGGATGCTAATAAATGAAGAGACAGGAACGGAGAGGAGATTGTGTTAGAGAGAGAGAGAGAGAGAGAGAGAGAGAGAGAGAGAGGGGGGGGGGGGGGGGGGGGGGGGGGGCACAAAACGGCACAAAACGCAGGGAGATTTTACTCATGAGGGAAGTTGAGCGGAGAACTAACAGGAAGTATTTTCCCTCAAGAGGAAACCAAGTCTTGTTACTGTAAAAGCAACTGACCTTGTGGCTTCTGTCGGGAAGGAATGCAGTGGCGACAGACCAGGAGATAAACAGGAGACAGGAGCCCTTGCCCATAGAGGATCACCCTCCAGTGCATACACACAAGCTCCCTCTCCCTCCCTCCCTCCCTCCCACTTTCTCTTTCACTCGCCCACTTACTCAGTATCGTTTCATCTCTCTCTCTCTCTCTCTCTCTCTCTCTCTCTCTCTCTCTCTCTCTCTCTCTCTCTCTCTCTCTCTCTCACACACACTCAGTCGCTGTGCTCTGACGGATGGGGATACACTGCCAAGGAGGACTTAGGGGCGAGAAGAGAAGTGTTTCTTTTCTTCTCTGGTGTGTTTTCTTTCTCTTCCGTCTGGCTTCTCTCATGAGCTGTTAATTTAAGCCCCGGTCCTGAGGATGAGGACGATCTATTTGTGAGGAAGTCGCAACAAAGGAAGAGGAAACAAGGAGCAACAGGGTGGTAAATTCTGCGAGCGGGAGTGAGCGAGAAGACCTTTTCTTTTTCTTCAGGCTTGAGCAAAGGTTAGTGAGGAAAGCTGCTTATCGTTGAAACAAACATTGCCTGCTGTTATTGTTTTATTCTCTGTTCTTTACTTTATCTCTAACAAGACATTTCCTATTCAAAGATTTTCATATGCATGTGCTTTCCATCCCTTAGTGTCTATAAAAGCTTAAATTATTTGTCAGAGAGCAGTTTTCTAAAGTCGAGAACAGTTCTCATAATTAAAAGTCCCTTAGTAACATTTTTCATACAGTAAGTCCCCAGGTTGGTTACTGAAGTTTCTCTCTAGGTCAACACGACTGTATCATTTCCCAAAGGTATACAGTATGGTTCTCAGGTGGGAGTCTGTCCGTTGGTGAGGTAGCAGCGAGTGAGCTGCAGGAAAAGGTGAGGACAGCTCGCTCTCGTCAGCCGTCACTCTACACAGGAGGCAATTAAGCGGGATTGGCAGCCGGTGCTGCTGGTAACTTGGAAACAGCCGTGTGGGGGACGCATGGTGGCACATAATAGGATTTAGGGGGAGAGAGGAGCAGAGGAGGAAGGAGATTCCCTTTGTTCATTCACACAAAAGCCTGCTCCTCTGTGAAAAATACTGCTCTCGTCTGTGTGAAAACTGGCCCAGGGGCACTAGTTGTGAGCTTTTATGATTTTGAACGACAGTGAACATTATTCCGAGTGTGTGTACTGCAAGCACACGTGCATAGAAAGTGTGTTAGTGTGCTATGTGTGTGGCTGTATGTGTGTTCATGCATGCACATGGAGAATACGTCTCTTGGGTGTGTATTGGAGGGAGTGAGTCTCTTAGGTGAGCTCTCACAATTACCACAAGTGGAAGAAATTACTCATGCTTTAAACTAGTCAGACAATGGGAGAGTAGGAAAAATTCATAAAAACATCACGGCCCATATTGTGATCGCATATTGTGACTCCTGGATGAACCATTATGTAATTTCTGTAATGAATGGATGAGCAGTTGTGTATGCGTTAAATGAGCGACCTAAGGACTCTGCCTTTGTTCAGGCTGTATTTATTTACAGTATGCAATAGAAAAATGTCTCTTTTGAACCAATAAAGACCTATTCTGCTCACCATTTGGTACAAAGCCATTTTCAGCGTGTTTATGATAAGTGTGCCTGGAGATGCTGAGGTTGGCCTCCGGCTCCTGGGAACAAAAGCCTCTGACGCAGGCTGATGAACAGTGAAGTTTTTTAAAGATTTACTGTTGGGTAGGGGTGGAGGGCAATTTGATTCAAATGTATTAAAGAAAAAAAAGGAGCATTGTGTTCTCAGTGTAAACACAGGTGGAGGCACGTCGGGCAATTATTCTGAACTGTGTGTTTTGACACAAAAGAAGAGATATTACATAAGCATAAGCTTAACTGTCAATTCATTTCAGTGACAGTGAAGTGTTGGGTCTATATCTGTCAGGATGTGTTTATACAAAAAACCCTAAAGTGAAGAATTTGCCTTTAAAAAGGATTAGTCAGCAGCAAATTAGTGAGGTGACCATGGTTGCTTTGTGTTTAGTCTGGACATTATGTTTTTGTCACATAATCTCAGACACCTCCATAGCAGTGACCGAACATAAGCGAGGTCCGTACAGTTGGGCCTGGCTATCAGTCATCAGAAGAGGATTGTTTCCTGTGTCACCTTGTCTCAGGCACGCACACACCCACAGTACTGCCACACAGGGCCAGTTATAGTGAGTCCATCAGTGGCTCAGTGACTTTCCCTGCTAGGAGGAGTCATTGACATTGAGAGGGTTTTAATATCTGCTTGGTGCACATATTAACTCCCAAGTACAGTATACACACTCACTTTCCCCCCAGGCATGTGCACCAATATACACAAGCATGCACAAAATAACTCTCACACACACACACACACACACACACACACAAACCAGGGAGGTGGGGCAGGAAAGGCATTGTGACCGGTGGCTTGGCAGAAGCCCTCAAGGTGAAAATTTTGAGTAAGGAGCATTTTAAATTCAGAACAGATGATCAAACTGGTGTTATTACTGCAGAGTAGCTGGCGGCACAAGATGCAGGCAATCTTTTGGCAGAGGAAGAGTTTTTGGTTCCTGAATCTCAAACATAAAAGTCAGAGGCGAGGAGCAGAAATGAATACAACTGTGGTATCATCATCTCACGGATGGTGGTTCTTATCACGGTTCAGAGTCCAAAAAAAACCTCTCAGCTATACCGAGCTGCATTTTCTGTCACTGCACACCTAGGACAATCCAGCCCTATAGCTAGACATATCAGAGTGCAGAAAGAGTAGGTTATTTACAAGCGAGCACAAATTTAAACTGTATTTCAGAGTTTATCTTTTGGTCATGATAAGATTGAAGTGTGTCCCCAGTTTATCACACAAAAACAGAAGGCAATTTGACTGGATATTTTGTCAGATAAGTAACTGTATATTCCCAAATGTCTCCAGTGAAAAAGAGTATTATACTAAAAGATCACTTATTATCCACCATCCTACTGAATCAGTATGAGCCATAAGGAAAAACCAAAATTGCTATTGCTACACAATAATTTCACTAACAATCTATTATTTTCAACTGAGTGATAACTCTTATATAATATTTTTTTGCCTTCCACACACTGAAATCTGAAACAAATACATATATTCTGAATTTGCATGAAAAACGGCAAACAAGACATTCATTCTCTAACAACATAGAGGGACAGAGAATGTACCCGTTTGACATTTGTGGGTAAAATAGAGAACAATCTACACGTGGACGGGGCCACATGAGCCCAATGAAGGGCACACAAAATAATTAAAACAATTAGCACTCCTTTTCCACTACCCTTTTATCAAAGAAGTTATCATTAGGGCTGTTACAGCATCATGCTGAACCTGTTGATTATTTTATTCATTAATCATCAAAAAATGTCACAATTTTCTAGAGCTGGAGATTAGGTCTTCAAACGGCTTGTTTTGTCAAGCCAACAGTTATAAACCTAAAGATATTCAGTTAATCACCATATAAAACAGGGAAAACCATGAAATGCTAACATTTTAGAAGCTGGACCAAGCACATTTTTTTTATATTTCTACTCGATAAATGCCAATCGATTAATTGCTAAATTGTTGGTGATTAATTTTCTGACAGTCTTTCAGTACTAATTATCATATGGCATCTAGTTTATTATGAGTCTGGATTACGTTCTGACTGCAGGTCAACCATACCGTAGTTTAACTCGAACTAGCCTCAGACCACAGAGTTCAGGTGGACTCGAGTACAGTGTCCTGGTTTGGTAGTTGTACAAAATCTTTACATGAATAGTTCCATGATTCCGAATAAACTGCCAGTGTGAAAGCACCTAAAGACATTTAAATATTTCTTCTAATGTTGGTAATAGGTTTCCATTCTCTTTAGAAGCTAAAAGTTTAGCACCGAGACGCTTCTGTTTGCACATCTGAACAGAATAAAGGCTTTTATCTGACTTTCTGAGTGTACTGGATCCTCTCACCCCCCACAAAAGAATATCATATTGAACAGTTTCCAACTGAGAGTTTAATTGTTCAATATCAACAGCAGAAATGGCAGCCAAATAATTACATTCTCCAACCCAAAATAAACATCAGCATGTAGTCTCTCAGTGCGCACAGAAGTGTCTTGTTTTCCGATCTGCGGTGCAGAAAACTCTGCATTCATTTGGTTTATCTGGTCTGTCATCAAGACATCTCTCTCCCCAGGATTCACACTGAGTTCCCCTGCCCTGGGCTTGGCTCTGTGTGTGTGTGTTTGTGTACAGTAAAGAGTGTAAAAGTTTGTGTACAGTATGCATGTGCATGCAGTGTGTGGGTGAGAATATAAGTGTGTCTATAGTTATGTACGTGTGAGAGAGCAGCTGACAGAAGCCGGTTCCTCAATGAATCTCTCTCTCTCTAACCATTAGATGCTGGAAGCTGAAAGCCAGCTAGCAATTTGTGCCATTATACTGTCAATGCTAATATCAGTAGCCTGCTCTACGTGGATGCATGCATCCTGACCCCTCTGGGCTTACTGTAACACAATCATGCATGTCAAAACTGCTTATTTGCTGCTGATAAAACAATCCATTAGTTTTTTTCACTACATCTAAATATCAGTATGTCGAGGTGCATTTATTTTCCCCCTCACTGTGTGTATGTACATTGCTTTGAGCTTTGTTGTTGTGAGTTTTAAGGTGGGAGAGAGTATTTTTTTTTATGAGTCAGGAAAGCATTTCCTCCTTTTTGCAGCTACTGAAATGAGAGGCTGAAGGAATAATCAAATAACGGACATGCTGTTGAAATTCAGACACCGGTTCACCCGGTGGCTGTTTTGAATATTAATGCACTGTTTGCTGTGTGTGTGTGTGTGTGTGTGTGTGTGTGTTCAACACAAAAGTGAAGAAAAATTACATCGATTCAGAGTCCTTTGAGGCTTTTGTAGTATTGACCGAGCTGAAACTGTTCACTTACACATGAATGAGCGAGAGGATAATGTAATACCTGGGGAAATCAGAGGTTAGGTCTGTTATGCAAATCATTATCTATGCTTATTGCTCATTCCCATGCATAAATAATAAGCTCCGTATATTATACTCTTTTCAATGTAATCAGTTCTTAAAAACCTTCTTTTCTCAAGGGGGATTTTGAAAAAGAGAAATAGCCATAATATTGACATTTAAATCTTTATGCATGACCCTACTCTGTCGATTCTAATTATTTGGTGTCTGACCTTCGACCAGAGCAGCTATTCCACTTGGCCTCCTCTTCGACTTGTGTTAACCCTCCTGTAGATCAGTGTTATATGTGACTAGTAATGAGTAATAAGTACAAATATAAATGTTTGTTGTCTCAGAGGAAATTTACCTACATCATTAATTTATAGTAGTAATACCACAATGTTAAAATACTCACAGAACTTGACACAAAGCACTGAATGACCTTTACCAAGATGTACTTAAAAGTTACAAAAGTAAACACTCATTATGTAGAACAACTCTTTTCAAGTATAAAATATTATATATTTAATATTGCCGGAATGTTATTACTGATGCATTAACATTGAAGCAGGTTGGTGTAAAACAGGTTTTCATTTGAGCAGTAAACAAAGCTATGTCGGGGAAAAAAATAAAAATTAATTTTGGCAAACAAGCGACAAGTTGTTTTCGTCACAATTTCAGCTATTACACACACTTTTAGTAAAATCACAATACAGAAATTACAAAAAAGGCAGAACATCAGTGGAATAAGCCAAAGCTTCACAAATCCAGAGCTGCGAGTGGCAGCAGAGATGCACGGGGAGTGGACGAAGGGTTAAATGTCTGTCAGACACTGGCTGCTGATTACAAAGCCGGAGGTGCGGCAGAGCCTCTGTCACTTTAGCTCAGCCGTGCAAGATAGAGAAAAAGCTTTTCACCAGATAAAAGGAGTATGTCAAGGTATCAGCTTTAATGCATATACAGCGTCAACAAGAAGTGGCAAGTGAAAGGACTTAAGGAACAGCTGGGCACGCAACCTCTGGGTGAAAAATAAAGATGCTTGCTTTATTCTTGTAATCACTTGATTTAAGTGATACATTTTTTTTATTGTTTTGGGCATTTTTTCCTGGATGGTTTAACAATCAAAAATGTTTTTTGAGCAAGCAAGTTCATTCTTGATCTTCAGGAACAGTATCTACAACAAAATAACCTAATATTCAGTCTGTTTTAGCTCACTATTTGGTCTGCTCCTGAGATATTGTGTATAGTGGGTTTTTAGAGCTTTTCACTGAAAAAGCTGCCTGCCGCAGTAAGAAAACGTCAATATATCGGTGAGAGTTAACAGTAAAGTTTTGGGCTGGACAGCCAAACAATGAGCTGAAACGTGTTATGACTTAACTCTGGAAAGCAGAGGGGCGCTGCAGATTCAGGTGCTAATTCTTTGTAGGTTCATCACTATGGGCGACCTTTTTCACATTGTCATTTGATACACATTGTTCTAATAAAATATGGAAGTTTTTTTGACACCTGAGCCTAATCTATTTACTGTTGAGGAAGGTGATAAATACAATTGTTGTGGACTATTGAGTTGATATTTTGTCACATTGACTTTTGTTATTTTAGGCATATTCCCATTATGTTCGGAATGATTTAAACTGTAGATGGAAATGAGAAACAACAGCTTTGAAATGCCATAAAACCTCAATGTTTATTTTACCTGTTTATTCAATATTCCTTGTTTTAAAAAACAACTTCATCTTCCTCTGAAAGGGTCTGATAGACTACCATAATTCCATAAGTGGGCCTATGAACCAGTAGTCATGGGTAAATATCTGGGGTTTGTCATACCCGCTTAAAACAATGCATTATTTCCGTTTTCTCTTTCCACTGGTGGTGGACCTGACAGTTAAAACAGAAGACACAGTGTTGCTGCTGTATACGAGGCAGGAAAAGCATTAATGTGGATAAAAGCTGTGTGTGTCTGTGGGAGATTGGGCTTTTGTCTCTTAAGTCAGCTACCACTGAGACTTCTGCTTCACATACTGTAATGGCACACATCAGAAAAACCTCAATACAGGGGGTGTAAACTCAGCTGCTATGTATGTGTGAACATTTGTCTATATTGTAGCACAATACATATGCTGTATGTACCCTCTTTGCTAAACAGAGATAATGTGTTATTTAAAAACTCACTATAATCCATGAATCATTATGGGCTCAAATTACTGTAATTGTTTGAATCACCGTGTAATATAACGGCTCACTATAATCCCTTCATTCTCCAATAATGACTACTAATTTAAACAGACACAATGACCACATCCATATATTATCAGTGAATAACAGCAGGTAACTCTACTATTGTTCATTATGATAATAATTTTAAAAAAAAATCATTCAACACTCACAGAAATCAGCTCAGTGGAGCCCTTTTAGTGGAGACGTAAGAGCATTTAGCACACATTTATAATATTAGACCTTAGAGTTGAACTCACTGACATTCAGGGAACATTTCAGGACATTATAGGAAGTAATCCGCCAAACCTGTGCAAACCCGAGTTGAGTTCACTCCCCGTTGGGTCAAACCCAGGACGGCCTCATTATTGAGGTGCAATCCCACTACGACGTCCACTCAACCAACACTTCCAGTAATGATTGCTGGAACGGCCCACAAACGGTTCCTTGCATTTTAAGGTTTTTCTAACCGGCAATATAAACAGGCTGCCAAAACAACATGAGTGTTTGGATGTGAAGCAGTGTGGAATATTATCCGTTCTCATCTGAGGTATTCCTGGCAGTACAATGTGGCCGCTGCCCTCGGTGACCTCTGGGACCTCAAGGTGTACGAGAGCTCTCCAGGTATCTGTCACGGCTATTTCTAGGCTATAGGTTACATGGGGTTTGGTCTGGGGTGTTAAACCTCTTAAAACAGACTATTATTCTGGAGGGTTATCTGAGGGTAAACTCACACCCAACTTGTGTGTTCAGTGAGCCACTTTTGGATCTTGTAAAAGTTTTTTTACAACTCTATTTCTAGTGATATTTTTTAATGCAATGTGGGTCGACATGGACAACATAATAGTTATAAGTGAGCAGGGTCTATGTAACATCTATGTTACATCTTATAAGTACATATATTTTGTCATTTATAGATATTCCTATTGTGCCATTTAGTTTATCCAGGATTTTGCCCAGGTGAAATGTGAAAAAAGAGCAATCAACTTCTAATCCAAGAATGTTCATTATTTCTTTAGCAATCTAGCCAATCTGAAAAAAACTAAAAAGGTCAAAAACCCCTTTGTAGAAATGTCAATCACAAAGAGTAGGATCTCTTTTCGTACTTTTCTGTGCAGAGCAAAGTGTGTAACCATACACCAAACACAAACTATACCTCAGTGTTTTTACTGTTTCAGGCTTTGTTAGGAAAAACTCAGGAGCAGCTCGACGCTCAATACGTAAAGAAAGTTCAGGGAGACTTTGATTATTAACACGGAAGCATTTAATGAAATCTCGATTAAGCATTACAGTTTAACCACAGTGTAGTGTCATGTAGTGCCAAACCAAATATGAGGATCTGTGTATTTTCATGAGGCATTTATCTCCTGCTGAAGCTGTCAAGTTCGGGTTGTGCAAAGATAATGATGGCGCCATAACATACAGGTGCTGGTCATATAATTAGAATATCATGAAAAAGTTGATTTATTTCAGTAATTACATTAAAAAAGTGAAACTTATATAATGCATACATTCATTCCACACAGACTGATATATTTCAAGTGTTTATTTCTTTTAATTTTGATGATTATAACTGACAACTAATGAAAACCCCGAATTCAGTATCTCAGAAAATTAGAATATTACTTAAGACCAATACAAAAAAAGGATTTTTAGAAATGTTGGCCAACTGAAAAGTATGAGCATGTAATGCACTCAATACTTAGTTGGGGCTCCTTTTGCCTGAATTACTGCAGCAATGTAGCGTGGCATGGAGTCGATCAGTCTGTGGCACTGCTCAGGTGTTATGAGAGCCCAGGTTGCTCTGATAGCGGCTGTCAGCTCTTCTGCATTGTTGGGTCTGGCGTATCGCATCTTCTTCTTCACAATACCCCATAGATTTTCTATAGGGTTAAGGTCAGGCGAGTTTGCTGGCCAATTAAGAACAGGGATGCCATGGTCCTTAAACCAGGTACTGGTAGCTTTGGCACTGTGTGCAGGTACCAAATCCTGTTGGAAAATTAAATCTGCGTCTCCATAAAGTTGGTCAGCAGCAGGAAGCATGAAGTGCTCTAAAACTTCCTGGTAGACGGCTGCGTTGACCTTGGACCTCAGAAAACACAGTGGACAAACACCAGCAGATGACATGGCACCCCAAACCATCACTGACTGTGGAAACTTTACACTGGCCTTCAAGCAACGTGGATTCTGTGCCTTTCCTCTCTTCCCCCAGACTCTGGGACCTTGATTTCCAAAGGAAATGCAAAATTTACTTTCATCAGAGAACATAACTTTGGACCACTCAGCAGCAAGTCCAGTCCTTTTTGTCTTTAGCCCAGGCGAGACGCTTCTGACGCTGTGTCTTGTTCAAGAGTGGCTTGACACAAGGAAAGCGACAGCTGAAACCCATGTCTTGCATACGTCTGTGCGTGGCTGACTCCAGCTACAGTCCACTCTTTGTGAATCACCCCCACATTTTTGAATGGGTTTTGTTTCCTCTCCAGGGTGCGGTTATACCTATTGCTTGTACGCTTTTTTCTACCACATCTTTTCCTTCCCTTCACCTCTCTATTAATGTGCTTGGACACAGAGCTCTGTGAACAGCCAGCCTCTTTAGCAATGACCTTTTGTGTCTTGCTCTCCTTGTGCAAGGTGTCAATGGTCGTCTTTTGGACAGATGATTGTGTAGCCTACAGAACTAGACTGAGAGACCATTTAAAGGCCTTTGCAGTTTTGAGTTAATTAGCTGATTAGAGTGTGGCACCAGGCGTCTTCAATATTGAACCTTTTCACAATATTCTAATTTTCTGAGATACTGAATTTGGGGTTTTCATTAGTTGTCAGTTATAATCATCAAAATTAAAAGAAATAAACACTTGAAATATATCAGTCTGTGTGGAATGAATGTATACATTATACACGTTTCACTTTTTGAATGGAATTACTGAAATAAATCAACTTTTTCATGATATTCTAATTATATGACCAGCACCTGTAGATCTTGTTGTTTCAGTCCAGTCTAGCTCTCTCTCGGGAATAGGGTATCTGTGGGTGTATGTGTTTGTAAGTAAGGTGTGTGTGGCCCTTTGGCCTTTTTCCTATTGATTTTCAAAGGAGATGGTCCCGGAAAACAACTTTCCCTTATCATGCAGCTGCTTTAACTCCTGCAACTCAAAGACTTAGTGATGGAGAATGGCCGAATAGAACTTCTCTGCCCATAACCTACCTGGGAGCGACCTCTATGTTACCAAAGTTTTCCTCTTGTTTAATCTTAACAACTACATGGATTTTCAGGATATTCCACCTCAGGCTTGTTTATTGTTGGTTTATTAGTATTAAATACCGTGAGACAACTGTTGGATCAGAACATTTTATTTTTGCAAAGAGCCAACTTTTGGTGCAGTGTTGCCTCACAACCATGGTGGTCTGTGTAAACCTAGAATATTAATGCACGCCATAGGGGAGAAAACAAAGATTCACAAACTGCTGTGTTTTAACTGCAGTTTTGTCATCCATTACTGTCCCATGTCATGATGTTTCTCTTTCTTCATTTTTGAAATTCCCACCAGGCTATTTGTCTGTGGGTAGAAGCTATTTTAAATCCAGGGTCAGGCGGATGATGATGGGGAATGTTTCTAAGAGAAACCAACTGAGCCCAGAGTGGGGTGTTAAAGCAAATCCAAACAAACAATGCTGGCTTGTGTCTGGGAGATATGTCTGTCTGTATCACAGACACCAAATAGTCGACAGGATATGTCTCATAAAACCCTGGAGCCAAAACAAGTCCAGTTATTCTGCAATGTCACAGTCCCACTACCAAGGAAAACCGAATTTGAGTGCCAAAGCACTGATGCGTTGACAGATGAGGTCTCTGTGTAGCCTGCAGGCAGCTCACACCTTGATGGAGCTGCAAGTGTTGGGAGCTTCTGTGGAACTATTTCTGGAAGGCTTTTTGTGGCCTTGAAAGTGACTCAACTGCGACAGCTACTACATCTCTGTGACATTTAACAGTTAAACTCAACAACACCCAATCCTCTTGAGTCGCTTGATCAAAGTAAAACTCTGACTAGTAGAGATGCTGCTCAGGGACAGCAAACTTGAATCGAAAGTGGGGCTGCGACTAAAGCTTATTTCCATAATCAATTAATCCTACTTTTTTGATTAATCGATTAATCGTTTAAGTCCATACGATGTCAGAAAATTGTGACAAATGCCCAAAGAGACATCTTCAAATTGCTTGTTTTGTCTGACCAGCAGTCCAAAAGCTATGGTATTCAAAACCATATCCAGTTAATAAATTAACCTTATCAACTGCAGTTTCGGGGTTCAAGAATATACTTTTGATCTCAAGTTTTACGTCAACATAGATAAGAAAGTGCTTAGAAAAATAAAAAAATTGTGGTGAGATTGTTTTGTCAACTAAAGATATTTAATTTACAATGATATTAAACCAAAGAAACAAGCAAATCTTGACATTTAAAAAGCAGAAAACCAGAGATACTGTTGATTAATTTTCTGTCAACTAATCGATTAATCAACTAATAGTTTCAGTACTAGTCAAAGTAGACATAAGCTAAGCACTCAACTGCTTGTCCTGTTGTCTAATAAAAGGTTTTATCAATTGATACATAACCCTAAATATCTAGTCTCACATGCAGCATCAAGTGAGCTGGATTTATTCATGCAGCATTACATGGAAACAAGACCTTTGTAAATCTGCATTTTATTAAATGGAGCTCCAAAAATGTTCATCCCCCAACTGACTTTGAGACGTTGATTGTATAATGCATTCAACTTATTAGGCTCCAGTAGCTGTCTCGTTAGCTGTCTCGCCCTCACTTTATGCATATATTTACCACCAAGCAAAAAATAATGAAGAAAGAATCGCCCTGTTAAATTCCCATTTGGTCAAGAAAAGATTCTATCAGCTGCTGGATGATACTAATCGCTGGGGTGTTTTGATGTGTTATAATTACCCCTTTTCATAGTCTCTATAGTATGTGGTTAAAACTTGAGAAAATGTATCAGGTTTATTTTCCTGTCACGTCCATTGTTTTTATATTAGTTGCTTATTCAAACTGGAATGAGGCTGGAGCAGTGACACTAGTGGAGGTTTATTTCCAGATATATCAACTTTCTGCAGAAATATCAACTAAAAGTCCTACTACAGTAGATTGCCCTAACCCAGTGGTTCCCAACCTGGGGTCCGGGGACCCCTCAGGGGGGCGGCAAAGATCACAGGGGGTGCGCAAGTCTTTATCTGGTTTGAAGTTGAGGTAAAAAAAAAAATATTTGCACATGTTAAACAAATGATGATAATACACTAGAATATATAATATATACACAAGTCTGTATAAAAACTATATATTTTTGTTATCTTAACAATCTTAAAATTGTAGGCAGGCTACTTAGTAGGCCAAACCTCTGGGACCTCTTAACCTGTGGCCCTTGCTGTCATCAGGTCAGCTGCTAGCTGCTATCTGTTAGCTGCTAGCTGTCAGCTGCTAGCTGCTATCATCCTCATTTTTCCTGCCGCCACGGCATCACTATTTTATGAATGAAACATAACGGAGAAATGTAAAAGTGCTGATAACTCATCTGTATCAAAAAAGAAAGTAAGACTCTATCTCGAGAGTTACCTCAACTTCGGTTTCGGATTGGGGGGCTCAGCTTTTCTTAGACATAAGTAGGGAGGGGCGCCAAGGAAAAAAGGTTGGGAACCACTGCCCTAACCTATGTGCTGGGCTGCCATTTTTGCCAGGAATTACAGAAGGTGTATCTAAAAAGAAGTTAAATCAGAGTTATTAATCTGGTTAGATTTGGAAGGTTTCTCAGACAAATACCACTAGTATCATCCAATCTACCTTTATAATCCAAATTGATAATGAATTAAGGGTGTGAGACAAAATTAAGCAGGATGCCGAATGGTTTCCATCAACATGACAGCTCTCAGCAGGTAAACACAGCAAGCCAGCACCAGAGTTTGATTACAGCTCTTCTCTCATCTTCTGTTTGTCGTAAGATAACAAAGCATTACCAGTCAAAAATAGATACAGGCCACCCATGCAGCAAGGTGGCTGCACTGCACAATAGCTGAGACCATTATGTTGCCGTATTTGCCAAACTCTCCACAACAAGCTCTATGGCAACCCTGCTGTTATTCTGTCTTTCAGATCGACTGTATTCATTTCCTGTACACTACATCGTGGGTGCTAATGACTATATGTTACATTCATTCTTATATCTTCTGTGACTTAAACGTCTCCCAAGCAACATGAAGCCACCAGACCAAAACACGTTGCTGCCTCTGGGCTTTATTTAGAATATTTGATCTGGAATATTTATTCAGGTGACTGATTATGTAAACCAAAGAGGAACCTCTGTTCATCAGTCAAATTTATGTGTATTTCTGCAGCTCTGAGCGCTAGGTGATATAGCGCAAATGAATGAGCAGTTATTACCCTGACAGTGCTTTATCAGTTTGTAATGGAAAGATACCTGGGCTGTGCCGGTTTGTAGCAAATAGTAGAAAGATGAAAAAAAACTGGAGACATTCGGCTGGGACCTTTTATGGGTAGTAGTGTTGTATGTTACCTGAATAATCAACGCATGATTGACATTTCTCTTGTTTCTTTGACTGAGTACCTTTTTGTATCTTTGTTTGGATTTTGACTATTTACATTTAATATACATAGTCTCTGTAGTTTACTTTTAGACTTGGTCTTGTGACATACACAACTCAAACCTCTGACGCATGCTGTACTACATATTTACCAATCATCCAGGGCACTGCCTCAGATTGCCACACACCAACTCACTGATGCACTGCATACAATTCAGCTCTCTGTGGCAATGATAATCATTAGATCCCAGCTCTAAATCTCCCAACTTAGGCTCATATCCTAATGGAGCATAGTGGGCCTTCTGAGTAAATCTCTAATGCCATCAAAAGTGAATGAATCCTAATTTATTATGATGACAGTCAAAGGGAGCATCAATTAGGCGCAGGGCTCGTTGCACAGAATACTGATCAGTAGGCTATTTGGATGCGAGCCCATCAGCAGACCCAGATATGAGATGCAGTCACTTAGCTAACGCACACTCACTCCCTGTGTGAAGTCTCATCTCTAAACTGTACTTCACTCCGGATGCTCATGAACTTGTGTATTTTAGGGTGATTGATAACACACATTAACATGGATTAAGACCCAGCATAGCAACAGCAAGTGTATTTGTGTGCTCTGAGGAAAACACAAACCTAATAATGAGGCGCAGATCGTGCATAAATATCCAGCTACTATCATCCGCAAGGTTATGTGAATACTCAAAATGACAGGCCTAAATGTTTCACCAAAAAATCATGTAAAGCTGTAGAGAGAGAGAGAGAGAGAGAGAGAGAGAGAGAGAGAGAGAGAGAGAGAGAGAGAGAGAGAGAGAGAGGGAGAGAGAGAGAGAGAGAGAGGGAGAGAAAAAAAATTGTATTGTAGAATTTGAAAGACATAGCAGGCCAAAATAAAAAAATAATTATTTTTTAGAAAGGACACCCTGAAAAATACTGGATAAGTTACTAACCCATATTCAGGGTTTATGGGTTTTCGGTTGTTTTCTATGCAGAAGGAATAATGACCCAAATATTAGTTTGTTCATATAGCTGACCTTGTTGACCCCATACGTACGTGGATGGTTTGTTTAAACCACCACTGGGTTATTATTCCCTCCACAGTCTTACGTGTCACTTGTCCTTTGCAGTTTTGAATATCATGTAATAAATTGGTGGGAATTTTAAGATAAAACTTAAAGTAAAAAGCTTGTTTTGTCTTAACAGATACATGTTTACAAAAGTCTACAACGCTTTTTGGTTTAATTGATGACCCAATATAAAAATTAAAAATAAAAGCAGAAATATAAAGATCATGTTGTTACAAGGTCAAAATAACCATTTATGGGTCAATAACCCAAACAGATATACAAATATAACACTAGGTCAAAAAATGAATAACCACATATTGGTATGGCTAAATAACCCAATTCAAATAATATAAATAACATTAAAAAACTGGGTCAAAATAACACGTTTTGGGTATGATTGGTGACACAGTGGTTTTTATACTCATGAGTACCAGCTCGTGTTAGATTGACCCAGTACTGGGTATAAATGATTTAATGTGCATATTAACATATGACAGACTTTGAAGTTAATGTTTTAACAAAACTAAGACTTGGACAAGAATGTTCATGAGATGAGGCGCAGCATATCACTGTGTAATCTCCAAATGGCCCAACATCTTCCACTGCTTTTTCTCTCATCAAACCTCTGACAGATTTGGGTCTGCTGCGCGGTGATGAAAAGTGTGCTGTTAGATTTACAGTGGTTGCTGCAGTAATTGGTCACTTAATATTTCCTTCTTCTCTCAGACAACAACAGTAAGTAACATGTAGACAAACAAGCTCTGTGCGCTTTTGGTTCTTTTTTTTTTAGACAATTCCTCTCATACAGTAACAGCCATTTACTCTGAGAGCGGTAACACTGGGTGACATGGTCTTTATGTATATTTTAGTTTGATTTCAGACATAAAACAGCAAGTAGCTCCATCTGTGTTGCACGCCTGTTCAGCTGGCAGTATGTTCTATTTTCAGTCCCAGGGAGCTGTGCACTGTACTATGTTGTGCATTCACAGTACATGTTCTGCTTCACTGCCATCACGTTCATTACACAAACCCTTCACATTCATTTCTTCTTTGCAAACAAGCCAAGCACTGTGCTAAGTGAACCTTGCCCTTTTGCAGTTTGTACAGCAAAGTCAGTAATGTGACAATGTTGTGACTCCATGTGAGAAGGAAATAATTTATATAAAACCCTTGTAAAAGACAACAGCAGTAGAAAGGAATAGTAGTCAGTTTGCAGGGGGACTTGATAGGATGGGAATCCCTCGTCGTACTGCTCATGTTGTCATGTGACAGTACACTGAAGCTCTCACCCGAAGTAAAAAGAGAGGAAAAAAACATTAAAAAAGGCCACTCTAACAAGCCTCCTGGGAACTCAGCTGCCTGGCTTTCTGAAGAGAGAACAGCTTGTTTGATCAAAATGCTTTTAAAGCTTCCAACAGAAACAGCCTGCTGTGCTCCACGTACATATTCTGCCCACGTGGCTCATAGTTACTGCTTTGTGTATTGGTTTGGTTAATATGCAACCATCAGCCCGTGTTGTTTGGATTACGTAAAACACGTGGCAACAAGTAGAAGAACAGTAACTAACACAGCAACTGAGAGGGAATGGGATTCTCCAAGGTGTTTAAACAACTTTAGTTTCCTCCAATATATTTGTTTGTCCATAGAGGCTCAATTAAACAGGCACATATTTTTTCAGTAATGCTTTACTTCACATTCATACACACCACATGTATAACCAGCTAGAGGCTGCTCACCCTGAGTAAACTCTATTCTCTTTGGGGTTTTGTTCAGGGAATCTGAAAAGGAAGTACAGGTCTACACGGGTCCTCTCAGTTACTAGGCACAGGGTCCAAATTAGATTCAGTCTAATCGGGTCAGGTATGATACCATTGTATTGCTGCAGTTCTTGGGTCTGTGTGTCTATATGTGTAATACCAAGTGTCCCCTTCAGATCAGGTGTCTTTTTGTGGGGGGGGAGTATTTATGCACATTGGGTAATGAGTTTTGGATATAGGGTCCTAATTTTTGGACCTTTGAAGACCTCTAATTTGGGCTAATTGGCTAATTTGCATTAGCCAACTTTTGCAACCTTCTGAAACTGATAAGCTGCAACCACATTTCCCGCTTTCCACATGGATTAGCCAGGTGTGAAAGCTGTGAAAATGTTCTTCTTTCTCCACATTCTTCACAGCCTACTTGAATTGAACCTCACCGATCAACTCTGTATTGGCAGCAATAAAGACAGCGTACTTTCAAATAGGGCTGCAACCTATGATTATTTTCATTATCGATTAATCACACTATTCTAGAGCACAGATGAAATCATTCAATATGTTGTGTCGTCTGACTAACCTAACCTGAAAAATATATTAAATTCACTGTAAGACCAAAAGAAAAACTGGACTCACATTTTTGGTATTTTTGCTTGAAAAATGACTAGTCATTGCAGATCTACTTTCAAAGAAAAGAGTTCAGGCGAAATCTGGATCAAGTTATGAACAACAGTCAAACAAACACTTCCCATACCTCATAGCTGGTATTCAACACAGTGAGAAAGTAGCTACCTGTGTGCGACCTGTAAATACTGTGTCGCTTGTTGCTGATCTCTTGCACCACAGACTACTCCTCCTCACTATGACGGCAACATTATCACCACAACTTCAAAGGTAGCTTCTCCATAAAAGTATAACTTTGCATTTCTGACCTGGTGAATGACGATTGTGTGTTCACGCAAAACAAATCTTTCCGATTTCTTAGCAACACATTTGGCACGGAAAAAAGCTTGCAAATAGTTCAGAAAAAAGACAAACCGTAGACGGTGGTGAAGCAACATTAAACTGGATGTGAGCCACCATTACATTATTTTTCATACCAAGACCAAAGGAGAACATTGATGCTCTTCTACACTTCTTCTTGTTGCTCCTTATACGTGGTTTTTATTCTGCTGTCAGCTGCTGTTGGCTCAATAATTCAGGACTTGAGTTTTGTTAGACTTTCCATGCAGCTTCTACAGAGAGGATGTTTAACTTACTCTGCACAAACTTGCAGCTAAAGCCCTCAGCTGTCTTGGGATCATTTCCAAAGGCAGATCTGTTGGTAATTTAGTTGAAAAGGAATTTTTGTCTTAAATATGGGAGGTGTAGATGTTATGGTTTTGAGGAGTAAATACTATATTATCATCCCATGCTGGGTTCCCTGTCACATGGGGCTGCCACTGATAACCGCTTCAAAGTCACATTCAACCACAAGGTGTTTCTCACATTAACTTTGTAAAAACACAGCTAAATGCAAATGGTTTATTAACAGAGTTTGAAATAAATTACCATACAATTCACTTTTAACTAACATGGACAGGGACCATTTATGTGCAATTTCCTCCTACACTATTAAAGAAATAATGAACCAGCATGGATAAGCTAAATATGCCGCCACCCCATTAATCTCACCTAGCATCAGTCACGGATGGCTATGATGCAGCTTTGAATGGTAACTGGACAGGGATAGAAGAAGAGTTCAAGAACTCCCATGATGCATAATTTACAAGCAAACTGCTCTTCAGCACTTCTGCAATCAAAACTCTGTACACTGTGCTGGAGGAGCAAGTTCTGTGTAATTCATTTAATGTTTGGTAAAAACAACACTTTCTCTAAGAACACCATCATTTTAGTGCATTTGTAGCATTTGTCTTTACAGTCAAGTAGCCTATAGGTATAATCAAATATATGCTGGCTACAAGATGTTTTTTTAATCTCAGTTCTCAACGGGATAAACTGATAAATAAGACAGATTTTACATTCATAAGAGAAATATATTTATTATCTATTTGTAAATTACAGACTCGTAAATTAAACTAATAATACTATTATTTTTATGATGCTTTGCAACCGTGGTTGCCACCCCTCTGGCTTGGACCCCTAATTAATGTCCAGGCCATCCTATTATGTAAACCTAAGCACAGATTTCGGAAGACATCATGGGAGTTCACTGCCAGACAAGCTGTCCACACAGTATGGTGGAACTTCCAGAAATCCAAATCAAA